>JAWMRA010000090.1:56907021-56947205 GCA_035584735.1 Pseudotriccus pelzelni | reverse complement strand
ATCCAATGCGCAGGCTGGAAGGTGTAAAGACCTTCCCCGGATCTTCGTTCGCGAAGACTGGCCATTATTATTATTATGTAGTATGTTCCCATGTTTGCAGATGCTCAGACCACTATTATTACAAGTAGTAATACTTTATCTTTCAAAGGATTGAGTGACACAAATTAAAGCCCACCATATAGATATTTTAGTTTTTATATTTTATGAAAAAAAAAACCAAACCTTACTTAACAAAACTTACTTTGAATTTTTTCCGGAATTCTTTTTCTTCTTTTTCCATCTTCTTTTGCTTTTGTACATCTTTTTCATTTGATATCTTTTTTCCAAATCTTTCTGCTTTCAATGAGCTAAAGCAAGAGGTTAGAGGTAAAACCAAATCAGCAACATATCTGAGGTATTGGTAAGCCTTCTGATAATTTTGGTGAAAATGCATTTTCTTTCATGTGTCTTTATCATGTTTTTGTTGCTCTGCAAAATTAGTATGGGTAAAACAATACATATTTTATTTCAAAATTAATAAAAAGATGGGGTTGTCTTTCCTGTTTTTCTCTGATATTAATATAGCTATCACAAAAATGAATACTGAAGTATTGACTTTAGAAGTATCTATCTATCTGCTGCAGCTCTTTAGAATTTCTCAGCAAGGAATAGTTTTTATGAAATCTGTGTATCTTTGGGCAATAAGCTGAATAACACTTGTCTCACTGTGGAGGCAGCTGGAACATCTTAGCCTTAGTCCTATATGGTCATAAAAATCCTTGCTGCACCAGGGAATCTGTATTACATAACCCATTCCAAGTTCTGTTGTTTTTTTTCCACGTCCCTGATAGTGTTGACTTCTGCCAAGAAGCATGGAAGTGTTTCATGACCCAACTGTCCTTTCTGACACTGCACACGGGACTGTAAGGACTGATTCTCCTTTTTGATCCTTGCTAATCTCTGTAGGAGTTGTGGATGACAGTTTCATTGGTGATGAATATTTATGTGTGTATGTGTGAACTAACCTAGACTTAGGCTCATGTGTTTTGTTTTGGGTACACAGTCCAAAGAGCTTTCTCTGTTTTAATGACTCCAGGATAGATTATTGTAGTGCACTCTGTTGCTCCATCTGAGTGGAGTGAGTGACACCAGAATGTGACATTTTGCAGTCATCATCTCAGATGCATCTGTGCTCATAACACATCTGTGCTCCAGAGATGACCATAATTTTCTGATCCACGATAAAAGTCTTCCAAGCTGAACTTTACACCTCCAGATGTGTGTCATACTTACAACATAGAGCCCTGTCTCCTTTTCTCTTAAAATACAGGAGCAGATGAGACCAAGTATGTATCCTAACAGTCCCCAAATTTTGATAGAAAAAGAACTGCGTGCAGAGAATCTGCAATGAAAAGTACCTTTAGGCCATGCATCTTCTATCTCTTACTTTTTCTATAGTCTACTTATTGTTTCAATCTGAAATTCAGGGAGGAGCATTCAACTGCCATTTGGTTTGTGAGAACTACAAAACCTGACAACGTCAAATGAAGCAGACATTAGTAGCAATCTGCCTCTAGTAAATACTTTAAAAATGTGTCTCAGTGTATTAGATTTCTAATCATAGTATTTCCACTTACACATCATCTGGTGGTGGTGGAGGGAAGTCTGGAGAATCCATGTCATCATAGACATCCTCTCCACAGTCTGAAATAATATTGTTTAGAAGAATGAAACATTAGTCTGTGAAACTTCAGAGGTGAATACATTGTGTTACAATCTATGGTATTTTATTGAAGTTGACAGGAAAGGCAAGTATTGTAGCCATTTACTTTCTATAGTAGCTGTGGATTCTCTGTTTAGCACAATCTACTGTGAAACACCACCCAGTCTTTTCAGACTCTTTAATAGAATAACCAGTTGTCACTGAAATTTTAATCTTCTGAAGCTTAAGCAAGTTTTAGCACATGATGGCTAATGCAATAGTCTTTAATCTTCACTTTAATTAATCCATGTCCCACTATAGCGCACCAAAATATATTTTTGGAGTTTTATTTTAATGTATATTTAAGGACTTCTATAGCACTCTTGCCAATCCAGCATTGCTTAAAAGTGGATATGAACCACATGTATGTTAGTTTTTAGGCCATATTGCAATACCAAACAGCAAAAAAAATCTTAGCCCGAGAATATTCTTTGAAACACATTCAGTGTATTTGTAGAGAGGAAGCAATTCTTCAACTCATCAAATCAACGCCTAGAAAAATCAGTAGGATATAAAAGGTTTAGAACTCAGTTCTGAAAGCAACCTCAAAAATTGGAAGAAGTTGCTTTTTATTCCATGGCTGAGCCAATGGTTATGAGTATATATTATTTTACAGGGATACTGCAAGTGATAAAAGTAACAGCAAGCATTTTTTTTTACTTTTGAAGTCTTTTACTGATTGCTTCTTTCCAAGTGTATCTATTCAAATTAAGTTCCAATAAAATGAAATAGTATAAATCTCACATAGAAAAAATCATATTAAATACATTAAATTGTTTTCTAGAGAGCCTGCAATGTATATGCATCTCCTTGTCTGTAGCCAATCAGTCACAATATTTGAAATTTGTTTACTGAAACTGGGTAAGCAATAGGAAATCCTGTTTCCTTCCTTGGATGTATTTTTCTGACTAGAATGATACAGAGCAATGTATACAGAAAAAAGGATCAGGAATCAATACAGACACTGAACAATAGGGTATTAATTACCTTTTCCAGACATATTTGTTGAAGAAGATGTGCTGGAGGGGGAGGGGAAAGAAAGCTTATTAAGTATTTATATCACATTCACATGTTTTTTTGTAACATAAATAGTATAAAAAACTTGCAACACAGGGACTACAAGTGATCTCCAGACATTTGGAGATGCCACGGACACCAACAATGTTTAGGGACTAAATGTATTTTTACCGCTGAAACAAAGTAAACTTTTTCAGAACTGAATGACTGGTGGTAAAAACACCAGTTGCTGATCTAACCTCTAGGTAAGATGGGTAGAAGACAATCTTTGCATTTTTCTGTTTAGCAGATTATTCCTGAAATTTGGATTAATGGGTCTAGATTTACCAGTTTATCTTAGGTACACTGTACTGGTAAGCAAAGTACATTCTAACTGAGGATACAGCAAATTTGCATCACCAGAGTGGCACAAAAATGAGGGATTATTTTGGTGCTCTTCACTGAAAAGAAAATTTGGCATATTTTAATTACCAGACTTTTGCAAAAAATACAGCTTGTTAGGAGAATCATTATGCAGGTGAAAAGAAAGCTCAGTGTTTTTGCAGAAAAGTATCGTCCTGAGCTGCAATTTTATGTATGATTCATTAGGCTGCTGTAAGGACATGTTAGTAGCATGTGATCAATGCTTTATTAGAAGTAGTTAATGTGCACTGTGATTTCCTGGCAGACTCTTACAACAAATTTCCGTTATCTTCTGCCCCATTGTCTTTGGTTGTTTTTTCTCGTATACTTTTCTTTTTGTCATCTCTGACTTTTAGCCTCTTCAAGATTCCCCAGGACCAGATACCATTCTTATCTTCATCCTGTGATACAGACCTTTGGAGTATGCATGCGATTATCACAAAGTAAAATGTAATGTTCTTTTTATAAGGCCCAGTTTAAATTCTCCATTGATGCATATAATTATAATTAATGTCAACAGTATATACATACCACCAAGTGAGGTCACTTACCCAAATGCTAAAATGCTAAACTAGAAATATGTATGTTATGTTACTTGTAGATACTGAGATGTATTTGTAGTATAGACATTAATCTAGTGGCTTACTGTTTTCATGCTGTTACTCAGCTAGCTAGCAATTTAGTTTGTTGTTTTGATTTCAGACCTGTTCTGTCTACTTGAGAATTTGGTGATTTTCATGATTGCAACTGGTTTTACTGACCTACCAAAATTAATTACAGAACAAAACTTCTCCAAAAGGTAGAAGAATCTTTTTAGTTTAGCTTCACAAATTCATACTGATATATACCCACTTCCTGGTCATCCTAATACTTGCTAATTGTTATGTCTAATTCAAAAATACTAAAACCTGAAAATGTTCTGTTAAAGTAGCAAATGATTTAAATTATATAAAAACTTACCTTGCTATGGGCTCTCCATCACCAACTTCATCATAAATATCTTGATTAGAAGGAGATGGATCTTTAACAGATCAAACAGTGAATTAATGCAAATATATTTAATGCTGCAGAATAGGGTATTCATTACAGGCCTCTTAACTACATCAGATATGTGTGCAGTTTAGGCAATATCCTTGTAAATGGAATATTTATGTAAACCAGCACAGTCTGTTTATTAAAACAGTGATTTAGACTTATCCCAGCTGGGAATGCCATCCACAGAATTTTAATGTGGCACTGCCAATCACAAGAGCATGGATACTGAATACAAATGCTTCTATGCTATAGTCAATGAAATTCTAAATGATTGATTCGACCCAGACATTATGATGACCTTTAAATTTTCATGTCTGACTCAAGTGACAAGTGAAGATGTCAGACCAATACTCTCAGTAAGGAACATCTTGTCTTCATCCACAGAAGTCAGAGTCAAGTGCAATGTAAGCTCCCCACTTTGGTCTCAGTTTTGACCTTTGGGCCCCACCTCCTTCAGTGAAGGGTTAGCTCAGTTTGCATGTTCAATTCGACCCACTGGTCAGAGTAATCACTGAAATCTGTACTTAGCTGGCAGCAGCTCCATTCAGTACTGCCAGGGGATGCTTCTACCATGACCAGTATCTAAACTCTTAAGCTGAGAAGATGAGCTGTGCTCTTGTGATCAACAGAGAATGCTATATAAATATATAGGCTACCAAAGGGGAAACTGGGTTTGACTGTGTGTTCTTGACCATGTGGAGCTGCTGCATCTGGGACTCCAGTGTATTACTGTAACTGAAGTTAACTCTATTAGCAAAATGCAGTTTTATTTGGTAGCATTACTGGCTTTTTCAGAACTGAATTTCTCCTGCACAGAAACCCTTGCTCATCTTAGTATTTTGACAGCTATATCTGTGCTGTTTTGTGGGGTGATTTACCTTCACACACACACAAAAACAAAATTCGGTCATCTATCTTGCTAGTGATTCACAGTATCTGAAGACAAAACTTCTGTCTGACTGGGGAAGTTCATGTGGCCACTATACTTCCTTGTTTGTTGTCCATTAGCAAACATTTAATATGCTTATGGATAATTAGTACATTATTTGGAAGCTGTAAGAAACACACACTGACAACTCCCCCAAAATGTACATGTAGAACTTACTTCCAGCTCCACTATTGCCAAGGTTCAGGCTGGAAAAGCAAACAAAAGACATTTTAGAGAAGAGCAGTCATCCTTGAGTGAAAGAAAACATCATGATCACCCATCCATTTGCAGTTATTAATTCTAAAACTTTTGGCCTTGGCACTCGTGTAAATGTCAGCTGAACATTACAAGTTCTGCGCTGGAAGCTCAGACACGTGCTTGTATTTTCTATATGGGCAACAACTAAATGTCCCAGACCTTCATTTCTCTCTGCTTTCACCACACATCAGTTTCTTACAGTCAAATAAGTAGTTTGTATTCTCACTAATGCCAAAAAAAAGGTGCAATCTAGTTCAGGCTTGAACTAGCTCCTAGATGAAGAAAAATTAACTCTTAGTATATTCCAGTAAAGCAGGAAAAATGGTCCGTTGCTTTTTGCGTTTTTCCTTGGAAATAATTAGTTACAAATTATAAAAGAGTATTTTAATACATTACTGAAAGGAATTGAAAGGGGAAAAAAAGTTAATCAATATGATCCTTAGTATTTTATAAGTAAAGCTGTGAAGCAAATTCTCAATTTTCACAAATCAGTGCAGATATTTCAAGCCGGTGAAGATTCACTTTTTCATATAAGCAGAACATTGTGTCCTAATTGTTAGCAATTGTTAGCAATTTCCAATGAAGTGTCGTTTTTCAATGAAATGCATATTGATGTCTACAGCTATAATGATTTACTTTATTTAGAATATATTTTATATTCCTGTTGATATCTTTAAACTAAAGTACAAAATATGCCTTTGGGTCATAGGATAATTTATGTTGGAAGGGATCTTAGGGGGCCATGTAGTCTAACTTGATGGGAATAAAAATATAATCCAACTGAACACTACAGAGTGCATCCAGACCCTTTAGATTTATTCCTTATGAGAGGATCTTCTTGAAATGAAATGTTAAACAAATTAATTTATTGCTCAACTAGCTTTCACTGGGTACAATTTAAACCTCTAACTGCATGTTTCTAACATTTCAAAGTTTCCATGTTAGCCCAATGTTCTAATAGTAGTTGAAAAAACCCTGAGAGGTTCACAGTAGCTGAGATTATTTTCAGGTTAGAGTCTTACTTAAAATTATACATCAAAACAAGTTATTTGTTAAACTTTTGTGCCAAGAACTCCTGAAGTACAACAGCCATGATCACTTATTAATTTTGGAATATTAGCAATACTGCTGATAATGAGATAATACTATTTGGTCAAGATGTTTTTTTAGAATGGCATTCTTACAGTGGTTTCAAAACATGTTGATGTGTGTCAGACCTTCCAACAATTCATGCTCATGAACTGAACAGAATGCTATTAATCACTAGAGAAGACAAAGATGTCAAAATACAGCTTAAAGGATTTGATGAATCTGAGCCAATCATTCATCCTTCCAAGTTCCTTGGAATACACTATTATTTTAGTACACAACAGTGTCAGTATTAATGTTTGCTTTTGAATTCAATAGCTTTTCTAAACTCCTTGCATTGAGGTGGTTAATTTTAATTCTTGCTATAGTGAACAGGGTTGGTCAAAGATACTTCTGCAATGAAGTGACTATTGCTGAGGTTACCTAAAATGTAGAACAACTGACTCAAGTCTCCTGACTAGGTCATGATGCTATGAGACCAATGTGCAGGGAGGAAAACTGATATGGAGCAACCTGGCAAAGTATCAGGTTGATTGCTTAAGAATGTCAGCCTGAAGGCAGACTTTTCCAAGTGCTGTTTCTGGAGGTCAGCGGGGATGTTCTGTCAGCTGAGGATCAGCTGCACCCAGCAGCCAGCCAGCTGCAGTCCTTTTATTCTAGGCAGGCCTACTAAGTTAAGGAGCCTAATGTGAAGCAGCGAAGGCAGGTGTAACGACTGTTTCAAGATGGCTGTCCTACATATTGAAATTCTTTACACCCATATGCAGATCCCTTATCCCAGGCTACGTGTTTCTGCACATCAGGACATGTAGTGGAGAATGAGCACTGGTTTGTTGCATCACATTTCAGAAGGAGACTTTTATGTGAGTGAGGTCTGGTAATGGAGGGTACCACTATCACACTGGGTTATGTGATAGCCTTAGCTCTTGTCACAAGATCACTAGGATATTTCCCCTCCTGCAAATCTGATCTGCTGCTGGAGGTGGCACTTAGAGAAGCGGGCTAAGAAGATCTTAGCTGCAGATCTGTTTGCCACGAAAAAGATGACACACTGAAGTAGAGAGTCTGCAGTGGAGCACTGCATTGCAAATGCATGTGAGACTGTGCCACAGAGAAGAAGCTTCTGGTGAAGCCAAAAAAAGTTGAAAAAGCTCATACTCATCTCACAGAATTTGAGAGGCCTTACTTTCAGGATTAAGCTCATTAGCCACACTCTTTCCTCAAGGGCTGTCCTAGACTTGATTCCAGAAGTCCTTTTGCTTCAAAAAGAGAGGGGTAGTAAGACTTGTGGACTCACACTAAGGCTCATGAAAGCAATAAGGGTGATCAGGATTTCCCTGGTGCAGTGAATTGCTTTTAGAGTCTTTTATTATTTCATGTTAGAAAAGGGACTACCTGACTTCAAAAGACAGAATGAGAGAAGAGAGAGACCGAAGAGAATTGCACTTCCTACCGATGATTTGTAATCCTTTATGGTTTGCAATTTGTTCTCTTTTGGACTGCAATAGCGTAGGTCCTCTTCCAATAGTATAAATTCCTCCTGAATGTGAGAGCTTACAGATGCTGGATTCTAGAATTCATTTATGCTCCTCTAACCAACTTACATGTTTCGTATACAAATGGCTGTTCCATGATAAGAGTTGGCTTTGTTGTTGCAAAACTTCCCCTGGCTAGGCTGACTGGGATGAATCATTTGTTTCATTCCATGTATTCCTTATACATACCTCATCAAGCTCTCTTGCTGTCCAACGTCATCATACACTTCCATGTCACCCTCTGGAGATTTCACATCAGCTCCAGTAGGTGATTGTTGCTTTCTTTTCGAAGAATCATAATCAATCTCTACCACGGATGTTTTAATGTATCCATCTAAATGAATGAAATCATTAGGCAGAGACAGTTTTAAAAAGTCATGGTAAGGGGATAAGTTTAACAGAAGATTCAAAACTGGTTTTTTTTTTTTTTGAGTTTCTAAAGCTTTCAAAGAAATATCTCATTCCAAGTGGCCTAAGCTTGACTCTCCACCTGTCAACACAAATACAAATCTCAGATCTGTCTCCCATTAAACCTTCCTCAGGTGGTATCAAGTTAATTTCACCCTTATTTGCTTCTCAGCTGTCAGCTTAGAATTTTCTGTGCAGACTCCAGGAATCATGAGGCAGACTCTGTTTCTCAGATAACCTTGGAACCACTGCAGTCTTGTGCATATTTTACGTCATCAGAACAGTTGGCCTGAGATGAGGAGCTCTGTATCTCCTGAAGAGAATTTTAGACAGTCCTCTTAAAAATCATGCAAGTGTTTTTCATAATTTTTACTGATTTAATGGATCAGTCTTTTATATCCCAGGAGCCAGATCATCAACCCCTTTATACACTCACAGATCCACTGATGATATTTATACAATTAGAGAAACATCTCGGATTTCAGACAAAATTAAAACTAGAAATCAGTTAGAAACTTTCCATAGAAGTAGGAACAAGATAAAGACTTAGAACTGGTCTTTACAGTCTCTATTTCTATTTTAGGAACACCAATGTTACGATTAACAGAAAGACATGAAGAAATGCTATCCTTGTTACTTGCAGGGTGCCAAATTCTGATGCTATTTGAAAGCTGACAGGGAATTGCCTCCCACTGTGCCAGTGAACGTCCCAGGATATTGTACCAGACTTATTCTAGTGCTATAAATGTGACATCATGTTTTGCAATAACTTCATAGTATGAACTAAAGCTTGCATGCCAGCTGGGCACAGGAGGGTGAGCTGTGATAATTACTTTGGTGGCCAGTGACTCAGCCTTGGTAAGGCTACTCTTTGGTGTAATGCTCACATGTTTGCTGTCATACAGTGAAAACATTCAGGAGCACAAGGAAGAAACAGAACTCACAGCATTCTCCTATCCTCCCCAAACATTTTCCTTCAGGGTTGTTTGTGAGGCGAATGATTTCGATCTTATCCCCCTGTTTGACAGTTAGTTCATTCCTCCTTCCGCTGTGGTCAGCACAAGCTCGTGCCTGGTGAAGAACTTCAATGGGTCCCACTAACTGAAGAAAAGAAGCAACAAAATAAATCACAGATGTGGAAAATGGAGGTTTTTTCCCCAGACATTCAGAATAAAATTAACAGTTATGATAATTACTTGTTTCATTGACATTTAAAGTAGTCTAGGCAAATAATCAGAAAGGTTTTCTCCTGCCCCAAATACCATGTTTAAATTAATAATCAGAAATTCAAAGAGAGAGGAACGGCATGGAAATAGACCAGTTGAACTAACTGGCAAAATCACAAAAATGCAAAGACTAAAACCAACAAACTAACTGTGGAGCCTTTCATGAGTTTGCAAAACAGATGTATTTCATTCCAGTGTACATCTCCATGAATTTCCAGCATAACCACTTACCAAATCAGAATCTTTTAGGTTGGAAAAGACCTCTAAGATCATTGAGCTCAACAGAAGAAATTTTTCCTAATATGCAAACTAAACACCCCCCAGCACAACTTGAGGCTATTTCCTCTTATCCTGATCCTGGTTACCTGAGACCAACCTCCACCTCACTAAAACCTCGTTTCAGGTATATGCTAGGAGTAATAAGATTTCTCCTTTTCTCTGGGCTGAACACCCCAAGCTACTTCCTCATAGAACTTGTGTTCCAGACCCTTCACCAGGTCCATTGCCCTTCTCTGGACTCTCTCCAGCATGTCAATGTCTTCCCCGTAGTGAGGGGCACAAAACTGGGCACAGGATTCAAGGTGCGGCCTCACCAGTACCAAGTACAAATGTTCAATCACTGCCCTGATCCTGCTGGCCACACTATTGCTGATACAAATCACATGAGTAAATTTTGTTAACGTTAAAGAGTCTGTCACATAATCCTCTGTGTTTATAATTCTTTTCTATAAATTATCCTGCAAGTACTAACAAGAGATGATCACACTGTTTACTGGAGTTTAGGATTTGCTTTGTGGGATCTTTACATTATCTTACGGAGAAACCAACCATTTTGGATTGTAGTATTTGTGACTTTAAGATGTTTATGACCTTTCAGAGGCATATTGCTCATGCCAGTTAGAGAATATAGGTGTGTAGGTGGTGAATAAATATGAAAGAAAATATCAACTAAAATATATTTATTCTCATTTAAATATAATAACATTCCTTAATGGGTTAGGACAATAGTCTGGAAGCGAAAAGCATTCCATGCACTAATACCTACACTTCACAGGAGTGGTTAACCCACTCTTATTAACTAAGTGGTTCTTTAAAATTTGCTTATCAATTCATGCTAGTCTCTCCACAGCAGACCAAGGAATCAATGTGAGAGAATCACCATGGTTTTACTGTGTACTGAGCATAATAGGAAATGAAACAAAGCTACCCACTATTTACAATGACACTGAAAGCAGAACTGTGGAGTACTGGGAACGGACATTAGTTTAGAGAAACTGATTGGCTGATTTGCAAACTACAGGAGCATGCTGACCACCAGATATATAAATATTATTTATAACAGAAAGAACTGCCTTATCATTTAGCATGAGACATAGACTTCAGCTCCCCTTCACATGCTTTCTTCACTTCCTCCCATTTTAAGCTGTATATCCATTTAGGTACCTTTATGCCAAGTGCAAGGGCAATATGCTGCAATTTTGAAATATGTCAAGGGCTGGATACTTTTGTATCTGACTACAGTAAAGCAAGTAACACCAAGTATATGGGATACAATTCCCGCTTTAATTAAAGACTTTTTATGCTATTCTAATGACGCAAATCACTAGAAACAGAAAAGTGAAAGCAAACGTTTTTAAGGCTTTATATATATATATATTTAACATAGAAAAAAGGTGAGAAGATAATTTAAAGAAAATTGTAAAAGCACTGAACAAAGCCCTTGCCATTAGTGCAGAGCTTGAAGACAAGCATATGCCAAACAATAAAGTTTAACACTTTATTCAGAATTTATTCAGGTATTTGACATACCTACCATAACAAATACTGTTCTAGCTAGATGATAAGTGTATTTTGAACTAGGCAATGCTAAATAATCCTTCTTACATGTCTTTGGCCAGATTACAGAACAAAAGGCTTACTTTGAACTTCTTCCTTAATTCCATTTCTTTCTTTTCTTTTTCCATTTGTTCTCTTTTGTCCTTCACCATTCTTCTATGACATGCTGTCCTCTGCATCTTCTCTTTTTCCCTTGATCTGAAAATGCATTGCCAGGAATGAATGTGTGAAGCAAATCTTCCCTGGAGCTTCCTTACCCAAAGTTGATAAAAAATTACATGTGATGAAAAAAGACTTTTCCAACAGAAATGAAAATGATGGATTCTAAACCCTAGTGAAGCAGCAACAAATAGGGTAAGGAACCCCTTATTATATATATAATATGAAGTGACTGTCCTTAAGAGGACAGCACACCAGGAAAGGTTACCTGGAGGTAAAATACCAGCTCTACATATGTGTGTCCACATGTCCCTGAGCTAACTGTGCTGAGCAAATTTGGAAACTGGTAGCAGTTTCATTCCTTTTTCATGATAGTTTTGGTAAGCTAATATGCTCAAATTGTACTTAAAAAAAAAAAAGACTGAATGAAGATCATTTATTTGGGTTATAAAATGTATTAAAATGATTTATTTGCAAAGGGAATTCAACAATACATTTTTGCTGGAAGTCATTCTAAATTGAAGTATTCTATGTCTATTACTTATTCAAAGAGAATTAGAGCTTTTCTTTGGCTACTGTTATACAGTAAATTCCACACACTTAGATATTACCAGGGCGAAAGAGTCCTCAAAGTAAAAGTCTAAATGGAAGAAGAATAAGAGAGCTTGTATTCTGGCTAGTGTACTCAGGCAATGAAATTTGTCAATCCAGCCTCCCACAGGAGTTCTAGGGACATTTATCTGAAAAGCAAGAAAAACAACCACAACAAAAAATCTATGTGGTTCCATAGTATCTTGGGCTGAGCTTATTTTTTGTCCTAGACCGTAATTCCGACGAGTGGTTCAGACATGTTCCTTAGATCAGAAATCAGACTTCTGTTACCTCAGTCACAGTAACCACATCAGTTCATTACAGAAGTTTTTCAAGCATGGGGAATGGCAAATCTGACTAGAAAAGAGCCTTAGAACAACTGGACTTTCTTTAGTTGACATGAATGAACACCATAATCCCTGGCAGTGACTGTAGTGGAATGACACTTCTGTGCCAGTTGAAATATCTTGTTAACAAAGATAGTAATAAAGATACAATAGATTATAGAATTTAAAATTACTACCTGATGTCATTTATGTCTTCATACGTCTCTACATCACCGTCTTGGCCCTAAAAAAAAAAAAAAAAAATTTCCATTTTAAATGGTCTAAGTATAATTGGAAAGAAATGAGGAAACTGAGCCTGCTAGGTAAGCTTCATATAAACTATATAAAAAACATTTATAGCAAAATGCAAATACAAATTACTTTAAGATTCCCAAAACAAGTTACTACATTATACAATCCGACTATTCTTTTTTCCTCTGCCTTTGTTTTTACAATACCACAGCTATGAGGTTCTGGATTGTTAGAATCACATTAGCACACTACTTAATCCAAAGTGGACATTTTAATTGCAAAGTTAGTCCTGGAAAATCTTCATCTGTGCTGATGGTTGCACTGCTATGATGAAGGTGTCAGAGTTTGCACTATTTAAACTGGAATGCTAAGGATCTAAATGGGGCTCAGATTAGGATCCAAGAGACAGTTTTAGTCCTCTTATAACCAGGAACTTAAGCATACCAATATAAAACTATGGTTAACTGAAATATTAATTGAAATATTCTATTAATAGAATGCAGCATGATCCTTGTTTCTGGAAAATAGTAGTGAAATGAAATGTCGGTGGTATTAGAAAGTATAGTTTGCCTCTTTTCTTTTCTTTTTTTTTTTTAATCAATTTTTGGTGTCTAGCCAGCTTTGAAAATTAGTTCCGGTTTATTCTGCTTATCTGAATTTATTTCTGTCCTTCACAATAAGTAAGTGCTTCTATAACTTACTGTCCATATAGTAGATCAATTCTGCAATTAATTTTCTAATGTATTTAAGGAGTTTTATTAAATTTGGAAGTTTTTTGCTGAAAACAATAGGTTTATCTTGGAGAATAGCACTTACCGCCTGTGTACTTCCATGACCTACAGGAGAAAAAATAGAAACAGGGTATTTATTTTTTTCTTGTACAAAAAAGTAGAAAAAATAGAAAAAAGGTATTTATTTTTTCTTGTACAGAAAACAATTAATTGTAACATTAACTTTAAAACTGCTAATAATACAAGTGATATTAACCAGAAGTATGTGGAAATTTCAGATTTTTAATGAGGTTATGAATTCAAAAATCAGAGTTCTTCCAAATTGCTTTTGTAGTACTCTCTAAAATAAAAATATCTACAAAGAACATATTTTACCCTGTATTTTAAAAGTGGAAAACTTGTTTTAAAGATTCTTTAGTGACACTGAAAAATTTACCTATGCTATTTGTTTACAAAAATGCATATTTATATGAGGAAGTCATTGTTAAAAACCTAAGAAATCCAAACAGACCTCAAAGAACTTGTTTGCACCAGCCTCACAGCTGAATAAGGAGCCAAAGCTCTTTGGCTAAGGCAGTGTCTGCCCTGAGCTGCAGCAGAAGAAGCTCTGTGACTCTCCTGCTTCCTTCTTAGTCTGCAGGGAATTAGGTAAGACAAGCTCGGTTTCAGCTCCACAGCCTGCACTGCTGTCCGTCAGGGATGGCCAGCACACTAAATGATGTACACTGTGCCTGGCACTGACTGAGTCCCTCCAAGGAGAGATCAGAAGGCAGATTGAAATTCTTTGTGTCACGATCTGCTTCTCTGCTGCTCCTGGTACAACGTAGTGACTCACTGCCTGTAGCTGAGGCAGACCACAATGCGACATTAGAAGCACAGTCAATCTTTTTTTTTTTTTTTTAGCAAGTATAAAACAGTGCCTCCTTCACCAGACCACACAACTTCAGCTCTGAAAGAGCAGCATTCATTTTGGTTCAGATTTAAAAATCTGGTAATTTACAGTCCTGACATATTTCTAATGAAAAAAAAGAGAAAGGTGGGAGGGAGGTAAGAGGGAAGTTATTTAAAGCAGTTCCTGAAAGTCTGTCATATTAATCACAGAACAGTAGAACAGTTAGTGTTATGAGACAACTATCTTCACCCATAAAACTGCAGAACCAGTATATTAGTTGCACGTCATGCATAGAAAACAATGTTCTTTTGCTTATCTTATAAATACAAATTTTTTACAGCTTCTCATAGTTCCCACTGATTAAAATGTATGCATCTTACCCTTTGAAACAAATTCCACATCATCATAATTTTCTTCATTTTCTTGATTTCTGTAAGTATGAAAAAGTGGACTTGTGAAACCTATGAAGGTGGTTTTATTATTATTATATTTTCATTCATCATTGTCCTGCTGCTTTTTCCATCTATTTTATGCAATAGCTGGACAGTCTATTGTGCCCTATATCCTACTTGGTAGAAGCAAGATTCTCTAAATTGTTCTTCTTGGCTGTGGCTTGGTGTTTCAGATGGGGACACTTTGATCTTGAGAATAAAAGATCAAAATAGCCAAAGGCACTCAGATAATATGAAGATGAGTATGGTATGAAGAATATAATCAGCAAATGGGCTGAGTGAATAAAAAAAATCTGTTGGGCTTTTTAACTATCCTTGCAGGTGCAGGCTTCTTACACAATACATGAGCACAACGCCAGACTTTTACTCAATGTTAAATACAGCTCTGAGGGTAGTCCTTGGCTTGTAGGGCTTAAAGTCTAAACAAGGGACAAGAGAAGAAGTGGTGTAAGGTTAGGCTGGGTAAAAGGTTTCTGATGTTAGATTTAAAAGTGCTGTCCAGCTGAGAAAACCAAGAAATTGAGAATATAATATCAGGGACTTTTAACTTTAGTATGTCTTGTAACAGCTGAAAGAAAATTAGGGCTGACAGTGATCATCAAAGAAGGCTAATCAAAAAAAGGACTTTGAAGTAGAATGGGATGTTCTGACATTAGCCTGCTAGCAAAAGCACATAGATAGGTGAAAGCATAGGTGTCAGCACGCAGGCACAGGTTTTCAGCGGACGGGAGACCCCAGAGGGCACAGGAATGGAAGACCAGAAGGGCTGCCTGGAGCTGAATTTCACAGGTCCCTGAAGGCGAAGAGGAGGATACCCAGGATGGCTGTTGCAGGTGCTTTGGCCTTGAGGCCGGACTGATGCTGTCACTGCGGCTACACTGACACACGTGCTGTGTTGGCACATGCCTCTCTGACTCTCCCTGCCTGTTGTTTGCTGCTCTTTTCAGTAACTGCTGGCCAGAGAGCAGCTCCTTATTCATGCTCAGCTTCATTCCAGTCAGCTTTGACACGGCACTGAAGTACTTATAACTCTTTGTCACCAGGAGGTTCCACTTTTGTATGCAACTCTTCAAAGAAGGATAAAGAAAGGAGCCCCTCATTGACAGAGGCTTCTCAGAGTTATCACGAGGCCACAATGTGTCAGTGGTGCAGTTTCACAATCAGGGCTGAGCTCAGTTCCTCTGTTTTGCAAAGCTGCTTCCTGGGCTATTGACTCATAGACATGACTCTCCTTGCTCTCTTACCCCAGAAAAATGCAGAGTAAACCTTCAGTTATTTATTACAACTGGTTTTCTACTTGTGTATGAAGTCTTTCAACTGTTCTGGAATAAAAACTCAGTCTGTTCTCTCCCCCCTCCTCACAACTGGGCAAAAAAAGTGTTGTTATAGATAAGGCAATTCAGGAAAACAACTGAATAGAGGAAGGGTTCAAACTAATAAAAACTAATTTCAGACAGGCCAGGGCCGAGGCAAGACAAGGAAAGCAGTGAGACTTCACTCCCCCAGCAACCTGGGACTACTGCAGCCTTCATCTGCTGCTGCATGAGCAAAGTAATAGGCAGAAACCTTGAGAGTTATGTTCACTTACCTTATTTCAGAGCTGGGCTTGATGTTTCTGGGAGGCAGACTGGGAGCTGCCATAACCTTCTGGTCTGGGTGAGAGATTGGTGTAGGGCATGGATCCTGTGTAGTCTGTTCTGATGGTGGAGCAATTTTGGAAGGTCCTATCTGTTTGAAACCTGCATTTGCAGACGCTAAAATAAAGAACAACAGACTGAATATATCAAGCTGAGGACAGACCCTTGCTGTATTACATGAAGTATTGGATAAAGTATCACTACTGAACGCATCCCAGAGCAAATATATTTTGTTGAACCTGCTTCTTATATATCTTTGTTGCGTTATCTTAGAAGATTAGAGAGGAAGAGGCTCTGCATAGAAGAATGTACTGCCTGCACAAGGCCTTGAAAAAGTCTTTGCCAAGACATGAACAAGATGCAAAAACTTCACAGGCAATCCAGTATATATAAGTACCTGTGCTTTGAAATTACATTGTGGTATAATTGCACAGTTTGCTTGGAAAGACCAGCTGCAGGATTTCATGTGAGTATTTATGCAGTCTTGATGACTTTTTCTTGCTCCAAGACAGAGTTTTAAGGGAAGGGATGAGAAATGAAAAGATATTTCGGCATTTCTTAAGAGATGTACATGTCCCTGAACATCTTCAAATATGTCTTTAATGGAAGTTGTAAGAGGCTGGACTTAATTTTCTAGCAAGCCTCCATTAGAAAAGTGGCAGTTTAAGAAGCTGCACAGAAGCTACTCCCTCAGCTGTAAGGTGTAGTCTTAAAAAAATGATGATGCTGTGCACCAGGCATAGAAGTCATAGTTTCATAAGCGAGCTGGTGTTCATGTGTGCTGCACTGAGTTCATGCTCCCTGTACAAGTCACAGCCAAACCATAGCAACTATTGCTTTGAGAATTTATGTCGAGAGAAGCTATTCAACACACTCAAATTAAATCACTTGTTTGGATGCCATGATGTTAAACCTAGAATTTTTTCTGAAGTATCATTAGCTACCCAGAAAAAATTGTCCTCAGCCACACAGAGAGAAGCCCAACAAAATCCAAGGAAGAGGAGAACAGAAAGAAAAAAGAAACTCAGAACTATAAGTGAAAAGAAGTCCCTTTCTTTTCTGGAGATTTTCTTTAAGGTCACACCTGTGTAGCAAAGATTAAAATCTTGTCAAGAAAGGAAATGTTCACACCACTGGAAAAAAGTGCCTTAAACACAGAACAACAACAAATCCTTAGTAATATTTAATATCAAGACATAAAATTACAAAAACTACTGGAAGAGCTTTTTTTAGCTGCTGGGGTGTTTGAAATTATATCTTGGGATTGACAGGAAAAGGGGAATTGATAACATTCAGAAGGACCTCTCATGTCTCACATAGAAATTAAAGTGAAATTATGAAGCTTTGACAATTTGTATACTTACTACCAAAGACCTCAAAAATATATAGATAAATTTTGCTTCATGGCTGGTTGGACCAACTTGTCAACTTACATATCAACAAGAGTGCATTTGAAACCTGTTAAGTTCCTTCATTACTTAAACAGCAAAGTACTAATAGCTCCAACACTGGTGATCAAACAGGTGGATTCTTTTGTGTTTTTGTTAAGGAACACATTTCTTCATTCAACATGTATGCTTGCATTTGAGTAAAGACAAACTTTGCTTAAATGAGCCAAGGTTACACACGACTGCTCTTGTATCTGGGTTTCTGAGGATGATGTGGTAGCACAGGCTTTATTCATCCACAGGTTTCATCAGCTATGATCTCTTACTGTTCTGAAACCCCTTATAAAGATGAATGGCACTGACAATTTAAACATAATCTGCAGCTGACTTCTAGATTGTAGCCAAAGAAAGCAACCAGAAAGAGGATTTTTTTCTTTCTTTTGTTTTCTTTTTTTTTTTTCAAAAAAGCCATGTAAACTTACTCTCAAATTTATTTTTATGTCTTAACAGATGTCCTGTATAGTTTTTCTGTAGTTAGATCTCTGTTGCCCTTACTGAGTGCTGTGTGTATGCACAACATGCATAAAAGCATGATGTCATAATGTGTTACTTCATTGTGATTAGTTTGTAGGACTAAGGTAAAAATTCTGCCCAAGTCTCAGTGCATAATACTTCTCTCATCTTGTATGCCTTGGAAGCCAAATCCAGGCAATAGGAAACTGGGCCAGGAAAGGACACCACATGTATTTTAGATTTAGTGCGTATTTGTAAGTATAAGGGCTGAGCGATTTGTTTTTCTTGTGTACATTGCTGTAATCTAACAGTAACTAAATGATCATGAAAATAATGGAAATAATGCTTTTTATTTTCTAACTGTTAGAACAGACTCTGCCTTAAAAGTTGGAATTAGCTACACTTACGACTGAGACTGATGTGGGTGTAAAATGCTTTAATTCAAATACTGAAAATAGTGGGATGAGTTAGGTAGGAAGGTGACAAGCAGTATAAAATATAATAGCGCCTGATGAGGCAAAGCTATCATAAAATTTCAATAATGTGTTTTTTCCTATTTTAGTGGAGCATTTATTTTTGATTCTTTTTTTTTTTTTTTTTGTATGTGTGTGTGCGTGTGTGTGTGTGTTTGGTTTTGGTTTTTTTTTTGTATCTGGAACGCTTTGTACTCTGAAAACCAGGAAATGCTCTGTGCAGGTAGTGGAACTGGAGTCAGCTGCAGACATTTAGATCAATAATTCAAACTGAAACTACATTCTGGCTTCACATGCACCTGAAGCACTCCCGTCACAGGAAACAGTGTTAGGGGTGATCACTGTATGGTAGCTTTGACCATTAAAATCTCAGTTTCCAAGTAGCCTCTCACCTCTTCTTAGGACTGAGCTTTTTTACATGCTGTGCTGCACTGAATAAACAGATGCAGAAGCTGAAGTCCTTCAAAAAGAGATAAAAGAACAGATGAACAGGGGTGGCAGCTGTAGAGCAGCTAAGAGGAACTTAGCTGTTGCCATAGCAACTGTACACAGAACATCCCAAATATCCCATTACACTGCTGCTTGTGGAATTAAACTTCTTTAATCATGCCCAGATCTTCAACACTTACAGCAGAACTGTGCACAGAATACTGAAAGATAACCTTCTCAAACAACTTCCAAGTGGGCAGAGACCAAAAGGTCACCTACATTCTTGGAGAATGTTTATTTACCAGGAAGTTCAAGACACTGAAGTTGTCTTGAAGCAAAACTTGTGACCTTGACCCTTGCCATTCCTGGCTTGTGAAAAGGAAATGCTAATTCCTCTTTAGTTGCTCATATGACATCTAGAGAAAGAAGATCCCATCTTCCCTTTATGCCCAGATATTCTGTGTTCAACTACATCAAGAGAAATCAATCTGCATGTAATAGTACTCTGTAATTTCCATGCCTCTCCCACGTCAACTCAAATAAGTGACAAACTGAAGGGAAGTTCTAGCAGTGCCTGGAATCTATAGTGGAGTAACACATGCAACAAGTGGTATAGGAATCCTATGGAAACTAGTATTTTAGTTCTTCCTTTTTCAAAATTGTGAAATAAACTGGACTCATGTGCAAGGGTGATGTGGGCTCCAGCACTGACGAAGACATGCCTCTGTTTATCAGCTCCCTAAATACCAGGGTATTTCAGTGCTTGGTGACAGATGAATAACCAGTAACCTACCTGAGCAGAACAGAAACAGTAAAAGAAAAAAAAGCCACATTTTTTAGCACTCAAACCTGCAGGTCAATATCCATGCACTGATGATACAATCCCTGCTGATCAATCCAATCTGTATTGCAATAGAATGTGGTTATTTGGCAGAGAGCTTTTACCTGACAACAGTGGCAAATAATAATTTTGATATCTCCCTCGAAGTAGGAAAATATCCCATCCTAGCAGAGGGTGGTCTGGATTCAGATATTCATATTTCTCTCATACTTGGCTGAATTGCAGCAACAATGTGCACCTGCTCTCAAAGCAAACAGCGCCTTAGAAACCCCAGTTAGCTCAGAACAGCTGTATTGATATTATCAACAACACACTCTCTTCCAAATGCATTAGCCTGGCCTCCAGCCTCCAAGCAGTCCAGACTTAACAGCAAAGAATGGACTCTTAATGATATTTAAGGTATCAGGCTGTAGCATATAAGCTATTAATTCCCTCGACCCCAAAAAATTCTATTTCGAAACTGAATTAGAAATTTCTAAACAAAACTAAAACCAAGCAGCAATGCATATCACTATACCTTCCATTTTGAGTTCACTCTGATCATCTCTGCTTCACCTTAAATGCATAGACATATATAAGAAAATACCTTTCAAAACAAGACAGTCTCTTGCACATACAAGTCGAAAACTGTTTCTTGACTTCACATCCGAAAAAGAAGACTACCCCATTTTTCATTTGGCCTAGTGTATGGCCTTTGGTGAAAATTTATTCCCTTTGACCCCTGATGCAGTGAGCTCCTGATGTGATGTCAACTCCTTCTTTTAGTAGGTTAAAGAAAACCTGACAATGATCAGGCACTACAGGGAAACTCCAAGAATTCTGCAGGAAAAAATGTCCAGAATTTTTTAATTCTTAATGAATTTTTATAGTTTTCATAAAAAAGAACTTGAGGATTTTTGAATCAGCTACACAGTAAAAAATCTTGCATTTGAAAGAAACACAATTCTGTAACACAAAACGCTTTTGAGCTACTCTGCAAACACAACGTGTTTTTCAGTCTTACTGCAAAACATTTCACCAGTTCTACATTCAAGATCTGGGAAGTTTTCTGGGTTTTACAGGGGGTTTACTAAGAACCTGCAACAAAATCTGCAGCAGCTGATCACCCACTTCCTACCTAATTCGTAATGTGCAGAGAGCCGTGCTCTGCTCCACTTCCTCAACCACATTTTTGTTTAGATACAAGCCATGGTTTCAAGTTTCACAGTTATGCTGCTTCAGAGCTGCTCAAAGTGAGCAGGTAAACCTAAAACATTGCTGAAGCTCAGTGCTTTTGATTATGCTATTGACAAACATACTCTGACAACAGAGACACAAACTTCATTTGCAACACTGCTCACACAAAACAAAGACCATGGAAAGTTTCTGATTATTGCTTTCCTGGAGTCCAGACTCCACTTTTAGAAATGACTGGGTAAAACCCTTTATTAATTTTCTTTTCTTTTCTTCTCCTCATCTCTCCTGATTCTCCTTCCAGTTAGATGATAAATCTCCCTTTTTCATCTTTGCACAAAAGAAATCACCTCCAAAAAAGAGGGGCATGAAGGGAAAAGGAGAAAATGAAGACCTAATTAATTCTCCATCCTTTTTAAGATTACTTTCTTGATAGCTGCTGAGACATCAGGAGAAACATGATCAAAGCAGATGGAGAATTTGTCCTCTTTTAAACAGAACTTCTTACTGACCTCAATTGGAAAATCTTGTTACCAGAAGAGATGAAAGACGGCCTTATGGGTGTTAACACCTATTCAATGCCTTATATTCTCAAAATGTCATAGAGTTGACACATTAAGTCCAAGACATGATACCCGGTAGAGGATTTTTCCCATTCTATGGATGTAGAGACAAACGGATGAAAGATATACAGCACACAAAAGCGAGCATCTACATCAACATTTAATGTTGACAGCTGGAAAATATTAAGCATAAGTAGTAGTCTTACTCCCAAAGGAAAGCCCGCAGGTTTCATCCAAAGGGCTTCAATATGTAAAGTTTGGAGGACTGAGCCTTTTTGTGTCTAAATATGAGGTTAGATATTTGTAAAGCTTCATCTGGGCAGTGCTGACTGGCATAGGTGATTTCAAGGACTACAGATGTGTAATCCTACATAGAAGCCTACCCTTATGTAAAGGAGAACATAAGAAATTAATTCCCCATTGAACTACAGTTGAAACTTTTCATTGTCTGATAAAAAGCTTTGATGGTTACATCTGTTTTTAATAAGTATTAACCTGAGCCAGTTAATTTTACATTGCATGGTATCACTTTACATGCAAGAAAAAGGACAGCAATTGGAACAAATGACATGTAAGATAGCAATAATTTAAAGCAAGTATTTCATAATTCACTTATATTTGAAAGAGAAGGCAAAAGAAAATGTGTAGAATGATGAAAAGACAAAAAAAAGAAAATGTACTGGGAGAAGTTTACTTGAAATGTGACTATCTATTTCCCAAACCAACAAAAATGATAAAGTCATAAACCAATTTTTTAATCTGAAATATAATTACATCATACATAGCATGGTATATAAAACTTCAGTTTTATAAAAAAATCCCATGCAACAAAGTCTTGCATTCAGATAGTAGAGGTTTGCAAGTTTTCTCTTTAACATCTGCAAACTAGGAACATCGTTGTTCCAAATGCACACATTTTGGGAGGATTCAGTTTCAAGTGGAAATCAATGACTTCAGGAAAGTTCATTATTAAAATGAAGCTTTTAGGATAAAAAAAAATTATGAGGATACTATTTTAAAGTTTTCCTAACAGCTTTGCTATTAAATACATGATATTTTGTTTATCTCTATTGGTATTGTGTATTTACTTTAACAGTTAACAATTAAGATTAAAGCTTTCAGGAATGACTAAAAGTTTTCTATATATAAAGTATCATGAACTATTATTTTTATTTTTTAATGTATTTTCTACAATGAACTATTTGGATGGCTATTTTAACTAGTCAGCTTATTAACTTTTGCACACATGTAATGCAACCAGATGACGAAGATTCATTTACACTGTTTCTTCATGTGGATCAAAATAGGTCTAGAAAATAAAAAGATAAAAGTGCTTGCTCCAGTATAATACCTATTGTTTCAAATTCAAATATTATGCTTGCTGCATAGGTTTTACATTTGTGAGCTGATAAGGAAATATTGTTTAAACAGTATGGAGAAATTAGGACTTCCAGCTCAAAGAGAAATTTCAGTACATTAAACTTCAAATATATGAGAAGTATATGCCAAACATTCTTGTAATTATGAGTAAACAGATTACAAAGCATTTTTTGGAGCTAGAGACATTGAGGGCTCATTATTCTCCAATAATGGTACCAGCAACATGTTTAGAACCTCATCACCACAACACTTGTGCATATTACAGAAAAAAGGGAATTTTTTCCCAACTTTATCGTAAGGGCAAACAACAGATACACATTCACCAAGCTAAGCAGAAGCACAACAGGACTCCAAAGCCCACTTTTTAAAACCATGAGGTAATCATTAAATTTTGTTTGAAAGTAGCCAGTTATTAAAGGAAATAGTCAAGGAAAATGAATTTAAATACTGATTTGCAATGGTTTTTGTGTACTTTTGCTTCCTAATGCACAACAACAGCAAGTTTCCCTCAGAAAATCACCTGCAAGGAAACACTCGATGTTGGTTTCCTTCAAGATCCTTGTCATCTATAAATAGTATTAAGTTTATCTGTTTCTTTGGGCAGATAAATAACTGTTTTATTTATATTTCCATCAGGATGGCTAAATTAATTTTTAAATTGCAGTGATTTATTTTTTCAGTTCTGTAAGCCATACTAGCAGTTTAATTTATAGTTTTGTCCACGTATTTTAGCAGAATTACGTGATAAACCCTTGACCAATTAAATGTAATGCTTAAAAACTTCAGTGTCAGGGTTTCCTCCATAGGTGTAATGTTCTTGTGGAGCCTCTTAAAAATCCTTAAAAAATTTCTCTCTGACTGAGGTAGACTGAAAATATGCGTCCAGTTCTTGCTTACTGAAAAATTTGGCCTTAGATGGATATTGTGTAGTTATGGTGCACGTAATTATAGCTGGAGAATGAAGATGTGATCTAAAACACCGAGAGAAATTCAATTCAGCAGGTCTTGTGGAACTTACAGGTTGAACTATTGAAAGATGGCCAAAGAAACAATACTGAAATGAGAAAGGAATGAAACTGACCTTATGCCAATCCCATGAGCAAGAAAAGTCTTTTGGAACGAGACCTACACAGGTGATGTCATTACAGTTGTACTAACGTACAACATGTATATTGTGTGGGATTTCATATGCTGCAGTCTGATTTTCATGATTACAACTCTGACTATATTCAAGTTGAGCATCATTCATCAGTTCTAGGAACTTCAAAGATTGACTCTGCTGTTTCTCAGAGGTGTGCTGTTTCTCAGTATAACGCTGCTGAAACAGGAATGGTTTGAATTCTCTCACTTTCAGAGAAGAAGAAAGAGGACTGTCTTTAGAGGAATGCTGGATAGCTAAAAATGACATAAAAATGCTTGTCCAGATTTCGAAGTAGTTTTCAAGCATATCCAGGAAAGTTAAATTCTTAGCAGATCTATGTGATCATCACTTCTATAGTTTTCAGTTAAATGTATGGGAGATCAGTAAAAACAGACAACATTATGAAATGTAATAACAGAATAGGTAAAAAGCCTCTCAGATCTTCAGATACTCACCAATAGTCTAACTTCAGTAGATTTTTGATATTGCTTAAAATTCAACATTTTATCTATATATAACAAAGTCCGGACACATAATTATCATGCTATTCTGAATTATCATTTTGACACTTTCTTGAGCTGTGCAGTATTTTATGGCATGTTACAGTTCATCTGTGCAAACACAGGCGTCACATCACTACATACAGTGACCGCCATCCCACTCTGAATAGCGTCATCAAATATCATTACCTATTTTTAGTTTCATCTGTTTTAGAAGCAGGTGGTTTGCTCAAGTTACAATTCTTTTTTATCCCCTTACACCTTAATACTGAATTGTTGCATAACTTTATTTAGTGTGGCACTGAGGTATGAAAAGAAAAATCTTCTAAGATTTAAATCCAAATTCTGCAGTAAACAGCCATGACACCATGGGATAATAAAAAATTAAAAATCCCCAGTTCTTTATAACTTTGGAAGCTGCTATATCATCTTGCCATCTAGTAAGAACAACAGATCTGTTCTAAGCAGCTTTGCAAAGACAGTTAAGACATTTACTGTCTTTGGGAGTGGGGCTTCATTGTTAATTACTTTGCTGACAGAGTATTGTAATAACTTTGTCAGTGCACCTCAAACTTTAATTTCTCCTTTCTCTCTGGTTGTCTTACCCAACAGAAAGAGTCATGTCACCGTATGGGTACACAATCCATCACAGAACAGAACCTCAACAAGGACTGCACATGCATAATCTAAAATGTAAATAGTGATAATTTTCTTACATATCTCTTTTTTTTCCCCTCCTATATTCTGTACAGAATATCCTTTCATTTCTCACCATACAGCTCAAAATATTCTCCCTAGCTGAAGCCTCTGAAGTGCTCATAGCTCACCAGTTGTTCAGGGATGTGTGGAGCACAAGGGGTTCTCAGCCTCCAACTGACTTCACGTGTGCGGCAACCTGTACATGCATGATCCCACTGAAGTCAGCCCAGGTGGAATTCTCCTCTGCAAGCAACGGTATGGTTGTGACCTCACATGGAAAGCTGTCAGCAAAATGGCTTTGCTTCTCTTCTTTCCTATAATATCTCGGGTGTTTATTGTAGAAGGGTACAGTTGGTATTACTTTCTGAACTAAAGAGCACATGTGTGGTTCAGCATTACTGATTCTTAGCTGACATAAATATGATCTCCTCTCAGGGAAAACTGCTGTAATGGGATATAACAGAGGATTTTACCAGACTGTCATGCATTCACAGGCCCAGACAGGAATTTCTTAAAGACTGACTTGACTGAAAAATAGTAATACGTCAATAGTTAAACTTTCCTTAACAAGACATTTGTTATTTACAGAAGTTTTATTCAGGACTAGGTGAAAAATTCTAATTCACAACAGTGCCAACACCTAACTTGCACCCCTGAGTTTTCAAGCAGGCATGGTGGATGGCTTAAATTCTTCTCCCACACGTGACTGAGACTGCTGTGTCAAAGGTATGTTCTTCAGTATCTAACATTAAATGTTATTTCATGCCCAGTGAATACTTATTTACAAAACCTGTTAAAACAGCTTTCATTGGAAAGGAGAACAAACGAAGAAAAAGGGGTGAATTTATACTTCTGAGAAAGCAGAATTCAAACTCCTGTTTTAAATCAGGCAATACGTGGTTTTCTGCAGTGCAAGCGCATACCCCTAACACAAATGTAACGACCACCATGTGCAGAGGTTTTTTTTCTCAAACGACAAACCTTTGCCCTAATACAGATCAAAAGCTCTGAAGACTAGATCTCAGAAAGTTTTGTTGCATGGGAAAACTATTTCCATTTGCTTATTCTTCTTTTATTCAGCACTGAATCACAGCAGCAAATTAAGCAACTACGGCAAGCTGCTGTTTACCAGGACACAGCAATGAGTACGAAGAATCTGTGCTGTGGGGGTGGTGTCTTCCTGACATTACTTTGATTCTTGAAATGACAGTTTAGAAAAAAAAAAAAAGAAGTTCAGTTTAACTGCCCTCCCAAAGCAGGTACATTTTCGTTTTTATGTTCTAAGAAATACATCAACAATGAATAACTGTTGATCTGAAAAGAAATTTGTTCAGGATTCACGTTAGGTCACTTGGGCTGTCCACAAGAACTGTTCTGTATAGTCTTCTGGCCAAAAAGAAATGAGCTGCATTAATTAAAGATAAGTAAAGAAATCAGGGTATTCATGCCAGCTCTGGGGAGGAAGGCTGAAGTTCAGGGTCTCTATGAACAGCTTTCTCATTGATATGGCTTCTAAATCTTTCAGTCTTGTTCTTAGCCTATGAGTGCAAGCTAGAGAAGACCATGTCTGATTCTTGTTAGTTGTGTGTGCATTTAGTTCTACTTAGTTGGGTGTGCATTCTACAACATGTCTGGAAAACAACCTGTGCCACCATGCTGGGCAGGTCCATCCTTAGTTCCCAGTATGACTCATCCAGTCTAGTGCCTGCAGCAGCTCTTGCTTAGTGACAAGTGGAAACTCTACTTCTAGCAAAACTTCTCATATTATTCTTAGACCTGCTCACAGTGTTAATTTAAAATGCACAGGATAAATATTTCTAACCCCCAGCTTTAAAAAGAGGTTGAAAAAAATGCTTTGTGTCTATAAATGAATGGAAGCCAGGAAAAAAAATGAATAAATAATAAGCAGGCAAACAGATAAAATAATTCCTCAATTAATTACTTAAACCATAAAATGCATTTTTTAAAACATAAATTGTCATTTTGTGTGTTTCCAGCCTTTGCCAGGACTTCTTAAAATTTTAGCTAGCAAAGTTCTTACTGTTTTTATTTAATCAGAACATTTGCTGGTATAATTGGCTAAAAATGCTGCCTTCCTATATTGAGATTGTATATTGGCATACTTCTTTTAAAAAGATACACAGATTTGCACCATTTGAGGGTCCTGGCCTGATCTTGAATTTGTGAGAACATTTCCTTAACTATAAGTTAACAGGTGAAAAACAGAATATGGCAGCTGACAAGAAAGTACATTTTTTTGTCACTGGTATGTTTCTAATTTCTGAGTGGAATTAATAGTAACACAATATATAGTTGCATGCAGACTCTGTGTTTTCAGGGAAAATTTTTATCTTTAGAGAAAGTCAACTCTGAGCTTTTTTTTATCTTCTGCCTTAGGAAAACCAGCCTTACGTGTATTCAGAGCTGCTGCAGCACAAGCCATACTGTGTACTAGACACAGAAGGTACAAGGGCATAATTTTGTATCTACAAAATTATGTGAATGTGCCTGATGTACTGCACATGCACAGCGTGGAGTTACTCAGAGCATCCACCATAAGCTAAGCTGGAGCTCTAGGTCACACCATTGGGCATCTCCCTTTCCCACTAAATACAACAAAAATTTAAGAATCAAAGTTTGATCTGTTGAATTAAATCCAAGATAAATGGTTAATGCAGACTAACAGAGGCGAAATGTGTATAACCGAACAATTAGATGCAGGACATAACAGGCTAAAATTATGTAAGCTAAAAAAAATAATGAGGATAGAGTATATTCTTTGCTTCCTGTGCTTGACACAGACAGCAGTACATTAAGGTGGAAAAAAAGAGAAAATAAAAAGAAAATCCCATAAAAATGTAATACAGTAATAATTTTTTATTTCAGTCCTTGATTTTCTCGTGCACAGAGAGGGAGGCTCCCTGGGACCCATGTAATTTAAAACTTTGATTTTAAAATGCGATCAGTATTTCCAATACATTCATAGTTTTGAGCACCTGGCGCTAGAAGAGGAAGAGAGCCTTCTTCAGCTACTATAAAACTTAGAAATTTGTCAATTGGCATTGTCAATGAGTGACTGAAAGTTTTTCAGGAAAAATCCTAGCCGAAAAGTTTGAAATATAAATGATCTAGGGGACAATCAAAGACATTCAGATTCTCTGCAAATTGCTCTTTCCGTCAAGGAGGTGACAGTGAATATGTGGGTCTAACTTCAGAAATGTACATTTTTATGTGAGCATATTTTGAGTGCCTCAGAAATAGCTTATACTGTTGTTGAGTTTCTCTTTCACAGTGAAAGAAATTTGTTGGAGCATTACTCTTTGCAGAAGTGGAGTCACAGCAATTTCTTTTTTTTTTTTTGAACTATGGCCATCATACAGTTCAGAGACTTGGTTTTTCAAAAAAATAAAGGCCTCAGGTACTATGAGCTGCCACATTTCTCAAGTCATGCAAACCTAACAGAAAACACTAAGTCTGGGAGATGCTTTTGGAGTCCAAATTCAAATCTGGGTATAAAATCATTGCAGCTCCATCAGAACATTTAGTTCTGTCATTTTTCACAGTGTTCAACTGACTAAACAATCTTTAAAATACATCAAATTCTAGGGTCACAAACTTTAAAATGCATCAGATTCTAGGTTTCGTGATGTGATTAGTCATTGTGAAAGGCAAAAAGGAAAGAAAAAACTGTGGTTGCTACAGGTTATGATTAAATATATATAATACTATATATATACATATAATATTTTGATGGCCCTCAAGCTGTGGCCATGAAGTTCATGTCAAGAACAGGATGTCAGCACCTCATTTATAGGAAATCAAGACTTAAATGTCTGTTGAGAAAATACTCCCTGACACAAGTTAAAGCTTTCTCTAAGTAGTTTTGAAAAACAAATAAATGCAATATGGAAAGCATTCATACTGCTCTTAATTGCTGAAGGATAGAGAATATAATTTTAATTTCTGTCCTGTACAGAAACATAAATTGTACACAAGCCTTAGTTAAAGTTTTAAGGGGTTGTCTGTTGCAGAAGTGCCAGGCTATTTCTGAACAGAAGAGAGGATTCTGTCTAAAATTAACCTGGTACTAAATGCTTCAAAACATCAATACTAAAGAAAGCTAAAACAGAGTGGACTTACTCTTTTTTGGGGCCATCGTCTGGGATCCTTGCAGTTTCACACATGGAGGTCTTTTGGGCTTTGCTGGAGATGTCTTGACTGGGTCTTTCTGCCTGGATGTGGAAGAACCATCTTCTTTCCCTTGTGTTTCATCCGATGACCTTACTCCACCAAGTGCAGTATTGGTCTTATGAAACTTATGAGCAGAATCTGATCCTTCCTGGATGATTTTCTTGGTAATGGTGATCTTGATACTACTCATTGCCTTTCCTTCAGTATCTTTCTGCATGTTTCTGAAGATGCCCAGACATAAGGCCTGCGAGTGGCCAGTAGGTTTCACAGCTATTTTAGGAAGATGACTGCCTGCAGCTTCTGCAGCTGAATTATTTTCACCCATTTCCTTTACTTCCTTAAGTGAATGTGTGTTTGTTCTAAGGCTTAACAGGCTACTTTGAAGAGAATCACATTTATTAGAAGTGTCTTTATTGTTAGAGATGTGAAAAGAAGGTTTTTTAAATAGAGGAGGCTCGGGCGCATTTTCTTGTGCTGCAGCCATTATGTTTTCATTAATTACAGTTACTTTTGAAAATGCTAGTCTTGCCGCACTCTTCTGTGATGCCAAATTTGATTTTGATTTTGCTCCCAGAGTATTTTCTTCTTTAACAGGAGGAGCAGAGCTGGGGAGCTTGTTCCATGCAGATTTTGGGTGTAGGGGCTTTGGGTCTGCTTTTGCTGGGTCACAGGTTTGGATGGGGAATTCAGTGCATTCAGGCTGCAGAAACTTTTGTGCCACTGGGGTTTGATCATACTTTGTCTTTACATGAGGTGGCGGCTTGGCCACCAGAGGAGCCTTAGGAAAAATGGTTTGAGAGGTTCTAAATCCTGAAGGGCACGCTGGATTTCTTCCAGACTGTAGTCTTTCGAAGGCTGCTTTTCTCGCTTGAGTCAGTCCTTCAGGAATTCTTGTTTTTGGTATTTTGAAGGGTTGGTTTTGGGCAGAATCAGCCTCAGTGTTTCTGCTATTTGATTCAAATCTCTCCATGAGAAAGTTGAAACGTGACTTGTGACTCTACAAGCACAGAGAAGAGAAAAAGAAAGAGCAGCAATGAGGAAGTCCTGTAACAATATTCACACATACTGTACTTTAAAGAGTTTCCTGGTCTGAGGCTTGTAGTACTGCTGATTGGCTGAGGAGGTATAGCGCGTCTTTCTGTAAGGTATAGAGAGGCTGAGCATTTTGTTATTTCCTTGCTGTGATGATACAATCGTTTAAAATTTTCATTCAGGTACTGCCTTTAGAGAGTGACCATGTAGCTCATTTTTGTGCTTATTATAGTTTCTGTTTATAACTGGAATTGGGAACTGAACTCATAATAAATGTAAGAAAATACTACTTTAAAATTAATATATACCTAAAAATTTGAGTGTCTGTGGTGAGAAGTATAGATTGCACTAGGACCTGGGTAATGTACCAGATTAGAGTTTTTCCTTCCAAGTCTTTAGAGAACTGCAAGTTCTTTTGTAAGAACAGAAATTCTTCTGGTTGGGGTGCATGTATGTCAGTTTTTCTTTCCGTTCTCAGCAGTGTTCTTCCCTGCTACTCCCCCAACCCTCACTTTTTCCGTCTTTCTCTTCTCCATTTTGTATCTGAAAAACACTATACATGTGTGGGTGGAACATGAAAATGTGTGAAGCTAATTTGGAAAAAATGACAATCAATACAGCCAGATATTGTCAAAGATACTGAACTTCTTGGGGAATAAAAAAAAAGTTAACAATTCCAAGTGGATAAAATGCAGCTTCATTCAAAAATAAATATTTGAGTTGATCAGCCCTATTCAATAACTTTCTGGGCCAATCTTTAATATGAGCTGAAAACAAAGGCTCAAAATGTTTGAATTCAGTACAAGTACAACTCAATAGAGTGAAGGATGGGGCAAGGGGAGTGAGTCCCATTGCGTTGGGCTGGGACCACCTTTGGGCTCCAGGACCCCCCTGAAACAGGGAGTCCTTTCCCAGCTGACAGTGGCAGCAGGGGGGCAGCTATGGCAAGTACACTGGCATATCCAATTAATGACTTCTCTGAGTAAGATCTGGATTTTTTGTGTTAGTTAAAATGTAAAACTAATGGAATAAAGCAGGAATGTTATAAATAGGAAAGGTTCTGAATAATTTGTTTGATGTACGTGCACTTACACACACACACACACATACACACAATTTGACTGCAGAGGTACATATATGTATCACTAATCCTTTAAGATTTCTCCCACAATACCTTGCAAAGCACTGATTTTACCCAATTAAACAGAAAGTTAAGCCAATTGCAATGCCAGAGAAAAAAATGAAGTGTTTTGTCTTTGATCTCTTTTGCCTTTGTACTAATGCATGTTTTGGGTTTTTTAAGTTCTGTAACAAAACCAAACCACCAGAGGTACTGTAATTTGACTTCATATCTGAAGTCTTCAGAGAATGTAAGTTGATCAGCTGCTTGGCCAACTCAACATCACATTTATTTTAGAAGTTACAGCAATAAATTGATTATTTTGCTTCTTCTTCTATTTGAAAGTTAAGAAAATGTACTGTGCAAATGACAACACTTGTTACGGACAAGAGATATTAAGCATATAAAACTTTGAAAGCTGGGAATGTGGCCTTGAAGAAACTTACTATAATATATATGGTTTCTGGGAAATTTTCTACAGCATTGTAATGACAAAAGTACAGGAATTACATTCATACATGTATTAAAATGCACTGAACCGTTCATTACCACGTTAGAATTGCCAAAGTATTTTTTTAAATAAATTTCTTCCCAACACTGTGAACGAGCCTTGTCTTTGTCATGCATATTTACAAGCTCTTCAAGTCTAAAAAGTTCCTGGACATGTGGAAGGGTTTACAATCAGCATTAGAACCTCTTTCATTTAGTTAAAATGAGTAGTAAATGGTAAAGGGAACACTAGGAGTCAGAAGAGAGTAAGAAACTTGGTGAAATCTTTCTGCTTCTCTTTAGCAGTTTCTGCCTTCATAAGCTACTTTATATTAGAGGCCATATTGTGGATTCTAATGCACAACCTGGTAGACATATTGGTAACTGGGAAAAAGAGAAAATTTTTTTCTGTGGCCCTGCTCATAGAGTAATCCCTGCAGTTTCTGTGTTTCCCTTCTCAGAAGTGACAGCAGTTACCTGTTTCATTACCGCATACAGTAGGTTGTAAATCAAGAAATGGTAACTTGAAGAGATTCTAAAGTGAGATTAAGTTCCCTCTACCCTTCCCCTCTGAAGTGCAAACAGCCTGTTCAACAGAGGAGTCTCGTGTGAGAAGTATTTGGGTTATTTTCTAAACTTTCTCTTTGTTCTCTACTGTGAAACTCAGTGCAAAATATTTTTGGCTTTTCAGCTTCTGATATGAACTGGAAGCAACAAGTAAGGAGCACAGTAAGATTTGCTTTGATACAAGATGGTTGCATTATTCAAATATATTTGTTCAAATCTAGAGCAATCCACAGGTTTTAGTTCCTGTGCCACACATTCATTTGTATACACAATGCTTTTCCAGCCTCCCACCACCTTCAGTAGATACTCACACAGCACCAAGATAAACTTGTACAGAATTCTTCCACAATGAGATCTTAATTACACCTCAGTGTTAACAAGTGTAGTTCTCCATAATTTACAAAATAATTGCTCATTTCTGTACAGAAATGCAGTTTGATGAGAACACAGAAAGTACAAAAGTTCCAACTGTATTATTCCTGAATTTACTATGAATATTTAGTCTCAACTAGATGCTTGATTGAAACATATTTGGTTTGCCTGGGTATACATATACTCTCATTATTTACTTTCCTGTTTTGGTGAAACCAAAAGATGATTTCACTTCAACTTTCCCTCGAGGCTACTCTTCAAACAGCAATGCTGGATCAGTGAATGGAATAGCATATGTGTGTGCACAGGATTATTAATTAGGCAAATGAAATATATATAACAGTTGACTGTACAAGGAATTACGCAATTCTTCAAATTGCGTGCAGATATGATTTATAAAGGAAAAAAAGTCCCCCATCTGTTCACTTCTGAACTATAACCTTTTCCTTTCTATTCCCCAATGATAAGATCTAAAAAGGTCTTTTAAAAACACATAGTCTTTCAGTAGAAGTAGACCTTGATGAGTTTCCTAGAGAGTAATGAAATAAAGATTAGAAACCTATCTCTTTCAGAAGAAAAGTGTTTATTCTCATGAATTTTGTGACAGTGAAATAACCAGAGAAGCTGTTAACCAGTAAGGGAATTGAGCTCTAACCCATAGACAGGATATAAGGAATAAGGAACTGGGCAGAAAAACAAGGAAGAGTGCATATGAAAATTATAGAAAAATACAGATCTGAAAATTATTTTGCAACCTTATGAAGGCCTGATATAACTTCTACTGAACTTAATGAATTTGAGGCAATGTAGCTGCTTGTTTAGATGCCAGTGTTATTCTGAATTAGTGATAAATTATTGCTTGACTATTTCCCTTTCCAGACAGAGAGACTTCAGAATTACAATTTTGCAACTTTTTTGTTTCCAGAAGAGTGAAATAATTTCCACATTGCTTTTCTTCCTCTTGAGTCTAGCTATAATTTCTAGTTAAAGAAGACTTGCTCTAAGAGTAAGTGCAGCATTTGGAAAGTGAAGTTGAAGTTTTGCAGTGCTCTGTACCTAGTAATGTAGGTAGTAGAAATATGAAAAGAAGGCAGAAAACAGAGTTTTGCCCAAGCAAGAAGACCTTCTAATACAATAGTTGGTATCAAGAGAAACGAGCCGTCATCTGACACTAAACAACGAAGAGGCAGGCTATTCTGCTGCCTGGGGTTTTTATGAAAGGCAGATTGCTAGGATGGAAAGGATAGACAGAAATCTAAGAGATTCTCCAGTGAGAGGCTGACAGCCTCTACCTTACCCTGAGAGTATTTCAAACATCCCACTAGCACCAACAAGGCAAAAACAGCACACATGTGAGAATGTGCAGTTGTCGAAATTACACAAGACTGTTTCAGCCTAATCACAGTGTGTTCTGTATCTTTTCCATTCTGCATTGCTCTACACCTTTGTTTCCTCTCTCTCGTCACTTTTTCTCACCTTCTATCTGATCATGAGAACAATTACTCATATTGCAGGAACATAAAAGGACAGCTCCAGATGAATTTGAGACCAGGACTAGTGAGAGCACAGGGCTGGACCAGAACAGCCAGATGGCATCCCAGCTTAGTCCCAAACTACTGCTGTCACAGCCTATGCATGAGGTCTAAGCATCAATCTATGCATGATCATCTCTTCATCCCGTGTGCTGATCAGCTCACTACAAAATTTCTCTCTTATTGATTCTATCAACCATTGGCAACTCAGTCTTCAACAACAGAAGCCTGGTGATTTTAATTTTCCATCAGAAGCTTCCATCCAATAAAACCAGGCTATTTTTAATCTGCCTGTGAAAAATGATTAAATTTTTGTAACATGGCTTTGTATAAACAGAGAACTTCATTAAACTTAATAATTTTCTTTTTTAAAAATTATTTTTCTCATATGGTTTCTTTATAAATTATTTATTTCAGAATAATTCAACTCTCTAGTGATCTACCCAGAAACATTACAAACAGATCTCTCTTCACTCAGAACCCTATTCATATATATTCATATATAGTGCATACAGTGACTTTATAAATATCTTATTTGACTGGTTATCCCACTAAGGTAAACATAACAGCGCTAAGTTTCAAGGAAGAAAAACTTGGGTTTCTGTCCCTACAAAGTTCCGACTGTTATTTCGAGAATTTCAGGATCCCAGATGATCATAAAGGAAATTTCATGCAGTTTTAAGGCATTGAGTACCATTTTGACTCATGGCTGGAAATGAAAATATTTTCCATGACCAACTACTAACAAACTGCACACACTGATATCTCAATCCAGAATATGGTATATTACAAAAATACCCCACCCACAAAGAAACAAACCACAAACAATGCAAAAGGAATTACAAGAAAATAACTGCCTTTGAGTGATACCGTTTATGCTATTATTCAAAACAGAAAGTTGACTTAAATTAGGACCACTCAGTAAAATTTCAGTGAACAAAACTTTGACAGATGAAAGTATGTTTTGTCTGCTTAGTATCTTTTCAGCTTCTAAACCAATTCCAAGTAGAATCCACAAATAAATTTCCAGTTAATTAAATTGCGTGTAATACCCTGTAGTGATTCTATTTCTTCTGGAACAGCGCACATTTATTTCTAGAACAAACATGTACCACTGTTTACCTGGATACCCCAAAGTTCTTCAGTATTTAGATACAGGCAGAAAAACTGTCTCCTTCAATGCGACAATCCACGGGTGTTTCACCTTAACAGCCTGGTCTGTTTGCTGAGAGGAGTTCTGCTTCTCTGAGAGTGTTTGCATAAGAATGCCACTTGTGGTTTTCATTATCATGAACAGCAGAGAGAACTGCTCTCTTCAGGATATTAGGCAAGAAGTGGTATAGCAAAAGGGAACTAAAGTGTGTTCAGACTGGATGGCTGCTGCCATCAGCAGTATACACCATAGGACGTTCAAAATTATTGCATTTTCCCCATATTGTGTAGTCCTGAGAAGCTCTATTGGTGCTCACAAGCTTGAGTCTTTACAGAATAGCAATTAAGGAAATGTGTGTGGCAGTTACAGGAAAAAAGATTGGCCTGACCTGAAGTCTAGTGCTCTGTTACAGCTGAGAATCCTGCATACACCCACTCATCAGGTGTCAGCTGAAGTGTTCATTTGCTGCCACCTATGCCGGTAGGATCTCGAGAGATTCTGCTTGCCAGTTTTTTTAAACTTCTGCAATGTGGAGATACTTCTTTTTTAAAAACTATGATCATAAGTTTCTTCTGTCCTTCTTCAGAAGGGTGTTTGTTACACAAGCCAAAGAGCTGGAAGGATGATATAGAATAGGAAAGCTGACATTGAGAAGATAAGCTTCACAAGAAATTCTAAACTTGTGTTTGTGCTGAAGGTAAACCCAAACCACAAAGGCGGAACCCTCTACAAATTGCAGCTCAGTGAAGTTGCTGGAGATCTGCACATGGATGAGATTGCAGAAGAAAACCTTTGTGTCTTTGGATTAATTGAAGGCTGTTCTGCTCAACCTTCTTAGTATTTTTGAAAAGTTTTGGGATGTCAAAGTAAAACATTGTAAGAGCATTATGTTTCCAGCTTAATTTTACTAAAACTTCTATATTAGTATATTCAGAAGTTTATTAGACTACTAGATGGAACTTATTTGAGTTAAAAACACTGCTACGTGCCAATGATGACTGACTTTTTGGTTACATAATATAATGTGGTTTTCTTTTTTTTTGTGGGAGAAGTGCAGTTCTTTATGTTATTCATTCTGCTAAACACTATATTTATAAAATAATTTTTTTTTGGTGAAAATAAACAATCATCACAGATGATAAAGCAGTTATTTTTAATATTGGGGCAGATTAGACTTTGCAACTTGCTATTCTATCTGGCAGTCTTAAAACAGTTTGACTGTTTTAAGATAGTAACTGTAGCAATACAGTCATTTTGCGTGGGTAAACACCACTGCAAGGGTTTGCTCCCAATATCAGCTCTAGACAAATCATGCATGATCAAAGAACTAGCTCATCTTTGCAGCTCTGAATGCTAGACAGTTCCTTCTGTCTTCTCTTTTATCCAGTAAGCACAAATAAGTATAACCCTGACTGACAGAATGCTGCTGAGAATATAAATTGCAACAAAAACAATGAAAATAATAGTTTATGCTGTGAAATTGCTGTGAAAGTTGCCCATCTGCAATGCCCATATGCTTCATTTTACACTTGCAGGTGTAGCAGCTTCCTGAAACTTCTCTGGTTTTTTTCCACATACTTCTGTGAAGGATGTTTTTGAGTGATTTACAGAAATTAGCTATTTTTAGGTGAAGAAAGAATATGAAGGAATTTATACTTTCAGGAAAGGACTCTCAAGCCTGAAAGCAATGTAAAGTTGTTTTGCCTTTTTTATTTTTCATAAAAACAACAGCAGCAGCAAAAAATCACAAGATAATGTTCAAGCACGACCAGAATATCAATAATGATAATGTCTTCTCATCTATAAACATGCCATCTATAAGCATGCCATACACTCTCTGCATAGAACAAAGCTAGCATCTAAATCCCAGCACAGCAATGGTGTTACAAGGTGCAAATTTTACAACTACAAATTTAAATATATTCTTTTATCAGACCATTTATTCAACTGTTTCCATGTACTTTTGAGAAAAGTGCCTTGCTTTGGAATTAAATTTGTCAAAGACCAAAGAAAGAAAAAAGGGAAGAAAAAAGAGTCACTGGCCACTATAGAAGAGTGTGGCCAGCAGGCTGAGGAAGGTGACCTTCCCCTTCTTCTCAGTCTAAGTGAAGCCACACTTGGATTATCGAGTTCAGTTCTTGTCTCCACAGTTCAAGAAAGACAAGGAGCTACTGGAGTGGGTCCTGTGGAGGCCACAAAGATGATGAGGGAAGTATGTGGCAGACCACCTTTAGAGAGGTGCATTAATATCATTAAAGCAAATTTGAAAATCTTCTTCATAAGTCAGGATAATGTTGTTCTGTAATATAACAACACATGCAAATATATGGAACACTGAGTAAGAGAAAGTCAATGCTAGGAACATTTTTCAGTGTAACTTTGCTTCCTGCCTCCTTCTCCTCTCTCTCAGGAGGCTTTTGCCTCCTGAGTGCAAGGCTGGGCACAACAACAAAAATGACATATTTCTCCACTGATAATATTTATATATACTTGTACTGAAAATGCTACAGACTGCCTGGTTCCATGCTGCTGCTAGGGGTAATATTTTGAGTACATGAACCTCATCAGAAGGCAAGGTAAAGAGTCAGAAGTCCTGCCTTACAGTGCTGTGCCACTCCTCTAGGTCATGAATTCTAGGGAGAAGTGCCTCCTCCCCGTGGCAGTGATCCTGTTACAGTATCACTTTGAAAAGTAACTGATTTTCAGTAAAAACTTGATGTTCCTGAACACTGTTAGGAGCTTCTGCCTGCAATTGCTACAGCAAACTACGGGAGCCAATGTTTGTGGCAGTGTCAATCTGCACTATCTTTGTGCCTGCAGGCAGGCCTAGATTTCCTGAAAAATGTGCTGCTGCATTTCCACTGTATGTTAAAAAAATTGAAAGGAGTTTTAGCACTTCTGACTGAAAATTGATGTGGTCATGTGTGAATTAACAGCATTCCCTCGTGTCTGTCATGCTTATGGGAACAGCCAGCCTTTCCAGATGCTGTTTGGGGACAACTGGTATGCAGGATTCCCTGGCTCCTCAAGTTAGTGCTGTGCTCTTTCAAATTGTTGTTATTCAGTCTCTATAATCTTATAACCATTGCCAATCTCTATAATCTTATAACCATAATCAATACATAAATACTGTATTTATATTTGCCTGAACAAGGAGTGAAATCTGTTTCCAGTATTTATATTTTTCTATATGATAGAAAGTTAGAATTGACAAATTCAAGAAAGAAGTCAAAGGATGCTGGCATCCCTCTTACTCTGGCTGTGCTTTGTGAGGAACATATGCTTATCATGAAGGAAAGCCCAGTGTACTCCAGAGTATCACAGTCAGGTGTGTGTTAAACTCCTGGTTTTCTGCTGGGGTGACACTGTAATAACTCGCAGTCCTTCCCAAGGATAGCTAAAGTTGATGCTAAGCACCTGTCATACAAAACAACCTTTCACACAAAAAGTCAAAAGTCTTTCTTTATTTTTTTTTTTTTTTTGGTGACTTTATCTTAGGAGTGCTCAAATCTCAAGCGATTTGTCTTTCAATACAAAGCTCTTGTTTGGGTATTCACTGTCATGTGTTACCGAGTGACTCACCTGCACTGCCCTGCTCGCCACCTCTGTGCCTGCTCCTGCACTGCCCCTCAGTGGCCTCTGCCATGTCACAGGCCCCTTTTGCTGCCAGGCTCACCCACGCAGGGGGCTCAAATTAGGCAGCTTTTGAATGAGGCTTTTTGCCCTGCAAGCTGAGTGGTTTTTGCTCATGTCAGCACTCCTGTGTTCTGCCTGCCTGGGTTCAGCAGCAGGAGTTCAGGGGGAACTGAATGCCATACAGCAGCAGAAAATTCTCCAGACAGAATAAACAGGAACACCTAGCCTTCACTAAACCTTTCACAGGCACCAGGATAGACTCTGGAAGGCACAGCATTCACCTTGGTGGTGAAGAGTCCTGATGCAGACACCCCGCCATGAGGGGGGCTGAGGGGGCTCACTGAGGGACACGACTGATCCCCACAGGTGGCTTGGGGAGACAATTTAATGAGCTAAATTGTAGGTGATATGCATGAAGCTGTGAGGGCTGAGTTTGCAGTAACCGGCTTCTGGTTTGAGGCAAGGGGAGTGTGGATA
>JAWMRA010000090.1:56885499-56897975 GCA_035584735.1 Pseudotriccus pelzelni | reverse complement strand
ACCGGCTTCTGGTTTTAGGCAAGGGGAGTGTGGATATGACCTGGTGGCCATCTCGGTAAGGCAAGCCAGCCAGTCAGGAGGCTGGCAAGCAAGCAGGAAAGTTTCTGGCTAGGAAGTTGCTAGAGGGAGAATGCAGGAGCAGGGCAGGGCTAGTGGTAGCTGAGCACCAGCAGTTTGTCTGGGGTAAAAGGAACTCTGGCAGCCAGGGACAGTCTGCCCTTGTGAGGTTGTGGTCCCTCAATCCCCCCCTCCAGGAAAGGCCATGCCTGGGCCCTTCCTTCCCCCCTGTCAGCTCACTGGGCTCTCAGTGCCTCCATCCTGGGACTCACCCAGTTGTGGAGGGATCCAGGGCTGGCTGGAGCCAGCGCAAACCTGAGAGCATGGGGGTGGCTCAGCAGTGCCCTGGCACCAGGGAGAGGAGAAGAGAGGGAGTCTAAACTGGGGGAAGGGGATATTAGGCAGTACAAGTGGAAGGAAAGTTTCTCAAGTGAGTTGTTTTTCTCCCCATATACCCACATGTTATTAATGCACCAGGCTGTAACTGATGTTTACAATCTGAAGTAATTTTATACCTCTAATAAGCTGAACTATATTTCTATCAATTATGCTTTAATTATTCATCTCTTCATAGCTGACACTACCAGAACCTTTGTTGTTGTCCTGGTATGACAGCATATTGAAATTCAGTAGTGCTGCAGACTTCCTATGCACAGAAATTGAAGGAATAAAGGGCATATGGCCATAACTTTATCACCATTAAGAAGTGTAAGGTCAAGGGACATCTATGAAAAGACTGGCAAGTATCAGGCAAGAATGATTATTTATTAAAAAAAAGGATTTTAATCAAATGGGTACAAATAGGTTGGGAGTACATTTAAAGTGGGAATTTATATTCATTTATGGTCATTCATATTCAGGAATGATCTTACAAAAAGAACAGAGGAGGAAGTATATCAGTAAGGCTTCCATATGGTACTCAAGCAATTTATGAAAGAGACTTAATCACAGCAGAGGAGAGAATTCTGCTGTTAGAAAAAAAAAATCTGTTTATCAGATAGAGAATATAAACTGTGCATAAAAGATGCTTGATACCATGTCTGTTCACACTGAGTGTTAAATCTTAGATTATGTGTGGTTTCCCTAGACCTATCCTCTGTATTTTTTTAAGCATGAATGTTTTTGTGTCCAGCTCCTCAGGAATCACTCTGATAGGAATTTCCTAATACCTCTGCTCTTGATGAAGATTTCTGCTATTCCCACTGTGAGATAGTAACATTGGATATTCCACCAAGAGCAGCTTTATTATAGGTGCACAATGCCATAAAGAGCCTAAATTTTAGGTTTGAGGCTTTCTGAAATGTCCCAGGAAGACTGAAGGGTTGCTAGAGGGATGTATGTTGCATCCATTGAAAAAATCCTGTTTGCACTTGGGAACATGAACCAGTGGAAGCCTATTACGAGAAAGCTGTTGCTGCTTCCATGGTCTGAAGGGAACCATTAATGATGGTGGGCAGCAGTGAAAGGCCTTTTTTGTTCTGCCGTTGTAGCACAGGGTGTGATTCACTTCCTTTGGCTGCCAGTACACTTTGACTTTTTGAATGCTCTCCTACCACAGGGACTTGGAAACAGTTCTCTCTCCTGCTTTCTTTCATAATGTTTGATCTTGGATACTCAGACTCTTTAGAGCTACTTGTGGTGGGCAGGAGGCACATAAACAAGGGAACTTTTCCAGACTTGGACTGTCAATATGCAGGGGACTAATCTCATTGATCAGATGGCTTTTACTATTCTTATATTTCCAAACCACTCATCCCTCATATATCTTTGTTATTGACTGTTTCCTTATATCTTGCTTCCATGTAGCTTTTCTGAAGTCTAGTACTATAGCTAAGTTAACATGGATGTCTTTTGCTCAACAGAGACACTAATTTTCTTTTGTTTTCTCAATTTAGCTGGCTTTTTAAATGAAACCTCTTTGAGAACTATCCTTCCTCCCCACCTCAAATTTTCCAGTAATTATCTGCTAGTTTCAAAAGTAATTGAGGGAGACTGACAGGTAGATGCAATGACAATACAATTGGATCAGCTTTGTTTCCTTTGGAAGTTCTGCTAAAAATATGGATGGTAATATAACAATTCCTCTATCCGTTTGTAATGTGCCTCTGATTTCATATGATAATCCTTAACTCGTTGACATAGTCAAGACACAAAGTTGGACAATTCAGCAAATGTTGGAAGAAGCAAGAGTAATAAGTCTAGCAAAGCTGCATGTCTTCATAAACAAGCTGGTGATTCATGCTGTGAATTAGATGTAAAATGTAGGGATGGAAATAAATCCACAGGGGCATTTTGCTAAAGATAAAAGCTCTCCCAGGTTCTTTACTAATACATACCATCAATCAATGGATGTTATATACATTATTCTGATACTCATGTGGGATTTGAATTCTTGAAAATCAGTTTGAAAACATACCACAAAGAATTATGAAAAAAACATTGATAAAGGGACATCATTATGCCATTGACTAACAAAGATGAAGAATAGATGCTCTAGTAACAGCCATAGACAAATAAAATGTTGACCACAGCCAGTGTATCAGTTTATGACTGTTAATATATTTATTGGTGTATTACTTTGTTTTGATTACTGATTATTTAAGCTGCAGATACATTTATCATGCCGTTCCACTGCTCTTGGGTCTCTAGCTGGACAGCAGAAACTGTGATTGGTGAAACTGGTCTGAAATCCATTATTTTTTCTATAAAAGGAGAAAAAATAGCAAAGAAGTGATAAAAGGTAGTAGCCACAACATATATATTAGTTAAAATTGAAGAGAAATTGCAGTCTTATGGTTCATCAAGAGCATGACTTCACTGTGCCTCAAATATGACTGTAATGTAAAAGAATTCTAGTGAATTCTGGACACAGTCCTGTACCATGTGCTCTGGGATGGACCTTCTTGAGCAGGGAGGTTGGATCAGAAGATCCACTGTGATCCCTTCAAACCTGACCCATTCTGTGATTCTGTGGATCTGTGAAGTATGAATCAAAACACACAGTGTGATTTTCAGAAAACTGAACTATCAGACTTCTGCTTGAAGAGTGAGTACTCCACATGGCTGAAGGGATATAAATATCAGAAGCCAAAGTTAGGTTATTGTTTTTTCAGAGTTTTTACTATGACATACCACAGGAAACATGTAAATACGTAAATATGCATGTGCCATGAATAATTATAATTCCCTTTTTTTGTAGTTCCCTTATGTAGGGCTAGATGGCCTATCAGTGCTGTTAAGCCTTGCTGAGAAAATAGTAGATGTAGCTGAACTGTACTGAAGCTGAGAGAGGAGAGACATAGAAGAAATCTTCTTTTGTATAGTTTTGGTACAAACTGAGGTGATATCACAAGATTTCTCATCAAGGACTTTCACTGGGGAAGCATTCAACATCTTTTCCCTGTTTTGCCACCTCTTTCTTCTTGTGACTTCCCAGAAGCTAAAGAACTTACAGCAACATGTTAAGCAGAAAACCCAAACACTTCCTTCCAGGCATGGGAACTATTACTGTCACATGCAACTGCATGCAATCTTCTTGTTTTCAGTAGATGAAGAAATTTCTCCAAGCTAAAAGTTCCAAAACTGTTAGAACACTAGCTTTGCTGGATTTAAGTATTCTATTTATCAAGGAGGAGAATTTGGTTTCCCAAACTGTCTTAATATTTTTTTTCTGAAAAATATGTCTTTTTCCCTCGCTCTAAAACATAAACTGTTTGATGGGAAGTCCGACTGGACGTGAAATCTGTTTTTTTAGGAATTGCATTTTTAGTCTGTTCTTATCCAGAAATCCATTCTAATCTAGAGTTCTGTAATATAAAATTACTTATCAAGACATTAAAATACAAATCTAACCATTCTCAAATTTGATACAAGGTGGCTAATCAAATGTATCAGAACAGATTTAAATTATTTAAATGAAAGATGTAAGTGGACTTAACCAGCACTTCATCAACTGCATCTCTGAAATGCTCCAAGTATTTTCTGATCATTTATTATAAACTTCAATTACACATTTAAATGAGCAGCTTACCTGTTTTTGAGAAGCATAGCTATTTATTTCCTTCACAGGGCCGTTTTTCAATGCTTTCTCCCTGGCATGGTTTGCCACCAGGTCCTGGTTCAGGATTATTACACTGGCGAGTTCGAGTGCTTTCTCCATTGATGCAGGTGGACCAGGCACTCCAACAGTTCCAGCCTCCATCAATAATAACTGGTATTAAGGCACAAGAATACTAGGATTAGTCCACCTGCCTCTCTCAAGGAAGCCGTGATTCAACTCTTACATTCTGAGCTGTGGTGACTCTGCAGATCATTGCAGTCTCCAGCACGCAATCCAAAGCACAGATTTAGCTTTTGAGAATGCCCTTGTCAGTGGTACTGCTTAAGAGCCCAGGCTTTCAACAATTTTGTCATTCTAGGAATCAAGTTCTAAGGCCCATTTTGGGCACCTGTGCTTTAAAAACCTGGCCACAGAGAATGAATTTACTGCACAATAAATTTTTTACATTGTCAATTGAGAAACTGAATTCTTCTCCCTCTTCCCTTTTCTAGACCAACCAAATATTAAGCTAGCACAGTAATTGTGAAATGTAATCGTATGTTTGCAAACACAGCACTTTTGCAGAAGGCTGAAGGCAAAATAGTTTAAGACATGGTGGGATTGCTTTTGCCTGAAAGCAGTTTACCACTGCTGCACCATGCTTCAACAATGCTCCTGTGTACTGGAACTTCATGCCATTCCAGACACAATAATATATGTGGGACAATGAGCTCTAAATTAGAGTACCCTCTTTATGAAAAGAACCCAGCAACTTACGCTTACTTCCACACCATTATACCCACGAAATTTGACAGCAGAAGGTATAAGGGAGTGCTATGAAATACTTCTGTCCTTAGGAAGGCTCCTTTTGTCAGGATATTGTTAACAACAAATATGCTTATTTTAGTTTATTTAGAGTACTTACTAACCTTCAATTAATGTAGATTTGGGAATCTGACAAGCAATTCCCTTAAAATAGCTTGAGCACATGCATGTACAGGCTCCATCTACCAGCACAAGAGTGCCTCCATTTTTGCAGGGTTCACATTTGCACACACTGTATTCAGTAATGTAGTCTTCAATTGCTCTTTCCAAATTTTGTTTCTTTAAATGTGCATCTCTCATCTTAACTGGAACAAGTGTATGTATTGGAGAAGGCTGTAGAAGAAAAAAAGCCCATGCAAAACACACTTTTCCACAGTTCTGAATTCTTTTTATATAACCATCACTGGGGTAAGCATGATGAGCTCAGCATCTTACCTCCATCTTAGAATAAAACTTTAAAACTATAAAAGCCACAGCTTTGAAGAAGCTGTACTTACCCGTTGCTGTATAACCACTGGAGCATCAATCAAAGATTTCGCCCACTGTACATAATCTTCTACATCAACCATTTTGGATCTTCGTAATAACGTTTCTTCTATTTTAACAGAAAAGTCAATCTTTCCTCCCTCAACTAAGGAAAGGACATCATCAATTACTGCATCATCAGTATATTCTGCTACAGAAAGAAAAAAAGAGAGGGTGAAGAAGAAGAGTGTTTAATGCCCATGCATCTGGAAGCATAGTTGTCCCTCTAGTTCAAGCAGTCCCTCTTTTAAAATGATTGTAGACAGAACCTTTCATTAACTGGTTGTAGCAGAATTAAGTCTTTCTTTGCTCCTACCTTTCATGTGGGAGGAAATCTATTTTGCAATTAAAGTAGAAAACCCTATACCTGAAAGGAAAAGAAGGGATAGGACAAACTGGAAGGTATTATGGAGATTATAGACATTTGACAACAAGCCGAAGATAATATGAGTAATGCTACTGTGTCAGCTGAGCAGAACCAGAAAAGGGCAGCAACTAGAAGAGTAGCATCTTTTGCTTCATAACTCAAACACAAAAGCAGAGGACTGAAATTAATTGCTGCTTCTGCACTCTGTAGTAAATCTCCTTCCCTTCTGCAATTTTTATGTCATGCGAAACAAAGCCCATCTCCAGACACACAAGGGAGCAGAGAGGAAAAATGACAGGTAAGGGAACACAACTAGGCTAATCAGAGAAAGGGAGCCCCTGCCTTGACTCCTTCCAGGCCTGTTCCAGCAGAGCCATTAGCACTGCAGGCTGAGGATGAGTCAAGACCAAGAGGAGTTAATGGAATGGCTCTCTGGGTGCACAGAGTGGCATTTTGGGATTGCACAAACTTAAATAATTGGCATATATTTAGAGAAGTGTCAGTGAAGAGGTAAGGTGTGATCATGGTGGCTTTGGGAGGAACAAACATGGGAATATAGAGGGATAAAAGCAAAAAAAATGGGATTGCTTATAGAAAGGTGACTGATCAGTAAGATTGTCTGCCATCTACTGTCTTTCATCTTTGCATGTAAGTCTGTCCTGACTTACCATTAAAGTCCATTTCTAACTATTTTCTAGGGCAAGGGGACTCTATTCTGTGTGCTTGCATGTGTATGGAGATCTGTGTGCCAGCATCTAGAGTTGGACAATGATTGACAGGGACTTGGTGTTTGTAGTGCCAACAACTGGAGCAAGACAGGATACATACACCATGGATGATCACTAGCAGGTGTTAAGCCAGACTAGCTTGGGAGCCAGATATAAAAGCAGATGTTACTATGGCCTAAATCTGCTGCCTTTCTATGGTGGAGTGACTGCAATGGAAACAAGGGAAAACCGACTAATGTCATCTACCTAGGCTTCTGTAAGGCCTTTAATACAGTCCCACACAACATCCTTATCTCCCAGTTGAAGAGACATAGATTTGGAGGTGGGTAAAGAATTGGATTGATGGACACAGCCAGAGGGTTGTGATCAATGACTACACGTCCAAGTGGAAGCCAGTGACAGGTGATGTCCGTCAGAGTTGTCTTAGGACCAGTGTTATTTAATATCTTTATCCATCTCATAGACAGTGGGATCGAGTGCATCCTCAGCAAGTTTGCAGATGACACAAAGCTGAGTGGTGCAGTTGACACAACAGAAGAATGGGATTTCATCCTGAGGGACCCAGGCAAACTTGAGAAGTGGACCTGCCAAAACCTCTTGAAATTCAACAAGCCTGAATGTAAGGTGCTGCACCTGGGTTGGGAAATGCTAGATATGAATACAGACCACAAGAAGAACTCACTGAGAGAAACCCTGCAGAGAAGGACTTGGGGGTGCTGGTGGATGAGAGGCTGGACATGACCCGGCCATGTGAACTCACAGCCCAGAAAGCCAATTGTGTCCTGGGCTGCATCAAAACCAGCGTCATGAGGAAGGGGATTCTGCCCCTCTACTCTGCTCACATGAGACATCACCTGCGTTTGTCTCAGGGGTCCTCAGCACAAGGAAGATATGGACCTTTTGGAGCAAGGCCAGAGCACGGCCATAAAAATGGACAGAGTGCTACAGCACCTCTCCTCTGGGGACAGACTGAGAGAGTTGGGGCTGTTCAGCATGGAGAAGAGAAGGCTCTGGGGAGACCTCATAGCAGTCTTCCAGTACTTAAAAGGGGCTTATAAAAAGAGAGATGAGTGATTATTTCACACGGCTAAATAGTGACAGAACGAGGGGAATGGTTTTAAACTAAAAGAGGAGAGATTTAGATTAAATGATAGGAAAAAGTTCTTTACTCAGAGGGCAGTGAGACACTGGAACAGGTTGTCCAGAGAAACTATGGATGCCTCATCTGTGGAAGTGTTCAAGGCCAAGCTGCATGTGACCCTGAGCAACATGATCTAGTGTGTGGAATCCTGTCCCATGGCGGGGTGTTGGAACTAGATGTTCTCATTCAAAAACCATTATATGATTCTATGATTCTATGTCTCCAGAGCGAGACAAGTGGAGGAGATGGCTACTGGAGTGACCAGGGTTTCTAGGCCAAATACTGGTGAGACCTCAAGATCCCTAGTTTGACTGAGAGACCTGTTTACGCTTGAGGGTATATCTGCCTAAGGCAACTTACTAAGGTAAGTGGATTCAAGCACCAATTTCTGGGTAGACTGGGCAACTAAGGCCACTTACTGGAGAAATCCGGAGTGTGTATGTGAGTGTGTGTTGGCTTGGATCAGGTGGTCTGTGCCAACAGTGGGAGTGAAGCTGTGCCAGCAGACCTCCCAGACTGTGTGAGTAAAGCTGTGGGTCTGGTATTGTATATCTGTGAGTCAGTAACAGGAGACTAACAATCCAGTTGCTGGTTCAACTCAATGTCTTAACGTCAGCTGCTAGAGGAATCTGTCTTGGCTATCCATGTATGTTGTGGAGGGCCTGAAGTCTCAGACGCCTTTGCTGCCTGGGAAAAACATCTGCTCTAGATGAACCTCTGTGAGCTGGAGAGCTGGATAAGGTGGCCTCCAAAGGACTGTTCCAACATCCACCACCTGTGTTTCTGTGATATTACCCATGAAAGTCTTTCACCCTGATCAGATGGAGGAGAGAACAGGATGAAGCCGTTGGTGCCTGAGTGCTGTGCTTTTGTCTTGTATTTATTTTTGTGGCCAGTGATGTGTGTATGTATGTATGCATCATGTAGGTGAGTTTGTGTGTGTGTGTGCTGGGAACACATTTTCAGGCTGTCTTGAGAGCCTGTGAGTATGTCAGCCTCACCTATACTGGTCTACTAAAAGCAGTAACTATATTGATTATAAAAGGGGAAGCATCTGGTATCACCTTTTCTTAAGAAAAAGACATAATGTAAATTATGGACATACTTACATTCATCCTTCACATAAATCTTTTCACATTTTCCACCACCAATATTAAAATCTGCATCAAAGTTATGATATGCAATACTGGCATCTAAGTGATAGCCAAGGCATTTTTTCACATCTTCTACAGTGACACCTGGAAGTGGAAAAAGGGGATTAGAGAGATTGAATGACCATAAATAATGTGATATTGTTCTTAAGAATAAATTTCAGGGTTATTAAAACTGCCTATGGCTTTCTTCCTCCCATTTATCTTCTTCTTTGTCCTCTTCCATGAAATGAATGTGAGGATGATTGTAATTGAAGTGCCTGCACAGATGCAGGTATGATCTATAATGATTAGAAAATATTAAAAATGGATTTCTGTTTTTCTTGATCTAGTTGAAAGCAAATGGCCCTCTAGGAACCATTCTTTCCATTTACTAGATTGAGATTTTTTCTTTCACATCTGCTTAACATTTACACTTGCTATGTGCCAGATTATTCAATTCTCCCAGTCTCTGTCTCCTAACCTCAAGCCAGTTTCTCCACTTCTTTTCCCCATAAAGTTAATCAAGGCCACCAATCTCTCACAAGTACACTGTTCCCATAAATTCTAATCTTCCTCTATCTAGTACTGTCTCCAATACCTCCTTTCTTTTTATTAAACTCAAAACATATATTCTGCAACTTCACTTTTGTGTTCAGAAAAATTTATGATTAAAATTTGTACTTAAAAAAAATTAAGATCTAGCACCGCAGTCTCCAGGTTCTAAACAAATTAACAGTGGGATATGTGACATCTTCACCCGATGCCCCTTTGCATAGCCTGAATATCTGATAGTAGTATTATTGCTGGTGCTGCATGCAGCAGGTACTTGTTTTCTGATGTCCAAAATTAGCATGAGAATTGCCTTTTTAAACTTCATTCCAGAGTGATCACTTTAATCCAGCACAAACCCACATATTTCTGAACTGCACATCAGGGAGGATTAAATGTCTACTTTCCTATCTTAACTAGGACATGGAAAATTCCAGTGTGAATGTTAAAGGCTATGAAATCAGTTTCAACACACTCAAGTGCACCATGTGATTTCTAGGAAGTACTTCAATTTTATCCTTGTTTTTTGTCACCACCATACTCTTAGAGTGATTACAACACAAAAAAGTACCAACTAGCAAATTGGATGTAAGGTTAAGGCAGATTTTCTAGGCTTTGGGAATCTCTTATAAATCACGTCAGAGCAATTACTATTCCTAATATTTTCAAGAGGTCTTTTTAAGTTTTTGTTTGTTTGGTTGTTGTTGGTTTTTTGTTTGTTTGTTTTTTTTGTTTGGTTGGGTTTTTTTAATCCTTCTCAGTTATAGACTTAAAATAGAGACTTCAAATAAGTCTGCCAGTTGGAAAGGCTGGCTCTAATATCTGCTGAACTCACATAATTCTGTAATGTCACCAGTGTGCCACAAGCGGCACACATTAAACTGTGTTATTCTCAGTATTGCTCCATATAAACATATTCACAGATCGATCATCCTACATGTCTTTGAATGCCTGGTGACTTGGCCAGAGCATTTTTACCACAGCAAGGCCGAAAAAATGCATACCTGCTCGAGACATAGCGTAATTGTCCAGCACGTACACAAGTTCGTATTTTCCTCCTACAGTTCCAGCGACCGCATAGTGAGTCCCATAAATTTCTAGGAATTTGAAATACTCCCCCTTATTGTATTCAGCAGGCAGAGTGTTTAAATCATCTAGGAAACCATCCGTGAGACGGACATCACGACTCCGAATTTGGAATCTTCCCAGCTGAATCTTTCCTTTTACATGCAGAAAGGTTTGGTTCTGAATGCAGGAAGAAGAAAAGAGACGAGAGTGCCATTCCGGTATGCAGCACAGCAGTAAAATCTGTTCTATTTTATTTGTGAAGAAACTGCAGCACATGGCATTCAACCTAGTGTTTTGGAAGAGGGTCAGACTTGTTTGATTAAAACTAAACATTCTCTGATTTAAACTAAAGAAGCAACAAGAGACTTACATAATTTCAGTTCTTTCAGTTTTGGAGAACTGTTCCCTTACTAATTTCATCAAGCCCTTTGTGATCTATTTGACAACAGGTTCTACTCTTTAAGCACAATGTCTACCTAAAGTGGCTTTCTGACTTTCATAACACTGAAAAGTATTCTATATATAGATAACAGAAGCTGCCCACTCTGGGTCAGATGGAGTTTTGTCTTTGTTTATAGTCAGAGCAGAACTAAGTTCTCTCTTTTTTTGTATCAGTTCCCTGTTATTCTCAGACTATCAAAAGGAAGGGCACAGCTCCAATTAAAAGCAAAACCCCCCAGACTGTCAGAAGGAGGGACACAGCTCCAGTTAAAAACAAAAGCCCCCAAAATAACATCATAAAATGAAAATTAATTAGGGAAAAATTCATGAGTCATTTGACCCATACATACATTGTAAGTCTAGCTACAGCGACTGATATTTTTGTAAAACCCACTCCAGGTGGTTTTATATCATATTTTAAACTAGGACCTAGCTACTGCCCTTAACATGTGAAATAAAATCTTGTGAAAGAGTTACTTAAGAATATAAGCAAACACATGCCTTCCAAACCCGATTGTTATCTGCAGTACTTATGTGACTCCCTTAACAGTAGTGCCCAGTAGGAGATTTGTAAAAGAGTCTAGCACCTGACCATCACACTAGCTGGCACCATTTAAAGGATCTTAAACTGCTCACTCAAGATGCCGCTTGAGACTAGCAGAAGTCTGCAGGCATCTAAATGACTGTGAGGAAATTTTGCAGGTGTAATAGTTGTGCCAACCTTAGATGTTCAGGTGCCTCCAAGCTGCTCCTGGCTTCAACTTGCAGGGGAGCCCTGGAGGCTTCCCAGCCAGAGACCACCACTCCACTACCCTGCAGCAACATGAGTTTATAGCGATAGAACTCAGCTGGTGACAGATTGTGACTCATTCTCTGAACTGATCTCTGAGCAAAAATTTGAGGCCAAAACTCCTATCACAGGCCAGTTGGCTATAAGCAGTCCATAAAACACCATAAGTTACAGAACTTGACGTTTGCATCTGTGGAGATTTATGGTTTGAGTTCATTTCCATCCCAAGAAAACTCACAGCAATACAAAGTCAGTGTTGTGTGTCAACTTATGTTTATAGTACAGACCTTTCTCTTCAGCATTATTTTAATTAGCAGGTTTGAAAGTTATATTAGTTTTCCCTTATATCCATTTGACCTCCAGAGCTCTGAACTGCTCCTAAATAACAAGGCTGACAAACCTGAAAATTTGAATTAGCTGAGGCAGATCTATTCTTGCTTTCCTGCAGTGCACATCAGCACTATGGAATTGATGTGTCTTGTACATGATGGCGTGTCGTGATCACAGACCTTAGCATATAGGGTGAGAAACCGTATACGACTCAGCACCCAGCTGCTGAATTAGGCCATAATGTCATGTTGTGCTAGCCTGTGGAGACAGTTAATTTTCTTCACAGTGGCTAGTGTGGAACTGTATTTTGGATTTGTGCTGAACACAGGGTTGATAATACAGACATGTTTTTGTTATCCCTGAGCAGTGTTTATACAGAACCAAGGCCTTTTCTGCTTTTTGTACTGCCACACTGGGGAAGGTACTGGGGCTACATGGGAGGTTGGGAGGAGACACAGCCAGGACAGACAATCCAAACTGATC
>JAWMRA010000090.1:56835480-56877810 GCA_035584735.1 Pseudotriccus pelzelni | reverse complement strand
TTGATGACAGTTTCTGGGAAATGGCATGGAGGGCTATAGAATACATAGATTGGGTTACACCCATGAATTGGTCCCAGCTGTTCTAACTAGGACAAAGAGTCAAGAGCACAAGTCTTATGAGGAGTGGCTGAGGGATGTGGGGTGTTTAGCCTGGAACAGAGGCTCAGGGGAGACCTTATGTTCTCTACAACTATTAGAAAGGTTGTACCAAAGTTGGTGTTGGTCTCTTCTTCCAAGTAACAAGCAATAGGACAAGTGGAAATGGCCTCAAGTTGCACCAGGAGAGGTTGAGATTGGATATTACGAAAAATTTCTTCAATTAAAATATCATGGTGTAGTGGTAGACTTGGCAGTGCTAAGTTAGTTGTTGATCATCTTATGGTCTTTTTCAACCTCATAGATTTTATAATTCACAAGCTACTGGTTATGCATGAACTAGATCCTCATAAGTGTTAGGCTCCTAAAGCCAGTGAAATACTTACTTCCTCTTGATTTATATAAAAGCTGAACACTAAAGCACAATGTAGATGAAATTTGTCTTTATTCAGGAAAGTCTGTCAAAACTTTTCAAGTTCCTGAAAAGACAAAACAGCCGTTCCGAAAAAAAATTTTCTGTATTAGTGATTTGTTATACCTACTCAGTGTAGAAAATAAAACTACCTTTAGTGAGCAATGTCTGGTTATCTAGGCCCCCATCTAAGTCCTGTAAGGCTCAGTGTTGCAACACCTAACATGGAGTTTCCAGTGATTTTTGACTTGAGATTTTAAATTCAAGAATCTTAACAGCTGACATACTTGAACATTTGGATGCCAGTAGGTTACGCCATAAAGCAGGAAAATGTTACACCCTTCCTGGGCTTAAAACCACTCTTAAAATGCTGTGTAGGAACCTCAGTGAAGCTCTGTTCTGTCACTAAGTGCTGACATCAATATTTTTACTTACAGTTAGGGCAAAATTACCTGACTCTTACATAACAACTTAGAACACTCAGTGAAGAGAACTAAGTGAAGAAGAGTCCTAAAAGTTAGCTAAACTCTCATCTCACAGAGATTTAAAGATCTAACTCTCAAATTTTTACCGTCACAAAGCTGTGAAGCATTAAAGATGAATGGATATCTCATCTGTTGAAGCTGAGTTTTTGAGAATGCAGAATTCCTGACTCCAAGGAGAATAAATCAGATCCTTTCTTTATTCTTACTGTTGAGCTACCAGCCTAGAAGGTGCTAAGTAAAGGAAAAATTGTATGAGTTTTTCTTCCACAACTGTTTATTTTAAAATAGACAAATATTGAATTTTAATCCTTCAATTAAAAGTAATTTTTTATTATTATTATAGAATAGCTTAGGTTTTCCATCCTATCTTTCATAGGTACACACAGCCAGCACCTTGCAGATAATGTTGAAGAAGACAGACAAGAAAGGTAAATACTCCTTTAGGCTTGCTAACTTCTGACTGTTATTACAGAACATTCCCCGAATCTTGGTGTCACCATCTTCCACACCACCGGAAAACCCTGATGGTATTTGGGATATGTACGCAGGTTATTTATTTTAAAATCAAGGTACAGGAGGCTGACATATATCCAGGTCTCTCTCCAGTATGAAGTCAGACTACAGTGAGGAAGTATACCTGGATACAGCATGCCTGTATTCTCTACTAGAAACATAAGATATATATGTTAATTTTTCATCAGTTATGCAGTTCTAGGAATTCCACATCCTCAGCCTGGTGTTTAACCTATGCTAAATGGAAAAGTAAAACAGTCAGAGAAAATTTGGAATGCCTAGGGGTGTAGGGAAAATTAATTAAAACTCCATCTTAACTGTTGATTCAAGATCTGATGGAATAATCACAGAATCATAGAATGGCCTCAGTTGGAAGGGACCTTAAGGATCATCTAGTTCCAACCCTCCTGCCAAGGGCAGGGACACCTTCCACCAGACCAAGTTGCTCAAAGACCCCTCCAACCTTGCCTTAAACACTGCCAGAGATGGGGAATCCACAACTTCTCTGGGCAACCTGTGTCCACACCTCACACCCTCACAACAAAAAACTTCTTCCTAATATCCAATCTAAACCTATTCTCTTTTAGTTTGAAACCATTCTCCCTCGTCCTATCACCACATGCCCTTGTAAATTGTCCTCCTCCATCTTTCTTTAAGGCTCCCTTCAGGTACTAGAAGGCCACAAGTAGGTCTACATAAAGAAAACAGAAATACCAGGTCCTTTGTGAATGTTCAGTGAATTTTTAAACAATACTTTAAAAAAATTAAGGATTTAAAGAGGACCTGTTGAGCAAATAGAACATTTAAATTGAAATGGGAGTTAATTATTCTCAAAAATTATTTAGTGCCTAGGAGGTACTTGAATATTTTAATAACAAACTTTATTGAAAACAATGTATATATAAATAAACTCTGAAAGTAGTTCAAAAAATGGCACAATTAGACAACCCAATGGCAGAATAAGATTATTACAGAAAAGTACATTAGAACTAATACTACAAGCTACCCCTACGCATTGATGGATCTGTAATTAGCTGCAACCACTTAGGGAAGAGAGCTGGGCATCACTGGAGCAGTTAAGTGAAAATGTTCCTCAGTGCTCTGTAAGAACCAGAGATATCTGGAAGACATATGGTTGTTTGAAGGGTAGGGTACACAACAGAACAGTCCTAATGAGACATATTTCAAAAATTCAGTATTTATTGCTGCAGTGTTGATTTTGATGTGAAATGATACAGCAGAAGAGAAACAGTCCAAAAAAGGGAAATGAGAATTTAGAAAACTTTTGTTGGAAGAGAGATCAATAAGATTAAGTCAATTTAGTTTATAGAAGAGATTAATAAAAGGTAGTAGGCTAGAGTTGTATATAATAATAATAGAATCGTGGATGACATCTTGTTTGGTCATACATCTGTCTCTCTTTCGCATAAGAACAGAAATTAACACCACTGGAATAATTTTGCTTCAGCTTTTAATATGTTCTTAGTGCATGCTAATCTATCTGCTTCCTGTAGCTGCCTGTGGGTTTCAATGTTTTTCCTGACAAGCTTTTTTGGAGTTAAAGGAAAATATATCTTAATGTTAATTAACTTTTTTATGACCAATAAGTATCAGCAGTCAAAGTTTAAACTTTGCATTTTGCAAATAACAAGTATTCAAAGCCTTTATTTGTAAGGAAAACAAAAGTTAATAGTCATCATAATCCTAAAGAGATGAAGCAACGGTGAAGAAAACTGTAAAGCAAATATGAAATTTAATAATGGCCCTCCAACAGCTTGCGCTCAGATTGTTAGGAATTCATTAAACAATGGTTGAGCAGAACAGACAATTAAATTATTCTCATATGAAGTATCTATCCATATTATGAATATTGCATATGACAGTACACATTTCTGAAGGGAAGTAGTCAACAAATTTCATTTCAGAGAATCAGCAAGAGGCTTGATTTCAGCCTCCAGATATATCCTTCTTTATTTCACAGACAAAATAATAATAATAGCAACCATAATTGGGATGCTGATGTATAAACAGAGTTAATATACATAATCTTAATAATATAATATAGGCTTCTGATAACCGTAGATGGAAGCTTATGCCAGTGACTTGACAGATATTTCAGATACATATTTTATGTACACTTATAAAAAGAGCAAAGGAGGATCTGGCAAAATGTTCATGGCAGCATTAAAAAAACTGAAGGAGACTAAAAGTCAGCCTAAACAAAGACAAACATAAGTAGAATTTACAGTGCTGTATATCATGATGTGTAATGAACATAAAACATTGTAAGAAATCTATCTCATGTTAGCACTCCATCTTGTCATGTTTTGCTAATTTTAAGCCTGACTTATGACTGAGGAGCACTAATGGAAAAAGAATCTGAGAAAATAAATTTCTGCTTTACTCAACACCTAAATGTGTAGATCAAGTATTTACTAGGAATCAACTAAGCTGCTGAAAGTCATTGGTAAATATTAAAAGTTTATCTAAAACATGTTTTAAGAGTATTTTGGATTTCTTTAAGACAAGAAAATGGAATACAAATAACATTTTATGTGGTGTTTAAAGCTAAAAGTAAAACCTATTACATCAGTTGGTGATGATAATTTTATAATCATTAAATTATTGATCTACAGGTAAGATCAAGATGACCAAAAGTAATATAAATACTATCATAAATAATATATTCAAAACATATTTGACATAAAATGTATCTAAATCATTTTTTCCTATTGTATCCATATACAGAAAGCTGATGAACACAGAGACCAGACTGGTAATCTAAACTCTGAAATTAGGCTTTTCATGTTTGAATTAAAACACAAATGGTGTGACCATCTGATAACTTGATGGGATATTATTCATAAAAATGTTTTGATCTCTTAAAAGGCCAAAGATTGGATCCAACCTATGGAATCTATTAGTCCATGACACGAGGTTTATTTCAGAGGAAACAAGAGAAATAATCAGGACAGTGACTGAAGACCCACAGATAAATAGGGTGCACACTACTCTGGCGCACACTGCCTCAGTAGCTTTCCTTGATGCCTCTATTTCTCTGCCAGTCTTCTATGTCCTAATCACTGTTAACACTCTGGATGTTCAGATGTGTGTAACCACAGTAAAATGTCTTAGCATGTTTTCCCAGCAGCATTTTCTTACAGCATGACAATCATATTGAAATTCTGAGGAGTGACAGCTTGGCAACTTCCAGTTTAGATGATGAGATCCAAACTAGCTCCAAAACTTGCAAGGCTTTCCCATTTCTTTCATAAAGCTAAAACTCATTATGCTGTCTCTTATTTCAGTATGAATAACATTATTTTCCCCAGCCATGACAAATGCAATATTGCCTCACTTATATTCATTTATAATTATTTTCCTAGCTTGTCACTTAATCATTCCATGACCCTAACATACCTTTACTGGTGCCTCCCTACTTGGCTGAGTTAAACTGCTTTCCCACACTGCTGTTATTTCATTATTATTTTTCACATTTTTCTGCTTTGTGCACTGCCTTTCATTCAATATCAATAAAGGGATTAACTCTTGGTCTATCTATTGGCATGTTCTGTTCACTTATTATATTTTCAGAAAAGCACCTTAACATGTGCTTTTACCTTCAGGTTGCAAGAGTACGGCAGTGTACAACTAAAAGTGCATCAGTAACACCAAAGAGCCTTTTGGCTTTTTCAGACTGTGTTTTTAAAAGTTTAACTGTTCTGAAATGTTTTTATCTAGGCTGACTTTGTTTTAAGCAGGATGATGATGTGCTTGTTCTGCTAAATTAGGTAAGTTGGCATATGGTGCAGAAATATGCATGCCAGCTGCGCAAATGTTGTCTGTACTGGTGACACATTCTCATTAAAGAAAAAAACTGCATCTGTGCTCATCAGAGCTAGAATGCACTGAGTAGATGCAAGGCAGGTTGATGTTTTTAACCAGGTTCAAGCAACCGAGAAATACTGCCACCACTGTGTCTGGGTGTAGGCCAGGTAATGGAAATAAGGTATGCGTTGTTCTCTCCTGTCCTTGCTTTGCAGAGTGGCAGAGAGGAGGGAATGTGATTATGTGTTCTGTTCAGGCATGGATTTGCTGGGGGTGGGAAAGGAGAGGGGGGGAGAAAGAATCTTTAGCCTGTGGATTCGTAGTGCTTTGTGTGAAGCACATGCTTATCCAGTGTGTGAGACAGCTGTCCATGTGTAGCCTACTAGTCTGGTTGGACTGTCATTCTTTTCAGTTACAGCATCCTGTCTTAAATATTGGGCTATAGACTCTTTACCTATCAAGAGAAGAAGAGGAGAGGAAAAAAAAAAATGAGGAGGAAACCCCTTCTTCAGGACAATGAATCAGGAGGCAAGATACACAATTTATTCTTTACAAAAGGACGAAACATCTTAAATCTTGCAGCACCAGGACAAAAAAAAAAGCCTTCACAACCACAGTCAATTTGGACTCCTGTAATGGATTTTCACCAAAAGTCGAGGCAGTCTGGATATCAAAGGAAATTATTCTCCCCAGTGTAGGAAGGTCTAAAAGTAATCATTAGATCTCAAGCACTTCCAAAAGCGCTAGAGTGATTTTGGGGGAAAAACTCAGGGAAAAATATCTCAGGGCTTTTGACACAAAGAATTTTCTCAAAATACTTTTTAGTGTAATATATCATTAGTAAAAAAAAAATAGAGCAATAGAGCAGTGAACGTAGATACAAGTTCTAATAACAAAATCTTGAACAAAGTTATTAGTGTTTTATCATCAAAACAGAAGGACTAAGTGGGATTCTCATTTGCATAATGATGTAAAAAAAAAATTATACTGCATAATGCTGTAAGATGTGAACAAAAGAATAGTCTGCAAGATATGTGAAGTATTTCTTCTGCCTTATTTAGGAAAGTTCCAGTTGGACTATATCCAGTTTTGAGCTACTCTTCAAAAAATGTTGTTTTCCATGGACTCTTTTGACACGAATATCCAGAACTCTTGAAATCAGCTGCTGTGCAATGGACTGTGATATTTCAGGTTGTTTAGTGTAGAGATCCAGAAGCTTAAAGCTGACATAGATAGGACATGCCAGAAAAATTAATTTCTGTCCAGTTATAAGAAGAGAATATAGATGGAAGGAAGTGATCAGGTGAATGTAGTACTATTACTTCCCAAATACTACAGTACTGGAACTAGGATGCTCAGTGGAAGTAATAAGACACCATTTGAAAACATAGGACAGGCAATACTTTTGCAAGAAGGGCAGTGAATTCCTGGAACTTTCACCTACAGGAGATTTTGGTGGCAGTCAGGATAAGCAAGTTCAAGAAGGGATGGAAAAAATGCCCAGATAGAAGACCCATAAAGGGATGCTAAAAGGACTAGGGAAGAGATTTTTCCTCTAGAATGCCAAGTACAATATTTGTAGGTATACGAGAAGTACAATGGGGATGGTGCAGAAAATGAGCAGGCTTACATACTCTCTTTAAATAGTCTTTCTCATTGCTATTGTCCGAGTATTGGATTAGATGTACTATTAGTCTGATTCAGTAGAAAATTTATTGCATTTTTAAGATAGGTCTATATTTAATCCATAGGAGGATTTAAAATTAAACCTTCCTCTCTCTCTCACCTGAAAACATAATATTTTCATGATAACAGGATACTTTTTAATAATTTGGATTATGGAATATTCAGATACTCTTTTTAGATATATAGGCAAATACAATGATATTAATTCTTCAGATTCAATTTCTTTAGATAGTTATATTCTGATGGGTTTTCATTTACTGGGTTAAGGCATATCAAACCAGGGAACCTGCTATTCTTATTCTTTCAATGTTATTTAAGGCTAGGCAAGCCTTGGAGGGCATTAATCTTCTGCTAGTCCAGAGGGAAGAGAACACATTTTCCAGGCTACTGGTGGAATTCATCTATCTCTGCAGAGGAGATTTTTCATTGCCTACTCACTGAACAGCCTAACAAGGAATGGAGTGGGCTGCAAAGCTATCAATGGATTCTGGAAGTGTGCCTTGCCCAGAAATCACATTTGAGCATCTTATGATCCTTCTGCACAAAAACAAATAGAAAATCCTACACTAGAGATTTCGATCTAAAGTAAAGTGGTTTTATACAAAGATATATAGGTCTGCAAATTGATCCCTCCCTCCTTTTCACTGTCCGTACTGGACTACCCATCATAGCTGGCATATGTAGGGAACTTTTCCAACTACTGCAGCCCTTGGGATAAAAAGTCTGTAGTGATTTGTCCAACATTTTAATGTTAATAAAAATGCAATGCATACAGCTAATGTAACAGAACTGTGAAAGAAAAAGCATGTACTGCTGTTGCTAATGAGAAAGACTACTGACTTCCTACTTAGAGACCATGCATTTAATCTCTTTCTGACTGTAGTTTCTGAAATTGCTCTTGCCATTTTTAATTTTACAGTATGCTATGCCTATGCTCAGATTCAGGGTGGAACTAATAAAGTTAAGAGACTTCAACTAGTGTACCTACTTTTTTTGGGTGAAAGTAACTCATTATTTGAATTGTATGATGTTATTGATTTATGATGCAAATGTTATATGACATTGTATGTCAGTACTGTCGTAGTTGCCATATGTCACAGATATTATAGCAGGAAACTCTTGCTGATAACTAAGATAGAAGATAGGGGAGGAATGAATTGCAATGTTAAACTACATGGCCTGGTCCAAACCAGTGGAGGGCAAACCTTATAACAAGCAGTGCAAGAGGGGCAGTGATCTGACCTAAGCTGGTTTTGGTGTCCAGTAATTCCACACAACACACCACCTCTCCTGCCTCGAGTGACTAACCTAACAGATGGAGACCAAAGTCATGGACTAAACAATCTCAACAAACATTTTATGAGTATTATATTTTATGGTCATTTTATGGACATTTCACAGGGGTGGTCCATAGACAAAGGGAATGTTACTTGTGTGTATATATATATGTAAAAGGATAGGGTGTGAGGCAGAGGTTAACAGGGAATCTATTTTATAATGTGGGACACGAAAATCCTGTAAATAGTATGGAATAAGGGGTGAATATTGTACTGATTTTGGCTAGGATAGAGTTTAATTTCTTTATAGTAGCTTGTACGGGGCTGTGTTTTGGATCTGTGATGAAAACAGTGTTGATAGTACAGAGATGTTTCAGTTATTGCTGAACAGTGCTGACACGGAGGCCTTTTCTTGCTTTCGCACTCACACCAGTAAGCAGGCTGGGAGTGCACAAGTTGTGAGGCGACACAGCCAAGACAGCTGACCCCAGCTGACAAAAGAGATATTCCAGACTATGTGACATCACACTCAGCAGTAAAACCGAGGGGTGACATTGCTGAGGAACTGGCTGGATTTTGATCTGTTGGTGCTGAGCAGCTGGGTTCTTTTATATCATGTGTTCTGTTGCTGTTTTCCTTTATTGTTTTTGTTTTGTTTGCTTTGTGTTTTTCTTGTTGAAGGGTTTTCTTTTTTGGTTATTAAACTATCTTTATCTCAACTCATGACTTCTCTTTTACCCTCCTGGTTCTCTCCTCCGTCCCGCTAGGAGAGAGTGAGTGAGCGGCTGTGTGGTGCTTAGTTACCTACTGAGATTAAATTGCGTCAACTGAACATACAGAATCCAGGTGACTTAGAGACTTGACTGAAACCTTTACTAACCCAGATTATATTGCTTTTCCACAGAGGTGTCTGTCATTTACATTACAACTCCTTACATTACTAAATCAACCTAGAATACATGCTAATACATGCTACAGAACTCCCAGTGAGGGTGATCAAAGTAACCTTACCGTGAGGAAGAATTAACCTCATACAAGTTTTATTGCCACAGAAACAGCAGGTCCCATCAAACACATAAGACTACACACTTTATTCCCTGTGAAATTTTTTTAAATACAACCTACAAGCTCCCCCAGAGACTAAAACTATATATGATTGCCAAGGAAAACCTGTTTCCAGATAAATAATTAGTTATATGAATTTAAAAGATATAGGTTTCCAATTGCCTTTGTTTTCCTTCCTGAAGACGAAAGTATTCTCAAATACTGATATATTTGCAAATAAAGAAATAGGTGGTGGCATTCCCAGTTGGTAATTCCATGAACACAAAATCATGAATTTCTTTGAAACAGCTCTTCTTGCATATTGCTAGAAATATTGCAGCTATAGCTTGGAAACAGACATGAAAAAATGCGCAGAAAAATGTTTCTACTCTCTTGAGGATATTCATTGCGGCTTATCACAAAGCAGTAGGATAAAAATCACTTTATTGGAAATGTATTTCTTTATACAAAATGCTCATGGTGTGAGAGTAAAGTCTAAATATTTCAAAGAATCGATATGAAACATATACAGAAAAGCAAAATTTTCACAAGAAAAGAAAAAAATCTTGTGATACAAGCAGAGTTTATTTTTCTAGAATCTACACCCCACAAACTACAATATTATACAGGATTGATCTCTCCTAAATTTAGTTTCTACAGTGCAGATGTAGATACATTTGAATGTATCATCCACAGCACTTTTCTTCTGGTCAATGTAAAGTAAAGCACTTTTGAAGGACACTTTTTCCTAAACCAGACCATTCATACAGAGTGACTCTGTCATGCTTTATCAGAATGTACTACTTGGAGAGTTAACCATGCAAATGCTTGTCCAACAGGTCATTCTCCACTGGGGCAGCCTAACAGACCTCTACCACAGCTCAGCCTTTGAGCAGTCCATCTGCTGTATCTGACATGTGACAGGATTTTACATTTCTGCTCTGTCTGCAAGGCATCCTCCCTTGGGCCTCAAATTTTGGGTTCTGAGATCTGAAGCCTGCAGACTGCAGAAGACAAAACATGATGTTAAGAAGATACGAGTATGAAGAACCTCAAAGCCTTTGCTGGAAGTGGCTTTCCACTGTGACTATTCTGTAAGATGCCCGGAAGCCCTAAAAAAGCATATTCATTGTTGCACAAACTGAAAGATCTCAGAAAGACTCCCAGAAGTCTTTGCTACTAGGAGAGTCTACACTGGCCTCATTTTAGTAGGATGACGAAAGTAGGTTTTGAATACCATACTCACATTTGGACTTCTGTAATAGGTGACTAAATGTAGGTATCCTCTTTCCAAACTGAATTACATTCTAGAGTTTAGAGTCACTACTGTGACTGTGTGAATCTGTAGCTCTCCCACAAGGCCTGTGTCGTATTCCTTAGCTTTGTGGACAAGTCATATATGTTCTAAACATTTCAAATGCAGCAGTCGAAGCTGGCAAACTAGATCCTGCACATTATGTCTAGCCTAGATTTCAACCTATTTTTGATAAGTAGATCACTGTCAAAACAACAGAGGTCAAAGAGATCATACTAAGACCCTCTAGAAGTAGCATAAAAAAATATCAAATTTTTATTTGTAAAGAATGAATTCTTCTCAACAAAGACAATGATAGTGAACATGTGGTTGCTTAGTGTGAGAGGTATTGAGAGGACTACTTGATCCCTTGATGTCAGACTTGTTTTTAGAAATAATGTTACCTATGTCATAGGTCCTAGACTAAGGTTAACTACCTGGTCTGAGCATGAAAACTATAGGACAGGATCTGTGAAGTATCAGGACAAAACAAATAAGGGAGAGACAAAGGTAACAAATAATACTGTGAGGTTGGGCTGTCTGCATTTGTGGGTGCTGTGTGTTGAGGAATAGCAGGAGTCAATACATGACAGTGTACAGGTGATAATGTAACACCAGCTGAGACTCCCTGGTTTCTATTCATAAGCTGATTCAGCAACTGGAGACCATTAGAGTGACCAGCAAGAGTTGCTCATCTTTTAATATTCCCATAAGGCCAGTGTAAAAATCTGAGACTGAAGGCCAACAGTGAATTATTATGGCCTGAAGGAAGTCATACCATCACTGAGTCCTTCCCTAGTGAACATGCTAGAACTCCAATGCAAACTGTAGTCAAAGGCAGCTAAATGGTACGAAACAATTGATGTTACTAATGTGTTTGGCAGCAGAGTGCCGGCCACATTCTAGTACACCTGAAATCAACTGAAATCTGGTATGGAAACACAACCCTACCATTTGCCATGGACTGATCCAGACTGCACTGGAACAGGGTGAAGCTCCTGAACACCTGCAATATATTGCTGATATCACTGTGTTGGGCAACACAGCAGAGGAAGTGTTTGAGAAAGGGAAAAGAGTAATAACTAAAGCTGGTTTTGTCATAAAACAAAGGTCAAAACACCTCCAAAGGAAATCCAGCTTTTTGAAATAAAATGGAAAGATGTGTCTCAGTGGATGTGATCAATAAAATAAGAGCTGTCTCCACCAATTAATAAAAAAGAAACACAGGCTTTTTTAAGTGTTGTGTGTTTTTGGAGAATGCATATTCCAGGTTTCAGACCTCTCTATAGAGTGACTTGGAAAAAGATGAAGTTTTGAATGGCACCCAGGGCAACAGCAAGATTTTGAAAAAATTAGGTAGGAGGTGGTTCATGCAGTAGCACGGGTCAGTCTGGACAGGACAAAATGTGAGAAACCTGCTTTAAACTGCAGGCAGGCACTATGGCCCCACCTGGAGCCTCTGGCAGAAAGCACTTGAAGAGATTAAAGGTTGTGATCTGAGGTTTTAGACACAGGGATGCAGAGAATCCATGACTCCCTACATTCCAACTGAAAAAGAAATATTATCATCATATGAAGAGGTTTGAGACACTTTCTAGATAGCTGGTATTGAAGTACAGCTCCACTTGGCACCTTGGTTGCCCTTGCTCTCTTGTAGCCCCCTTTAAGTATTAGAAGGCTGCTGTAAGGACTCCCCAGAAGCCCCTCGACCTGCTGGCCGTGCCTCTTTTGTGGCAGCCCAGGATATATAGTTGGCTTTCTGGGACGCAGGTGCACATTGCCGGCTCATGTTGAGCTTCTTGTCAGCCAACACCCTCAAGTCATTCTCCTTAGGACTGCTGCCAATCCATTTTCCATTCAGCCTTTACTTGCTCTTGGATTCAGTTCTAATTAGAGTTCACCAAGTTCAGTAGTCTCTGCAAAAGTCTGTAAATGAGAGATAGGTTTCCAAAATTTCATTAGAGCAAATGGAATGGCTTTAATTCAGTGGCATTGTTATGTGTTCTAGTTAGTCTTCAGGTGCCACTCTGAAATATGGAGAGCTTCTGCAGCTCCTGTATCATATCTGTCTGCTCTTTGCAGATTTTTTGAGTATGCTAAGATATTTCATATGGCACTGTGTGACTTTGTTTAGGTAACTGAATCTCACTTGAAGACCTACTAAAAATATTTCAAGTCTAGTGCTCGTTTCAGTTTGTACTGCAATTTCAGAAGCCCTAGAGTATCAAAGACATCTGCACAGAGCTGACAGATATGACACAAGACCTACTGGAGATTCATGCCCTTCAGAAGTACCCATTAGAGGCTAGACAGGGAATGACTGGTGTTTGAAATGGTATAGACATCTGTGTTTAGGAGGTAGAATAAACCCTCTAAATCTAGATGTCTTAATCTCAGACTGAATTTCACCCAAATAGCCTGTGTTTAGAAACTTAATTAGGTAAATTGATTTGCAAAAGTTACTGGGAAACCAACAGCTCTTACAGATGTTAGACTTGTATTTAGGGAAGGGAGAGAAAGATCTGGTTTGTGAATCAGGAAAAAAAAGATGCTTATCCAGTTTTCTTGCCACCTCTAATAAATAAACAAACAAACAAAATAAATAGAAATGTCTTGAAATGTAATAATATTTTTTTTTAATTTTAATTATGGGAGAATTCTCAGATTGCATGAATATTCACATTTATAGATTGTTCTGCTTTACCCATGTTTGCATCTCTTAACTTACTTGAATATCTTCAGGCAATCAGAAGTAGCAGGCAGGATCGTACACAAACAAATTTCAAAGTCACAAGTATTCTCACAAACTGATTGGCACACAGAGGGATCTCTAACAGAATTGCTTCCATGCTCATCCAAACAATAACAATCATGAGCAATTTTATCTGACCTATGCTAGGGAATGAATTTTAAACACGAATACTGATCCGTACAGTAAAAGAATCTATCTCAAAATAATGATCGTAACAACAGAAATCAAATTCCATTTCAATATTGACTGCTTACAGATATTGCATGTAGAAAACAGGCTATATTGATTTTATGGATTTGTTTCAAAATAGACACTATTCTGTGTCAGTAATACACAGAGCTAAGGGCTACTATGCAGTGAATGTAATTCAAACCAATTTTGGTGCACATGAAGAGTCGGCTGGCAGAGTGTAGACAAACAAAATCTGTGCTTGCAAAAGCTACATCAGTTGATGCAGAGTAACAGTATATGTTGCACGTCACACAACAACAGCACCCCCCTGCACTAAACAGACTCCTGACACACCTTGTAGGATTTGTACAGCTTTATTTAGCCCTGAGTGCTGAAGTAGCTTGGTGTGTGGCACTGTCTTTTTCCCTTGTGTAGTGGGTTGACCCTGGCTAGGTGCCAGGTACTCTTTACAGTCCCTCTCTCCCCTCTACAGCTGGACAGAGGAGAGAGAAAAACAGCTAAGGATTCATGAGCTGAGATAAGAGCTGGGAGAGGTCACTTACTTATCACCATCGTGGGCAAAACAGACCCAAAGTGGGGATATTAATTGAATTTATTACTAACAGGGTCAGAGCAAAAGAGTGAGAAGTAAAATAATCTGAAAAACAGCTTCCTCTTACGCCTCCTTCCTTCCATGTTCTCCCTCCTCCCCCCACCTCCCTGCCACCCCACGGTGTAGGGGGACAGGGAATGATGTTTATGGTCAGTTGTTGTTTCTGCCGTTGTTCAGATAGAGGAGTCCTTCCCCTGCTCCCATGGGGTCCCTCCCATGGGAGACAGTCCTTGATGGACCTCTCTGGCACAAGTCCACCCCTTGGGCAGCAGTTTTTCATGAAACTGCTGTCCTGTGGGTCACTCCTCCATGGGGTGCAGTCCTTCACAGATGAGCTGTACCCATGTGGGTCCCCCACAGGGACCACAAGTCCTACCCAGGAAAAAACCTGCTCCAGCATGGGCTCAACTGTCCACGGGCTGCAAGGTCCCCAGCAGGACCCTGGTCCATCTTGGGTCTCCCATGGGGTCACAGATATACACTGCTCCAGCATGGGCTCCTCCAAGGGCTGCAGGGGGGTCTCTGCACCCCGATGTTCCCCCACAGGCTGCAGGGGCAGAGCTGCCCCACCATGGGCTGCCCCACGGGCTGCAGGACCCTCAGCTCCGGTGCCTGGAGCACCTCCTGCCCCTCCTTCTGCACTGACCTTGGTGTCCACATTGTTGTTCTCATGTTCTCACTCGGCTCTTTCCTGGCTGGAATTCTTTCTGTGCAATACCTTTCTGTCATTCAATAAGTTATCACAGAGGCATTACTATCACTCCTATTTGTCTCAGCCTTGGTCAGCAGCAGGAAGTCCATCCTGGACCTGCTTGGCATTGGCTCCACCAGACAGGGAAAGCTTCTAACAGCTTCTAACAGAAGCCACAGCTGTAGTCCCACCCCTGCAGTGCCACCCCTGCTACCAAAAACCAGCCACAGAAACCCACTACACCTTGCTAGGGCTGTTCTGTGGCACCAGGTTATGGTCAGCTGTGCTGCACCATCTTCTCCTATCATGGTAGCAGTGTTCACCTCTCTGTTGTGTTTTGGTGGCTTTATCATCTAAGTCTGAACTAGGAATATCTGGCACGTTTCAGGGGTAGAGGTGGCATATGTGGAGAAGCCTATTTCTGCAGCCAGGTAGATAAGCCCATGGAGCTTCAGGTCACACATATTTACACAAGGGAAACAGCTGTTAGGGGGGAGAGACATGGGTAATGTGCTTTTGGGGGAGACGTGGTGAAAGCTGCTAAGGGAGACATGGATAGAAGCTGTTGGAGGAGTATTAAAGGGAGAGATTCCTCGGAAGATACATAGGAAATAGGTTCTTGGGAAAAAAATGCAGGTGAGAGGCTTTAGGGGAAATATGTAGGGAGAATTTTGGGACACACACATGGAGAGATACTCCTGGGGGCACACTTGGGAAGATACTTTTGGCAAGACACACAGAGTAGGTGCTCTGAAAGATGCTCTTGGAGACATGCATGGCTTCAGTGGCAGATGAGAGAAACTGCATGAATATATGACAGACTCCAGGAACACCTGACAGAGAACCCTAAGGGAGATCCAAAGAGACTGGAAGAAAGAGCACCAAAGTAACTTCCAGGGAACCTCACAGCTACTCATTTTAGGATTGTGCACTGCTGAGCTGGGACTCTTGAGCTGAGCCATCCAACCTTCCTCCCAGACCTTGCTGTCTCCCTGTCTACTTAATATGTAGTAATGTAATATTTAAAATGATTTGAATATCTGCAAATAAACTGTTTTGATATCAACATCCATTTAATTTCCACGTTAGCAATTTTGTCTCAAACCATGAGAGGGTATCCTGAAATCTTCTTATGATGATAGTTTAGAACAAAAAACATCTTCTTTTTTCCCCTTCATTATTTCAAGAATGAACTTTTTTATTCCCCCAAGAGAAAATAATAGAAGAATTCTTGCACACTTTAAAACCTGTTCCTTTGACAAGCTTATCTCAATGTACTCTTCTACTTCTGCACACAATTTAGAGATATCCTTTTCTTGACAGCAGTGCTTACCATCTACATAGGACCCCTTCAACAGACAACATCATCAAGTCCTCTGGCAAATTGTGTTACTTACCATGGAAGCAACTATTCCCAGCAAGTCTCAGATGCTGGGCTTTCTGTGTTTGTCCAAAACTGCATGAGTGTTGAAAATGTTTCATTTGGAAACACAAACTCTCATGCCTCCTTTATTAGTTTGCTCTTCATATACACCAAAACTGGTTTGAACTGCATTCACTGCACAGTCCTTAGTCCAACTCTAGTTCCTTAAAGCCTATGACTATAAAGAACTATAGGAAGACAGTTGAACAAATTCACTGTACAAACATCCAATAAATTGCAATTCTTTTATTCTGGAGTGAAATGGTCAGTGATAGATGACTATAAACTACACTGGGTTATCAGAGATAAAAGGTGCAACCAATACTGTGAATACTGAACTCTTTAACATGTACTAAAACAGTATGAAGGAAGAAATTACTAAAAGAATATTATCACTTTTCTTATCAAAGTATTTTGTTTTAATATCACAGAAGAAAGTGGTCATTTTATCCTTCTTCATTGTTGTATTCTAATTTACATACTGCAAATGGGTGAATCAGTTTTCTGTTTTACGTTACTATTGAATTAAGCTCACTGTCTTGGCTGTACAGTCCAGTAATAACACTACAAGATTCTAAAGTCACATAAACTGGCCGCAGTGTTCACCAATAACTATGGAACCTACAATTATTTCCTTTGTTTATTTAGAAAACATGACCAGGCAGTTACAATTAGAGATTTGTTTTCCTAACCAAACTCTTCAGATGTTATTAAATTACGATTTTTATTTTCTTAATAAGATTTCATTTTTACATACTAAATATTCTAGGGCCCATCACACTTAACCTTATTTAATTATACCTCATGGTTACAATGCTAAAAAGCAAAATTAAAGGGTATTTAAGTTTGTATGTGATTTTTTACGTAAAAACTTATCTGAGACAGTCTCAGGTTTTCAGATGACCTTTACAATGTTTTTGTGTCCCTTCATTTCTTATCATTATTATTTTGTCTTTAACTTTCAGATTGTAAATTACTTTGATTACATCATCATAAATCTACTTTCCCCCTCCCCTCCCTCATGGCACTTCTGTTGCTTATCTAATCCTTTTTTCAACTAATTTTTATTATTTTTTTCAACATCCCAAGCTAATAAGAACGCTTTTTCCCTCTTTATATTTATATACTTTTGTTTCTAGAGCTATTTTGGAAGATGATTTTTTCACCACAAAAGGACAAATCTGTTGCATTTTCAACATAATTTGCAAACCTGTTTCAAACATAGCAAATGATTTCTTTACCTTGTTAGGTTAAGTGGAATTGAATGTGACTTCTATCTTTTAATTTTCCTACTCATGATTTGTCAAGTGTAAGCTAACTGTTTTACACAACAGTATTTGATTTCTCTATTAATTAAGTTCATTGACAGGAATGAGTGAAAAAATGTGGATTTTATGGAAGTTGCTTTTTGGCTCTGCATGCACAGCAAGCTTTGCAAAGTGTCCAGCTAGTAAGTTCAGCAACAATGTGCCATTTCCATAACTGTATTGTGAGATTTCATCTAAAGGATGTTTTTTGAGATACAGTGCCTGAGGCACCAGATTAATGCTGTATCTATATATTTCTGACCCATCTTACTCTGTGGGATCCTCCTAAATCAAATATATATATTTGATTATATATATATTTGATTATTTGATTAAATCAAATATATATATTTGATTATATATATTTATGAAGACCTTCAGAAGTCTGTCATGTCCATCAAGCTTAAGTGATATAAGGAACAAGGAGCAATTCTGGGAGCATACATTCACTAGGGTTCCAACCTGCCATGGTGCCAAATGGAGCAAGATCAATTCTTTAAAAAGAAAAAAGATGGCATTTCAAGTCCCAAATTTTGCAGAATACCCTAATGATTAAAACTTTTTCCTCATGAATGGAAGGACATGGTTCTAGATCTGATTCAGACTATGTCCTGGAATTCACATGTCCTATATGGGAAATTTTTGTAGTGGGTATTGTGTTTTCCTGTTGAAATGTTATGCAATTAGGGGGACATAATTACATGGTGCCAGATGGCCAGCATAAGTCATGGCTACTGCATAAGAGCTAGAAAAAGGAGACTTTTGCCTTAACATATGATAAAAATTTTAAGTAGCTGATCTTCCCTAGGGTTGTATTTGATTGTTAGGATAAGCTACACTTTTCTCCAGTGGATATTCTGTAAGGATGGATGATCACCAAGGTACAATACAGATATTGAATGCAGAGTGAAAGAAAGGAAGAAAAGACATCAGAAAAATAAGTAATCAATACTTTCAAAATAAAGCATGTTGACTTACATAGTTACAAAGAGACAACTGCCACTATTATGCACAATGCGTAAGTCATGCACAGATACAATCTCAAATCATTACAGCTTCTATCACCAGGTTAATTAAGAGCTTAGATGTATGTCTTAATTCTCCACTTAGAGTTTTAGTTATAAGACTGCAATGACACTAAAATCAGTCACTGACCATTGTGGTTATTTGATGTCCATTAGGACATGACTTCGCTCTTGATGAAATAATGATTGTTCAGTGTATTTCCGTCCATCATTATTTGATTAATGAAGAAATGACAGTTTACTTTTAACTCACAATGTCAGTCTGCCTTAGAGTGGTTTAGATTACGAAAAGCAAAACCAGTTCTTATCTAATACCAGAACAACATAAAATCATATCATATTGCTGACAAAAGCCTCACAAAAAAAGATGCTGAACAGAGTCATCTTAAGAATATGCATCAAGAACATAACATATTTCTAATTAGAGTGACATATATTTTAATTTAAAAGAACTGAACTGAGGGTTATATATGTAATTAAGTATGGCTTCTGACAAAACTGTTATTAGTATTACAAATTTACTAGCTAATAGCTTCAGGATGAAGTAATTGACAGTTAATGACATCTATGACATATTTTCATAACTTCTATGATTGCTGCTCCAGAGGAGCTTGTTAGCATTATAAATCTTCAAATCAAATCTCACTTTTCTACTCTGTTTCCCCTTTATAGCGAAATGTGGACACAGCTCAGCAGGGTCATTTAGTTTTATAGAGCTGCTTGGAGAGAAGGAGTACTTTTATCCATTGGAGTACGATATGCTGCACCAAAGAATAAAGTAAAAATTACGTGCAAGTGGAACGAAAGCAGAAATAGGACAGGTAATAGTACTGGGGCATCAAGATTCATCCAAAAGGTTGTGTCTCTCTGAGTATGTGGAGCTTGAAACTGTTTTTTATATCTGTGCAGCTCTGGTTTTATGGAGTCTTCACGTGTATCTGAAGACCTTTGGAACAGATTAGGACATCACTGTTTGTATGTCTGTTTTCTTATGAGTTACTTAATAAGAGCTGTCTAAGGCATATAACTTCTAGTTATTGATGTATTTTCAATGTTGCTTTTTCTATAGATATTTATACAAAGGTAAAAGAACTAGTAAAAAGTTAAAATAAACAATATATGTACATACTGGAGACAAGATGTAATCAGTGACAGAAATATAACATGTAATCATCTGTTTACCTGGAAAATGACTGTGTGTTTCTTTGGCAGTCTTCTTGAAGCAAGGCCACTGACTTCTGGTAATACAGCTGGACACAGCAGACAGGGTAATCATGATTTATTAACACCCAGTTTAGTAATTCTTATTCTGTAAATCCGATGAACAATGGAAAAGTAAATTGCAACAGAGTACAGTAGCTCATTAAAAACCCTGAAAAACCATAGTACCATAAATTGTCTAATGTTGGTCAAGTAATCTTCACAGAATCACAGAATCATGAAATGGTTAGGCCTGAAAGGACCTCTGAAGATTATCTAGTGTGTGTGCCCTCTCCTATATCCATAACATGTGCTATAGTTTCAATAAATTGCAATAGCATTCAGTAAAATATGTAGCAGACTATATCCTCAAAACAAACTTAAACCACTTAAGTCCCAATTCTTTGATTTCACGTTCTCCATGTGAATAGCAGACTATTCTTTTTCTATTAAACGCATCTTTTCACCTCCTAGTTTTGTCTGGGATGAAGAACTGGACTGTTAAAAGACCGCAGAAGCCCAGAAATATTGCAAAACCTTTTCAGATTAATCTGCAAAATTGGGTCTGAAAAGATGTAATGGGATTAAAGTACAATATATAGAGTGGAACTATTTAACTTCCCTTGATTGTTTCTTTCTGATTTTCATTAATAAATATCTGATAAACCAGTCAATCAAGTGGGAAATTCATACTGTTTAATCTTTCCTATCAGATTGCTATTACTCTGAAGTTTGGACTGCTTTGGGTGTTGTTTTTTTCACTCTTTGTTTTTTGTTATCTACTTTTTGAAAGACAATTACATTATCACTGACTAAACATCTCTGCCTCACACACCTAGCTGACTCAGTAAAACAACTCCTACTGATTTCAGCAACAGAGGGTCAGAACTATAGAGGCAAAGTTCATTCCATCTAAATTTAGTTGCTGAAAAAGAGATACTTTAGAAGTGCTAATCCAGGTGTTTAAGAGGTCATTGCCAAACCTCAAACCAGTCCAAATTACCTTTCTTTATAGTTAAGGGAGAGAAAAAGGTATTCCAAGAGGATGATTCATTTAATCCCAAAACACTTGCCCAACACTGATGAGGAAAAATCACTCTCCCACTTGATCTGATGCTGGGTAGGATGGGGTGAATGCTAATGCATGGAAACCCTCCAAAGGACAGGTTGAAATTCTGATGGACTTCATAATGCTCTAGGCTTTTTTCCACCTCTCTTTCAGTCCATATTGACTATAGAAGGAGCCCCTAAAATTTACACTCCTAGCATAGGTGTTTCAGCTAGAATTTTGCCATGAAATGGGATTAAATTGGACTAGGTAGCCTTCCATTAGATGTTCTGGGAATTTCCATTTCAAACCTTCTTTCAAGCTGTTGTTTACATTCAATTGCCTAAATCACAGAATATGCTGAGTTGGAAGGGATGAACAAAGATCATGGAGTCCAGCCCTTACCCCTGCACAGGGCCAACCCCAAAAGTCACACCATATGCCTGAGAGTATCATCCAAATGCTTCTTGAACTCTGTCAGTCTTGGTGCTGTGACCACTTTTCTGGGGAGCCTATTCTTTCAATGTGGTTCCTTTTTCCTTTTTTTTCCTCAAATTTTTTTTTTACCACCTGACTTCTGGTGTGTGGGTTGTATCAACATTTTTTTTTTCCTACCAAAAGCTCAACATATTCGGTGAATATCTCAGCTCATACTATGAATGCACTTATATGCTAATAAAACTAACAAACAAGAACAGAAACTAAGACAACTAAGGCCAAATTTTCACAAGTGCCTAGTGATTTGGGTCTCAGACAGTAGAACCATGATTTCCTGTTTCTTAAAGGGTGCTAATTTTCCATGTGGCTTTCTAAAAATCATGCTGGTTTTCTCTACTTCCCAACCCAAACACATTCAGCTGTTGGAATTGGCTGCAAGCACAGTTACACTGACTTTCCCACTCTTATTCTTTCCTCAGTCCTCTCTCCCAGCCCTGAGTATCTTTTGTGTACAGCAATATGCACTTACCAAATGCCTAGAAACTCTAATCTTTCATATAAAGCTGGCTTGCTTGTTCATTTTGAATGTTTTAGCAGCCTAAGATCATCATAGTCCTTATGCTTTTCTGTAAGATGCCTCATGTCATCCCTTTTTTAAGTGTCACAGCAGAGAGGGCTGTATTCATTATCTGAAAAGGAATGTAAACTGTTGGTTAGGGTTTGTTTTGCCACTGGTTGAAGTACAGTTCCTCACACAGAGCTTAGTGCATACATATTAATCTTTCTGTCTTCCTTCTCCTTCCATAATTTGTTTCTTCTCGTCTTTGTTTGTTTGTTTGTGGTTTTTTTGTTTGGTTGGTTTTTTGTTTTTCATATACCCACACATTGGTTTACATGAAGTACTCCTTTTCTTCTTCCCCCAAGGGTACTGTAGTATCCTGGGGTGTCTTTAGATGTCAACTAAGTCTGTTAATACTTTTTGACGTTCCATGACCCCTTAGGAAAAATGTGGAAATGTATTCTGATTTTAGATTAACTAAGACTTCAGTTTATGCAAAACTGACAGACAAATGGAGTGGAAGTGATACATAAGACAAATATAATTAGACATTCTATTTAATGACCTGACATTTCATTTGCCATCTCTGTGGGAGAGGGTGGTTCCAACAGGAGGAGCCTTGATGTATGAAATTTCTCTTTTTTTTTTTTTTTTCTAGACAGAAGGCAGTGTTGGGATTCAAGAGAATGGTTTTCAAAAAACCCCATAAATTTATATAACATAAATATAATCCTTTTCTGGTGATGACAGGATAGACCAGTAGATGACGGGTATCAGGGTGGGTATTGACTTACAGAACCTTAGATTGCTTTTCTTCTGCATTGTACCCTATGTAAATATTTGTACTTTTGATTAAAGACTATAAATTTGAGAAAGGGACAGCTGATTCACAGAACGTGACTCCGTATGATCATAAAATAGGAAATATCCAATATCATAGTTCTGGAGAAACATGTCTGCTTGCATTGCCTATAGAAGGAGGTTAAATGACTAGTGCAGACTAGATGGCAGCTTTCTGACATCTAACTTAGTGTAGAAGATTTTCAACTCTTCAGTCTACCTAGAATAAGGTTTCAGTAAAAGTTCAGTGACACAAATCCATGCTTAGGCCATTAAGTCCCTTAGCTGCTTTTGGAAATCTTAGATGTAATCAGACTATTTTTAAAAAGTTAAAAGTGACTCAACTTTCGGCAGAACTTAGCATCTTTTATCTATAACCACAAAGTTTATGATATGCCTGCAAAGCATAAAATGTGATACCTTTCTAGCTCTTCATATCACATTCATAATTTTCATCTCAGGCAGGTGCATGCTTAAATATCTTTTGAAACCTATTTCATTATGTGAGTTGTTATGCTTTGTGGCTCTTCCTTAGCCTTGATCATGAGTTTGTTTGCTAGCCTCTGTTCACTTCCAATTTTGTATTTGCCTGCCTCCATTATCTCTTGGCTTGTGTAAAGCTTTTTGAACTTTCAGTCACTTTTTCCATTAATAATTGTATGACACATATCCTAAAATGAAACTTTGTATATAAACATATCAAAATCTTGAGAAATGACTCAAGGTTTGAGTTAACTGAATATACTGTATAATATCACTAATCTGTGTCTCCCCTTAATGCTAGCTGCAGCTCCACAGGACAACTTCTTCAGCCTGGAAAATTATGTTCTGAAGGAACCAGACATTTCAGTGAGTCTAAATTTAAAATTAGAAGATTATCACTAAAGCTGATCTATTGGAATTACTTATCTGAACCAAAGTAATTCAGGTGCAGTGAAACACTTCTAATTTTAAATTTAGGAGCACTGAACAGTGGAGAGGATTCTTTGGCACAGCAAAGAACTCAGTTGCTACTGCGCTCTCCATCCCATTCTTTCTGCTTTCCAACTTCATCCTTTTTAAATCCATGTTTCCAAAACCCAAGCACTGATGGTGTGGGACAAAAATTGCATCCCTATATAATAAGATATTAACTATTAAATATTATACAGCTTTTAAAAAAGGATAAAGTATATGTTATTTCTGAAATGCTGTAATGATTTACATCACGGAACACTATATGGGATGCAAAGATTACTCTTGGGAAAACTGTATAGGAGCATGATAAACCCATCAAATGGCTGGTAAAGTGAGTCTTGGAGTTTTCATTAAAGGTGAATATGAAAAGATTGAAGTAAATGGACTCTGTTGGACTATTCAGGCACAACAGAGACTGGAGAAATGTATATTGTTTTAATACGGGCAGATGGAGGAGTCATGCATTTACTCGTTTCTCAAATACATTGGGCCATTAATTGTGCTCTAGTAGTATTTGAGGATTAAGTTCTTCACAGGCTTGTGAAGACCAACACTCCCAGTAACACACACATGAAAATGTTTCTTATGACTTACATTACCATTGTTATCAAGGGGCACACATTTAACAGTTATTCTTAATTTTGTGGTTAAAAACATGAAGATCCTTCATTAGTGTATTGTTTACTTTTCAAAGATTAAGGGAAGGCAAGGTAAGATACAGGCAGTCCTAAAGGACAGAAGGTGAATGCCAAAAGATGTAGAGAGACACAACCTGGAAATCCTGATTTTCAGCTATTGTAGTAATTGAATATAACCAAACAAAGCTGAGGACATAATAATTAACATCAGCCACTGTGTTCTTGTAACATGTCGTATGATGTGTGTTTGCACCCACGGAACCCCAGTTCAGACTGGAACTGCATTCTCTTCTAGAGTTTATTGAATACAGTCAGATAGTCTCAGTAACAAAACTGACAGTTTAATTAAGAAAAAATGAAAAGGTTGATAGTGTAAGTAAGGTACTGACATGGTTGCAGAGCCACAGAAAGTGCAGATCAGATATGGTGATTTTTTAAACAAAAGTATAGTTTTGTATTTTAAGAAGGCTGCCTACTGTCATACTGGGCATACTCTGTGTCTTAGTTTGAAACAATTTGGAGGAACAGATATCTTGGACAGTAGCCTCCTCCTCAGATTCAATACTCCTGGTTTCTCTAACACAGAGAGAGAGACCAAAGACACCCAGATGTAAGTGAAAAAATAACTCTTTACCGAGAAGAATGCCAACAACAATACTAATAAAACTGGGTTAAACCAACTGATGAGGAGAAACTTCCCAAGCCCTGCCCACTGGACCAAATTGAGATGGCAGCCAGCCTCACCCACCCAGAAAAAACACACGTGGCCACAGGATGGAGACAAGATGGCTGCCTTTCCATGGGGTTTGACTCCACCACACCTGGAAAACCTGGCAGGAATGGTTGGACAGTCAGTGATGGCAGGAAACAGCAGATAGCTGGTATTCAGTACTGACAGACACTTGCATGGTGCTGGAGCGAAGCTGCAGTGCTGGTACAGGCAGTCAGAGCAGGGCTTTGGACCCCCCAGGTGACTGGAAAGACCCACATCTGAGACTTGGTTGCCACAGTTTTGATGTTTATTGGTTGAAGTGGTGGTTGTATCCTGTCAAAGTGGTGGTCACAGTCCAGACCCATCGAGGTGGTGGTGGTGAGGTCATAAGTCCTATGCAGTGAGGGAGAAAAATCCTGTCCTCAATGAAGTCCAAGTGTGATCTTTTATTTGGCTTAGGCTAGGTGGAAATGGCCCTGGTACCACCCCTGGGGCAGGGAGTTTTACAGTGAATGATGTAATATTGGATCATGGGACATGTCATGAGACTTTGACACCTTCTAAGGCACTACAGCTGCCTATTACATTATTGAGTTTATCATGGCCTATCAGAAAAGATGAATACCTCCAGGCAATGTATGAATTGTCCTGGTGCTTCCCTGGAGGGGAGTTAGGACAGTTGTGTCATTTGTGTAAGGACAAAGAAACACCACCCAGCCTCACAGGGTTTGCCTCTCTCCTTATCTTGTTCAACACCCAGCTTGTAATCTGAGGTGTCAGGCCTGCCCTCAGCATCTGAGTGGTTACTTTGCACATCTTCATCTTGCGCCTGGGTCTACATTCTAGTCCTAGGATAATAATACCACCCTTATCTTATCTCAAGTTCCTATTGCAGTCCAAATTAGTAAGCATATTTGGGTAAAAGAGGAAAGAAAAGTGGATATCAGAATTTTTTGCGCAACACAGGACACTGGGAAAGTGAATTTCAGGATTCTTTTAACATACAGAACTTGAATATTGATTATTAGAAATTTTGACTCTTTGTACAGAAGTAGATCTAAACTAAACGAAAAAGTCCCACCACAAAACAAACCCAAAAACCTTCTGAGATGTCGTAAATGAATTCATCCTATCTAGCTTGAGGCAGTTAACCGAAATGCTTGATCAAGAACAGTGTGGCCAGCAAGAGCAGGGAAGATTCTTCCCCTGTACTCAGCGCTGGTGAGGCCACACCTGGAGTGCTGTGTCCAGTTCTGGCCCACTCAGTTCAGGAAGGATATTGAGGTGCTGGAGCAGGTCCAGAGAAGAGCAACGAGGCTGGTGAAGGGACTTGAGAACAAGTCCTATGAGGAGAGGCTGAGGGAGCTGGGGTTGTTTAGTCTGGAGAAGAGGAGGCTCAGGGGAGATCTCATCACTCTCTACAACTCCCTGAGAGGAGGTTGTAGCCAGGTGGGGGTTGGTCTCTTCTCCCAGGCAATCAGCAATAATACAAGAGGACACAGTCTTCAGCTTTTCCGGGGTTGGGGTGGGGGGTTTACAGTGAAGGTTTAGGTTGGATATTAGGAAGAAATTTTTTACAGAGGGAGTGATCAGACATTGGAAGGGGCTGGCCAGGGAGGTGGTGGATTCTCTGTTCCTGGAGGTTTTTAAGATGAGACTAGATGTGGCACTTAGTGCCATGGTCTAGAAACCACAGTGGTGTTGGATCAAGGGCTGGACTTGATGATACTGGAAGTCTTTTCCAACCTGGTTTATGATTCTACCTCTTTACCCTGACACAGAAAGACTATGATTATATTCAACACGGCACTTTTAATGTGAGTCCTTTCTTCTTCCTTCTTATGCCCAGTTAGGGGTCAGCTTTTTTTCTCCAGCGCTGTTGAGATTTACTGCAAGTGTGTGTATGTCAAACACTGACTAAGCATGCATGCTTATTTAGATCAGAATGATAATTCAGCCTGGGAACTGATAAAGATTTTTGAAATTATAATTCCACTACAGTTGCACTTACCCTATGTTATATAAGGTTTATAACTCAAAAGCAATAAAATAAAAAAAAAGTGTGTACAGCATCTCTCAGAAACTTCTGTAGGAAAGTCTAAGATCTAGAAGGTAGTTATATAGAAGACAGAGGGCCAATGCAGAAGTTGCTTCAGAGGAAATGTCATCTGAATATTAAAATAAACCAAACAGTTATGATTATAATATTAAACACTGAAATAGGTTACCCAGGGAAATGCAGGGAACAGGTTACCCTGGAAGTATTCAACACTGTTCGACAGGACCCCAGGATAACCTGTTTTGAACAAACCACTGTAGAAGACCTCCAGGAGTCTCTTTCAACCTAGACTTTTCAATGTATTCTGCAGTTCTATGAAATTCTGGAAAGTTGTGATGTATTCAAAATTTGACGTAGCTCTCCAGCCTCTTCAAAAACAACTTTCATCTGTAATTAGCTCATCTTGCAGATACTTCATAATAAGCAAGTAATGCTTGAAAAGTTGCTGTACAGTATTCTATGAAATATTTTCCCACCACTTAGCAGACAGTAATATCAACAGTGGGAAAAAATTAAAGTCTAGTACTATAGCGAATGATTGAGGATCAGCTTGTTCCTTCCTATATCTGCAAGATGCCTGCATATATGACCTTTTCGTCTCTTTACTGATGTAGGACTGTATATCTCTGAGTAGCAACATGTATTCTGACACCTCAGGTTGAAGACTGACAGGTTCCTTAAAGATGTATTGAGAGGTCTAAGAGGATTTCTAAGGACAGGTGTACATCTTGTTCCTAGGGTGCTAGAGAAGTTTATATTGAAACATATTTCTGAACTTCACTGAAGGTAACAGCTGAAAGCAAGAACTTTGCAGACAAGCAAGGAAATCAAAGTACATTCCCTGAGATCCTTTATTGCGAGTTTGAGGGACAGGAGGGTACTCTTTGGAAAGCAAAAGCCATTTTACAATCAGAACACAGAATTGTTTGCACCTTGTCTTGGATTGCACAACGCACTCTATACAGCCTCAGGCCACAGAGATCTGGTGATTTATCGTTGAGCCATACTTGAAAATAGAGGAGTTGAGTTCATCAGCTACAGAAGTGAAGACTCAAGAAAAAGCCTTGGCTTCTTAATTATTACTGGCCAAGAGAGAAGGCATTTCTCTCTTGAATTTGGAGACATGATAGCATCACATGAGGGCATAACCTTTGCCTACAGTAGTTACTTGCACCATCATCAAGCTGCACAGTCTTTGGTACTTTGGGAAGCAAAGCTGCTGGCCAAAGTTGCCTGCTATGGATTCCCTGTAATAATTGCATCTTCTGGTAGGACTGTTTCTAAATGAATATATCAATCCTGTGCTTTAATTGGATTGAATGGCAAAATAATAACCATCAAAACATAAGGGGCAAATGCCTGACCAACGTAGTGGCCTTCTGTGGTGGGGTGACTACATCAGTGGGCAAGGCTACATATGTCACATATCCAGTTTTCTGTAAAGCCTTTGACACAGTCCCCCACAATATCCTTCTCTCTAAATCAGAGAGAGATGGTTTCAATGGGTGGACTGTTAGATGGATAAGAAAGTAGTTGGGACAGTTGCATCCAGAGGGGTGTGGTCAATGGCTCAGGGTCCCAGTGGACATTCAGGGGTCTATAAATATTCCTATTTATATATATTTATTATATATATTTAATATATTCATTCAGACACAGTGGGATCAAGTGCACCCTCAGCAAGTTCGCAGGTGACACCGGGCTGAGTAGCGGTGTTAGCACACCTGAAGGATGGGGTGCCATCCAGAGGGACCTGACCAAGCTCAAGAAGTGGGTCTGCGGAAATCTCATGAGGTTCAACAAGACCAAGTCCAAGGTGCTGCACCTGGGTCAGGGCAACCCCCAGTATCAGCACAGGCTGGGGGATGAACAGACCAAGATCAGCCCTGGAGAGAAGGGTTTGGGGCTGCTGGTGGATGAGAGGCTGGACATGAACTGGCCATGTGCACTCACAGCCCAGAAAATCAAATGTCCTGGGCTGCATCCAAAGCAGCATGGGCAGTAGGAGAAGGAGGGGGTTCTGCCACTCTATTCTGCTCTGGTGAGACCCTACCTGGAGACTGCATCCAACTCTGGGGTCCCCAGCATAGGAAGGATATGGACCTGTTGGAGCAAGTGCAGAGGCCACCAAGATAATTAGAGGGATGGAGCACCTCTCCTCTGAGGAAAGGCTGAGAAAATTTAGAAAGTTCAGCCTAGAAAAGAGACAGGTTAGGGGTGAGCTAATTGCAACCTTCCAGCACTTGAAGGGAGCCTAAAAGAAAGATGGAGAGGGACTTTTTATAAGAGCATGTAGTGATAGGACAAGGGGGAATGGATTAAAAGAGGGTAGGTTCATATTAGATAGTAGGAAAAAATTCTTGCTGTGGGGGTGGTGAGATGCTGCAACAGGTTGCCCAGTTGCATGGAACTCTAAGCAACCTGGTCTAGTGGGAGGTGTCTCTGCACATGACAGGAGTGGTTAGGACTAGACAATCTATAAGGTCTCTAGCCTAAATTTTCCCTCTTTCAATGTGTACCCATTACTCCTTGCCTTATCACTACAGTTTCTGCTGAGGATTCCCTCTCCAGCTTCCCTGTAAGCCCCCTTCAGACACTGGAATGTTGCTTTGAGGTCTCTAGGCAACCTTCTCTTCTCCAGGCTGAACAACCCAGCTTTCTTAGTTTGTCTTTGTAGGGCAGGTGCTCCAGTCCTCTTATCAACTTTGTGGTCCTCTGGACTGACTCCAACATGAGACAATTTTTTCATTGCTTAGTATTGGCCATTCTTATAAATGACATAGAGATATTTCTGAGAGTAGCGCTTTAGTTATTTTGATGTGATAATTTTGTAGGGACTAAGCCTTTATTCACTTCCTAGTGATGCTTGCAGTGAAAGCACAAAGGCCATATTTCCAAAGATTAGAAATAGGCAGACTTTAAATAGTAAGAGAAGTACTGTCAGCATAAAACTGTGTATCTTCAGAAAGAAACAGGTTAGGTATTTTAACGCTCAGTGTGCAACAGAAAACAGATGCCTGAGCTTCGCCACCCTGCAAGAATATAACTTCAATCTCTAACAGTTACCTTTATTGTGTCACATACACCCAAAATAAATGGATACAGCATTACTATTTGACTCCTTGAAATACAGCAAGAAGTAGTTTGCTTTTTCATAGGGTATCTAACAAGTTGCCATAAGAAATATCTGCAATGGGTATTTATACTCTGTGTTAAGAGAAACAAAACAGTAGAGACAGCTGCAGAGGACAAAGAACACTTACCTTCTGCTTTCCTCCAGAAGTGAGGTAACAATTTCTGAATTGCATAGTATGGATATAAGCTGCAGGATAACATGCATGATTCTCATTTTGTAGCTGAATAGACTAAAATAGCCATGACCGAATTAGTAATTTATTTATTTGTTCCTTTTGTTATTTATTACCAAGAGAACAAACAAAACACAGCGTTTACTGAAGAATGCCAGTAATGGGCCAAAACCAGTGTTACGGTAACTGCTCTAAAGTCCACTTTTCAGAAAATTTCACTTTTTCCTCTGAATGGGGACTGGAAAATACTGTGAAGTAGATTCAAGATTAAAAATAAACCAATTTTGTTTAATAGTATCTTTCTAATATAGGAAAGACATTATATATTGAATTAGAGAACCATTAACTGCTTAGTAAAAAAGCTGTCATAGCAGTGACTCATGTAAGGAACAAACAGTTCCTAAAGCAGAGCTGTTTACGAGAGCAAGTTCGCTGTCTAACATCTTTGGAATCCTCATTTGGAGTAATGGAGGATTAAAGTCCCAAGATTCTTTTTTTATTCCCCCCTCAGCCAAACAACAACACACCATTTTTTGTGGTTTTGAAGGAGACTAAAGCTCTTCTAGCTTTTATTCTGTCACCAACATCCAAACCACAAGCTAGCTCTTTAGAAGGGCATTCGTTTTGAGTACTTTGCTGTAATCCAGATTTAAGGCACCGTGTGTTGGACACAGTCACAAGACACAAGTCACTCATAAATAACCTGCTGTTTAGCTGGTAAGAACTGAGTATCCAGATGCAAGCTTAAAATAGTCATCCAGTATAAGGGTATTCCAAATTATCATGGGTAATTGGAAAAAAAAAACATAAGTGTACTTTTAATATTTTCTTTTCTCTGATTTTTGTGACAGAGAGGAGGGAATGTGTGAGATAGGGCAGGGCAATTTTTTTCCTTATTCAAGTCTTGATTTGGAACAATTTCACTTAAAGGAACTTAAATCTGCTGCAGCTCCAGTCCAGCTTGATGAGTCTAGTTGCAGTTAACTCATTTGTTAGGCAAGAATGCAAGACGCAGACACTTGTAGTACTGTATTGTTTCATCATACCTGCTTTCACAGTCCATAGTTCTTTTAAGGCAGAGATTCAGAGTAAACAGCTATTCAAAGTAAGCTAGCAGACCAGCAAGCATCTTTGGCCAGCTTGTCCTGCTAACAAGCTCTGAGTGATCATCCTGGCAGCCATTTCAAAATTCCAGCATAGTAGGACTGTAAACTTTTCTTTGATACGCAAACAGTGATTTAGAACTTTAACTCAACTGCTGCTAAACATACTCCTTCACACAGACACCAAGACAGTCAATTATTTTTTATTTCTAATGGTGCTAAATTAGATGTTGCCTTGCAGTCAAGGAAAAAAATTGATAATAATTAAAAGTCTGATTCTGTGTAAAACCCCTTAAGACCTATATTTCATGCTGGACACCAACTCCTTTCCAATGAGTTGTTTTCAACCCTTAACCATCAAGCAGTATTAAAAATAAGCAAGCTAGTCTAAAACAGTGGCTTCCTAGTGGATTAATCTTTTTTAATCACCATCTCTATTAAACAAGTTGTGTAATTTCCCTGCATCAGTTTAGTTCTCCTGAAAAGTTGGGTAACACAAGCTGAATTAGTGAAACTTTAGAATGCAATGCAATTTAAGTATCCAGCTTCCACGGTCCTAAAGAAAGGAGCAAGAAAGCATCTTCAGTAGCTGCCTGCTCAGGCTGAGCAGCTAATGGGACAAGGTTCTAGTGACAGTTTACTAAATCAGTTGGAGATGTCATTTTTCAATGTAGCATGAAATTTGTCGAACAGGTCCAAAGCAGGAAGTTAGAGAAAGACACTGCTATCAGACAGCTATCAAACCTGTGAGGAAAAAGTCTTAGCAGGCTCTGAATTCCTAGTGTCAAATACACCACAAAACCGATCTACAGAGGACAGAATAAACAGCCACACGTTCGCTTGGTATGAAGAGTTCCTTCTGTTTAATATCATTAGGTAACATCAATTGAGATACTACAGTTTTATATAACAATGTAACATCCGTAAGTTTCTACATTTCCAGTTTGAGACAAATACTTAAATTTGTGCCTTCTTTTTTTCTTTTTTTATTTTGCATTGCAGAAAGTGCAAGAGAGGTTTATACACAAGACTAATTGAGTGAATGGCTGAAATGGGTACTAAGGCTGTATTCAAGTTGCCTTTCTTAGCTTTCTTAACAGTTCGGCAACTGCTTAGGCATTTGATTTAACAATACTATTTCAAGTTTATACTTACTATTAACAGAAAAACCTGACACATCAGTCATCACCACTGGCCAAGAATGTAGCTGTTACAGTCAGTTGTAACTAACTGATTTAAAAATCTGTTAGTAAAGAAATTCTTGAGGAAAGACATGTTTTTCAAGAGTACTAATTCACATTAATGGCAAGAGGTGGTGCATCTGTTCTCAAGGAGTCTAGGCATGGAGTGAAGCCATTATTGTCTTTTTGCTTTCTAACATAATGGAAACATGCTACACTACACCATGCGCAACTCAAACTGAGCAACACAGCAACATTCACTGAGACATAAGCAAGATGCTTGTTCCATTTGTCTGCCAAGCCACTTTAATAGTAAAGTAATCCTAGTAGATTTCCCTCCCTGAAAAATGCCATATTAGCACCAAGACAACTGTTAGTGTCCACAACTATCTCAAAGTTCTGCAAGAAGTTTTTCTGCTTATCTGACTCTACAGTGTAGGCCTCTAGTACTCAGGGCTTCAGCAGTGCTGTTACAGACCCCGCAGTCCCTTTATTAAACATTTATTGCGGAATGCTAATTTTACTTTTAGTAAGTCCTTTTAGTTAGACTCTTTTCCTCTACATACAGTTAAATTTTTGTGGCTCAGAAACCAAGTAATATGTCCTGTCAGGAATTAGAACTGAGTGACATCCACTTAACTTTACAACTGGCTGCTGCTGTGGTAACAGGCAACAGACCTAGCTGTTTATGGGGTGGAGTTTTCACTACTAGTTCAACACACTTAGATCCAGGTAACACCTCTTCCCCAGGTACATTAAGTTCCTATATTTTGAGACAGTAAGTGCTACATAAAAGAGAAATGATGATCATATTTACAAGACACATGACTTAGTGCAGCTAAGCTCTTCTACAGAAGATTGCAAAGAACTAAAGTAAAGTTAACATCCACCAATATGAATTTGGGTTTCCAGCGTGAGTCAATATCCCCATTTGCTTTGCCCTGAATTATCATCTTCACAGCATGTTCTTTGAGTATTCATGCTTCAATCCCCCTGGATATGCTTTAGATTGCAGACATCATGGAACAGCAGCAAGAATGACAGACAGCAAAGTGACACATGTAGAAAAATCATGTTGAGAAGAGGTCCAGTTATTCCATTTGTCCTTTTCTGGTTACACCTAGGATGACAGAAAAGAATTAGCATTAGGATGCCTGTAAGCTATAACTTTATTCCTTAAAGTAGCTTAGAGCCACTGAGAACAAAACTAATGCAATAAGTGCCAACACTTTTCTTGTGTCAAAAGCTAGACAGTATTTCAGGGGAAGATAGAGTATGGAAGAGGAATAGATTTGCTGGATCAACAGTTCATGTTCTCTAGTCAGTGGTGTAAAAGTTAGAATTATGTTAGTTTCTAGTAACAAAAGCTCTTGTAACAGCTTTTGATTGAAATTGGGGTAAGACTATAACAGCCTTATTCAAATTTTACTCCAATTCACCTGGAGTCCAAACCTGCAGTTATTTAGGTGACTGAACTTCAGAAAGATATATGGGGTACTGTATGCTAACATGCTCCTACAAATATCTGAAGGTATTAAGTCAGGCCCCTTGATTCTGCAGCACATATTTACTCATTAACTTTCCTCAAGGAAAGGAAATCTAGATCTATCGTGGCATTGAGATTTAAGCGGAAGAATAAAATCTTTATTTCTAAGAAAGCAAAGCCAGCTAGGCTTAGACCAAATGGAGCTATGTACAGGTCTGAATAGAGGGACTCTAACAGACTTGTTCTTTTAGGGACTGTTTGCCATACTTCAGAGAGCATTAGCGTTTAAGTACTGTAGGTTTTAGCCAGCTTTTTACCAAAGATTTCCTCAATTGATTTCAGAGAATAATGTAGGTTGTTTTATTAGTGGAAGACTTACCTGATCTATGCAAATGGGTTGCCAAAATTATCACCAAAAGGATCAGAATGTGTCGGAGATTCCTTTTAAGGAAAGAGAAATAAACTGTTAGTGGATTTCCAGGTTTCACCAGATTACTATGCATGGCTCTATCAGATAGTTGATATTATAAATACTGGAAAGAATACCTCAGAGTCCTTGTTACATACACATTAACTGTACTTCTTTACCAACAGAAGAGAGCTCTAAGCTGTGTTAGCAGTTATCCTAGTACAAGGTGAAGTATCTTTCAGAAAAATGATATATGGTTACTAAACAGTTCTTTACAGCTGAGGCACGGGAGTCACATTGAGATGTCTTTCCGTCAAATGCTAGAAGTCTAAAGTTAGTATTCTGGAACTGGTCCAGAATTTCCATCAGGGGCCTCAAGTGCTGTGTCACAAATGGAGTAATGTGGTAAAGCCACTTTGTCACCCAAGAAGTACTGATCACGAAATCTCCCATACATTCAGCTGGAGAGCTGCACAATCCATACTGCTCAGTCTACTCTAAAGGGAGGTGAGTATAATCGAAGTGGAATACATCTGCAGCTACATTATTTTATACGCTTTTGTAGAAGCTCCAGTACTGAAGAACTTCCTGCTAGTGCTTGCAGCTTGGGGAAGTGGTTATTGAACCAAGCCAAATGGAATAATACTTTGTTAGCCTTCTTGCAATAAATACTCCCTGTTAGATTACATACTGGCTTCAAACATGCATAATGTTTTTGTTGTTCGGTCTCTAAAGCTAGAACTAAGCCAGGGTTCAAACACAGGTACCCCTGTAATTAAGTAGAAAGAAAGGTTTTTGGTGGGATTTTGTGGTGGTGATATTGTTTTGGTTTTTCACTACTTACAGATGACGGACTGAAAAGATCTGTTTTAGCTTGACTTTCAAACAGGTCATCAGCTGGCAGCACACTTTGTCGAGCAACAGGCTTTGGTGGTTCTAAGAAAGAGAGAGAGACTGCTATAATCACTTAACAGCTATAACCGGTACTCACCTCTGCCTCTATAGCAACAGCAAAACTCATAATTAGAAACACAAAAACCTTACATGAAAGTTTCTTTGAATGACCTCAAAGTTTTAACTCCTGGTTGTCACTCACTAAACTTAAGCTATGTGGAAATTCTAACACTGTACAGACTTAAGTGTACCTAGTTCTAATCAAGTAGTTCACGCACTAGGGGACAGTGTTTAGCTAGTGCAGTAGATCAATTCTTCAATCTGTTAGAGGAGACAGTCCTTGAACCCTCTGTTTCGGTAACTATTAACTCAAATTTTTAGTTCTATCAGAAAAGACTGAACAGCCATCCCAGTCCCCGAGCAGTTACCCAATCAGAAGAAAGGAGAAAAGGAAAAAAAATCAAAATGTTACCAGCATTTTAGCAGGTAACTCACTAACTTCCATATCATTGTGGCCTGTACTATCTTGAGGAATATCTACATTACAACTAAAGTAATTGCTGAAAGCTCCAGAAGCACCTGAAAGGCTTTGCTGCTCCCCTCTCCTTGCTGGTACTGCAGGTGGCTTTGTCAGCTGGAAGTCTTTGAACATTTCCTTGACATCCTTCATCTCTTTATCCCCAAGTGGATCCAGAGCAATGAAAGCATCACTCTCTTTCTTGGATGGCTCCTTCTGTGATGGAGTTCTGGGTGGTGGTTGAGGTGGGCTGGTTGTTGTTGGCAGGGAGGGCAGTACAGATGGTGATGAAGCAGGTAGTGTTGAAGGTGTGAACATGCTGCTCTGGAAGGGATTTGCAGCACTGGATGGCTGTGGCCAAGTACTAGAAGGAATTTGTGTTGGCTGTGGCCAGAGACCAGAAGACTGAGTGGCTGCTGGACCAAAAGGTGCAGATTGGTTCCAGCCTGGCACTGGTTGAGTACCAAAGGCAAGTGGTTGAGTAAATCCACTTGGGCACTTAGGTGGTTGAGCACTCATCACAGACCCAGGAAAAACTGATGTAGTTTGAGAGAAGGAATGTGTCTGTGTAGTCCATGGTGATGAAGTTGCTGGCAAGCCACCTAGGGGGGAGATTGTTGTTACACAACACTTCAGTCATCTGAAGACAAGAAGGAGTGTGTCAATTCTACAGAGGGTACCAGCAAAACATTTTCATGTACTGTTTGCAAAAATCCCTTGGTTTACACTTACAAATCAAAACATTCAGGGAGACATGGGGGTGGGAGAAGAGGGTTAATCTTTTTACTTTGCTGTATTTCAATGCTGTAAGAAAAAAATTGAGGCTGACAAAACAGAAGGAACTACTAGCACAGAAGTTACAGATGCATTTGCCATATAGTTACTTCTGTGTAAATGATTACTAAGACTCTGCAGCAGTGTTACCCTGGCCTTACAAGTATTGCTTGGCTCACTTGAGCCTTGGCTACCTGAAGCAGCAAACTGCTGTCAAAGTTCAAGAAAAACCCCCTAACCCAGTTAAGAATGCAGAATTTAGGCCTCTTAAGAGATATTAAATAGTTTAGGCCAGATTAAGGTATTAAAGGACACAGCACTATACAAGAAATAAAGTATGTTAGCAGATATCTCAGACCTAATAAAGACTTTCACTTTGTAAACCAACCTAGACCAGCCAATGACTGTGCTGTGAAGAGGTTCAGTGGACTAGTTAGCGCAGATCCTGTTTGTGGCACTGAGCTCAAGGTAAAGGTCTCCGTAGTTGGCAGAAAGAAGTCTGAGCTGAATAAGTCATTCGATGCAGTCTAGAAAGAAATAAAAGTGTGTGAGATGCCATTGACAGAACATGCGTAGCATGATCAAGGCTCCCTAGTCCAGAGCTACAAGCTTTAATTTCATCTAAAGCAGAGCAGGGAGCTTTGATGTATCATTTAGACACCACGTATAAGAATTTCAAGTATCACTATTTTTGTTCATGCCTACGGAGGTACATGGCATTAATTAGGTATAATATATAGTAGTTACGAGTCAACAACAGAAGAGTAGGACTTGAAATGACTGAATTATTTGCTACAATAATAAGCTCCCCTCTGCACCCCACCCCTTTAAACACTATTGCTCAGTCTGCAATGACCCCTACAGTTGTGGCAAGGCCAGCAGCTGAGTTTTGCATCATTTGAGTACAAACAAAGCTGACCCAGAGCTACCCTGTGTCTAGTTGGGCAAGTCATGGAGATTGTCCTTAATAGGCAAATACTGAGAAAGTACATTGTTTTCTGTAAGTTGATACTAGTATCTCATTGTTATGAAACCATAGGTTAATGGGCATACTGCTATCATGATAGGTTCAGGCATTATATCAAGTGTCAATATGCTTAACAGCATACTTACCAGACCTTTACAGAAGTTTGGCAGCATTAAGGAAGAGAGTATAGAATTTAGTGACCAGAGGTACTGTGAAGCATTCATGAATATTAGAAGGCACTATGGCTGCAGAGAGGTTTGAGTAAGCATGGCAGGCAGAAGAGAAACAGATGTGTTGTGAAGCTGTTTAGCCAGTGACACAGTATGAAGAAAGAAAAGCTTCCTTCACCCAGCTTCTCCAAGTAAAAGCATGCATATCACCACTTGAACATTGTTCACCTTGGCAGCCCTCCTTCCTCTTCCTGGTTTGGTACTCTGTGGCGGTGGGCTAATTGTTATAGACTCATGTGCCATGAAATGCATATTGTTTTCAGAATTCAGCTTTACTTCATTCTGCAGAGATAATACTTCGGAAGGACCGTTCACAAGCCGGTTTGATGGGACTTTAAGAAAGTTGTCCTGTTCTCTGTCTGGTACCCCATCTGGAGCTCTTGCTGCAGGCGACTTATTCTCAAGTGGCCACTGGCTTGCTAGCGCTTCTTGTTTGCAAGTTCTATTAGAAATCTGGTCAAACTGTTTACCAAAATAGTCAACATTACCATTTAAATCACCATTACCCGCAGATGTCAAAGGACTCGGACTTTCCTTCTTCTGATCAGACATTAAAGAATCAAATGAAGGTGGTGCAGATTGGTCTGGGTGTGTAAAAGGATCATCACTGAAAGGGTCTGGATTAGGTGTGGGAAAGAAGCTGAGGCCGGAAGAGAAAGAACTCTCAGGCAAGAAGGGTGGCTGTGCCTTTGGTTGTGGAAGAGAGGCTGTGATGCCATTCAAGAAGAGATCCTCTTTTGCAAAAGTTGTCTCAATTTCAGAATTAAGGTCCACTAACAGAATCTCTTTAGCTTCCTATTTGTTCAGAGAGAAAAAAAAGGTTAGTTTTATGTAGGATTTGCTGCACAGTGCAAAAGCTCAAGGAAAACAGCTGCAAAAGAAGACATTCTAGCATCCAATACATTATATTAGTTACACAGGCAAAGTTACACAGGCAAGCACTGCTGTCTGTAGTCAAATCACATCTACTTGCTTTCTGAAACTCAATACTGAAAGCATCTCTTTACAAATCCCATGGTTAAACATCAGATACTTGTTCTTCAGTCTAATGATTGTAGAGTCATTAAGCACTAATTATACCTAGCCTTTCACTTGAGTCAAAAACCCCTATTTGAATTCTAGTTCTTAGATCTGACAAGCTGTGAAATCACACGGTCTTATTGTGATTTCAAGTTGCAGTCTCAACTTCAGAAGCTCAACTGGAGAGCTATTTGCCAGTGAAAGATGTTAATTCTCTACCATCACACTGTAGAAGGGTAAGACTTGGTCTCTATAGCTGGTTTGACAGCACCAGTTGTATCATGGCTGATGGTGGCTTACAATGCCAGATTGAGAGTGATAGGATTTTTGGGCCATACTGTGGTATGACAAGGTTTATGCACACTTTTGTGTAATTAGGCCAAATTGAGCTAGAGCTACTAGAATGATGTTAGCTACTCTAGTTATTAAGTGACTACTTTATAGCACTACCCCACTAATACAGTAATAATCACTAGAGAGATGTCTCAGTAAAACCATTACTTATTACTAGGACTAAGTTTGCTTTCAAAGCAAAAGCCAAGACAGTAAAGCTAGACTCTACTTACTGTGGGACTGCTCATATCAGGAGGTGTTGACATATCCCCAAACAAGTCCATCTGGTCAACTACCTGAGGCCAGAAATATTGAAAGAATTTGTATCTGTTAGAGCTCTTACAAGAGCAAGAATCAAGCATTATGCAGATTTACTGTAAATGCATCTATAAGTACTGCATTTCCCACATGATATGGAGATAGTCAGTAATGAACTCCTTTATGATATCAGCATAAAGTTCTATAATTTAACCTACCAGTTTCGTTTTTTCAGCTTGATCAGCTTCACCACCATTCTGTAATAGATGGATATAAGTGTCAGCAATAATTGGAATATCAAACCTAGCCTCAAGCAAGGGACTTGCAGGTTTTAAAAAGCAAGAGGAAGCATGAGGGAGATGACTACTCAGTTCCATACAACCTCTTAAGTCCCATTTCAATGTAATTAGGTGTCTGATATTACCTCTGTAATGCTAGTGGTGTAAAGAAAGTCAAGGCTAGTTGTGGTGCAGCAGCATACCTATAAGGACAGGCTGAGTTGGAATGACTTACCTCAGTCTTACTTTCTTCTTCACTCTAAAGAAAAAAAGAAGGTTTTTAGTACCAAGATATCATGTAGAATATCAAAAGTCTCTCATCTTGGAGGAGGTTATCAGACATAGGTAATCAGACTGCTGGTACAACTACCAACAACTTCAAGTGTTCCTGGATTTAGACAGACCTCAGTGCCAAAATCTTACAAGAGCCCAAAACTCAGAAAAAACTGAAGAAAGTTTTATGTCTATTCAGAGTAATGCAATTGCTATATTTTTCTCACCTTTTTATTTTCTTCTTCTTCTTTCTTCTTCATGTTATATATTAGTTGGAAGAGATCCTTAAGATCAACAACTAGAGGTTCAGCCTGAAAAAAATGTAGATTTTAGGCCATGTACTACTTTCTCCTGTATTTCTACTAAAGAAATCTGTGCTGCAAGCCAAACTTTCCTAAATGGTGCAAGAGTTAGAGATATCAGGAAAGGGAAGCATTTAAAAACCTTTTTTAGTCTTCATACAAGACAGCTTACGCAGAATCCAAGGGAATAAAGTACGAACGCTTTAGAACAGTTATTAACTCCCGTGGCTGTATTTCTGCTAAGCTTGCTATATTTTTGCTAAAAAGTTTGGAGTGCAGCACTTCAGAAGTGCATGACAAGTCCTAGAAGTGCAAAAATTTATCCAAGTCTTCTGGCAGTCTCCTGAGAGGAAAAACGTTTTACATTTGTCTCTTTTTTACAAACTCTACCACTGAACCTAGAGAAAGCTTCTATAGATAACGCTACATTTATTTTAAAAGGTATACAAATAGCAAATGAGCAAGGCCAGCACAAGGAAAGATTATTGTCACCTCAAATGTTTAAAGCAGAGACCAGCTTTAAATCATGATGACAGTTTAATGTGAGTTAGAAAGCATGGATTTCCCTGAAAGTCCATTGACAAGAGTGTTGTCACTGAGAGGGTGGCAAGTTCAGCTGTGCTTCTTTGGAACTTTTGCTTTAGGCATACAGCAGCTGTGTCAACACCTAGAGTAGGACAGGTCCCCCTCTTCAGCCACTACTGTTGGCTCAAGCAGAGAATCCATTGAACAGATCTTACTGTTTACATCTGCTCACCATCCTCTCCTAATCAAGGGTTTTAGACATGTAACTGCGGGAAGAACCATTTAAAAAGTTATCAGCTATAACAGAGAGTACAGCTGTAGCAGACTAGAGCTGAAGAAGTCCTTACTTTTCAGCTAGAAAAGTTTGTGTCGAAAACAACTAGCAGCAAGTCAAGAGCTGTCTACAGGTTGGCTGAGCTTAGAGACTGGCAAGCAGTGCCCCATGGTGAAATAAGGGAATAGAATCCAGAGTACATACAAAAGGCTTTTGTACTTAATCTACAATTCCAGTGAAACCAGTACAACACAGAACATTTATAAAGTAGTGAAACAGACTTAGGAGAGGGTCTTCTATAGCTGCTAATGAAATAATAACATGCTATAACAAGGAGTCCCTCAGTTCCATCTGTAGCAGGTCTGAAGCTGCCAACAGGTTCTCCAGGAAGGGAGGCAGGGATGTGTAAAAGAAATTTCTAGCTTTGAAGTCTTGATTCATCATTATAGTGACTGTTATAAAAGCATCATAATGACAAGCTAACAAATAATAAATACCTAACTTCAGGATGTTTATGATGCTACATAATTCTCATGAGTATTTCTAAGTAGCTTGTCCCCACTACTGTTTAGGTACAGACTCTCCTCTTTTATCAAGAGAAACCTTGCACACAGGATTTTTGCATGGCAGAAACCTATCACAAAAGGATCAGAATCGCTCACAAAACCAATTCCAGGAAGATGAGCCTGCCATTCGCTGGCCACAGAATCATTGTTTCAATTGAGTGATTTTTCTATTGCATGAGACAAAGCATCACAAGAGCTAGACCAATGGAATTCTATATTCCTGTTAATTCTGAATGAAGCTCTGGCTATTTTACTCAAGAATTAGCATTTTCACTGAGAGAAGCCCATGATAATAGCTCTGTTCATCTCACTAATGAGTTGTATGATGCGTGGACAAATTAAGCACTGTTAGTCAGAGTAAGCAAGACTACTTGAGTGTTTTTATTTTGGACTACGAAGCAGCTGTACAAAACAGAAGCCAGTGATGATACAGTCAGTTCCTATGGTCCTCCTCTCAAGAAAAAATGTAACCATCTCTGCTGGTATTCCCCATAGGAATTTTGTAGGATTACTAGCAAAACACTACACCCTTATCACATGTTAAGTGTTTACACAATAGCATTG
>JAWMRA010000090.1:56814798-56835470 GCA_035584735.1 Pseudotriccus pelzelni | reverse complement strand
TCATAGCAAGAGGAAGAGGATGTCTGATCCATACCTGTTGTGCTGTTTTTATGGCAAAAAATTGGTGCTGGCCTTCTCCTCCACATATGTAGCCAAAAGCACGATTGTCTGTTACATCCCGAGCAATAAAGGAAATTTTGTTTACTGGATGCTCGTGCTCTATAACCTAGAATTGGGAAAAAAGTAACTATTGGTTTAAATTGCAGGAGACAAAACAGCTGCTAATCTCTGCAGTTAAAACTGCTAAAAAGCTTCAGCTCAAGACTCAGATTTCCGATCCTTTGACTAACCACAATAGGATGTAGCTGTCTTTCTGGCAGGAGGCTTTTGCATTACCACCCACTTCGCAAGTCAATATTTATATGTGGAAATGGGGCACAACACCACTAAGGAATCTAGTTCAGATTGGTCGAACTTTCAAGTGTCTCACTTGCTTTAAGAATCACATTAAGAAAATGTGTTATATCTTACCCCAGTTTTCTCATCTATTATCTTGATGCCAGAGAGGGAGATGTTTACCCAGATCTTCTGTTTGTGTTGGCCCTGGGAACGGGCTGCCACTGCCATTCCCTAAAGAGAAGAGTATCAAAATATCGATGAGACTTGTGTAGATGGAGCTTTAACTTGTTCCCTTGTATTCTTCATGGGCCTACGGCTGTGACCATATCAGTGCTAATCCAATTATTCCTATGCAACTGTAGAGTTAGAGCAGCATTCCTCATGCAACATATGCCTGTGCAGGTTTGAAGTGATACTCAGAACTAGTCTCCTTTGTAAATATTTTAGAGCTTTAAAAACTTATTTTAGTTCAAAAAACTGCTGCAGTGGCAGCATCTTTGTCTGCTTTTCTGGCTTGATTTGAAGGTATGTGAGTGTTCTACACTCCAGAAATAATAGTTTTTATTGCTGCGGGGCTTCACTAGTTTTTTGGTTTATCTGTATCTCTTGGTGTCACTATTGACACAGAATGCCAATTTGTGCTTTGAGATCAGTGTTAAATTGCACAGCATTTCCCCCCTCCCCGTCTAAAACCCGAGCTCACCATTTACGATCAAATCCATGCTACTAGCATTCACACTGGATGCCTACAGACTCATAGGGGTGTTCCCAAGCTATTAGAGAAACACTGTCATTTGAGACAGGTTTAGAAACAACATCCATCTAGGATGGTGCTGTTATTACTATGTTACCATTAAACTGTATTTGAAATTGTACCAAAGTGATCTTAGCTTTCTGAAAGGTAACCAGAAGTCGTTCCTTATGTGACAGCTCAAGCCCTTACCTTCAGTTTCATCATTGAATCCTGGCTCATTTTGTCTCCTCTTGCTTCTGGGACATCATCAATGCCAATCAGTTTCGCTTTGTATCTTACACCATCACCTTTGAATCTAGCCAAGAGAAATTCATCTGTCTTTTCTGGACCTGGAGACAGAGAAGAGGTCTAGTTGGTCTGTTTGTTTGAAAGTTGTATTTTATCTTTGTTAAGAGAGACATGTCTATGTTGTGGATTTGAGATCTTTAAAAAATATATACCATGTAAGTTAAAACATTCCCTTGAGTACAGCTGACTAACAATCCCCTTTCAGTCCTGTGTGCATTACAAGATAGTTATTCCTTTAAGGTCACAGTGCTCTTGCAGAATATGGCTCAGTTCAAAGAACCCAGTGGTTAATATGTTGGAGCTTCAGAACAACTGTTTGCCACTTACATGACTAAGATATTTTGTAGGCAACAGCCGAGTAGATACAGATGTACAGAAAAAACAACAAGCAGAAATGGTTCTTCCCATTACCATACAGGATGCTCAAGAAGGCCTTCAGGTGTTATCCCGTTGTTCTGGTGTAGGCAGATTTCTCCTTGGTGTGCAAGAATAATCTCCTAGTTCCCACACTAGAACCTTCAATCAGCACCATCATTTCTGTACAACAAGTCTTGGTACTCCTGTCAATCTAATCACTTAGGATTTTAACTAATTTGTTATTTCTGCTGTTCCTGCTACTAGGAACTGCTTGTTTGTCTTCTCTGTGTGCCCAAGATACTTCAAGTGTGTACCTAGGTATGTATTTTTATATGAGGTAATTATCTTTACATGATCAAAATATATTATCTATCAAAAATATATTATCTGATCTACAATAATTTTCATGGAATGAGTTTTCTAGCTTCTCTGAACTAGAATCTGTGTCCAGCACAAACCCCTCTCTCTGAAGGGAGTGGAGGAGTCAAGTTCAGGTTCAGACAGATAACTACTCTGAAGGTGCAGGGTCTGGTCACCTCCCCAGGAGGCTTTCATGACTCTGGGTTTTTGCTAACTTCTCAGGCTCAGCAAATGACTCATTTAACAAATGGAACTGAGAGCTTTAGAACTTAAGGCTAGGAAGAAAACTTTTAAAACTAAAAGCCTACCTTCTAGTTAGGTTTATTATACTAGCTTATTTACTCACTCTCCTAGTCAGCTTGAAACCTCAGAGTGAATTTAACTATAATGGTACAGTGATCTTTGTTTAGGCACGTGTAAAAGAAAAAGGACACTAAACAGAGGAGCTTTTCAAGAGGTAAGCATTACTTACCTTTCTTTTTTTCCTTCTTTGAAGATTGTGCTTTTGGTGGAGCCTGTTGTTCAGGCTGGCTGTTTGTGGTTGTGGTAGTCATTTCAGCTTCGGTAGACATGATGGAATGGTGGCCAGTTACGTTTGCTGCAGTTTTAAAAAAATGCAAATAACTATTAGTAGGCATTACATTTTACCTTGAAAAATAAATATTCTTATTAGATGTTTTAGCCTAGTTTAGTTTACCTGCTAAGGCCTGAAAGCATTACACTGATCATATAGGAAGTCTTGACACGTCAGGCTACAGAGACTGAAGTTACAGCCACTAGGTGATGAACCCTCACCTCAGTACCTAGAGAGTGGATCAGCTGACCTACATGAACAGGCTGTACTTGCATCAACCTGTTTAATTTGTCAACCTTTAGCTCTTTTACTCTTTAAAGCTTTTTATAGAACCTTAGATATTTTGCTCTATTCTTCTTTGGCTGCATCTCTGAAGTAAGATAGGTGAGAATGCAAGAAACATTTGCTAGGATCTGTTCCAAACACCCATGAAGATGACACCAAAACACCCAAAAGAAGCCAGAAGATGTTAATTTTTCCATAAAAAGAAGTCGTCTGAGGTTATACCACCCAACAGGTAAAACCAAATAATTTCCTGAGGTTACAAACAGGTTGTTTCAGGAAAAATACAGCAAAACCACAAACCAACCCCCCCACACACCTGTCTTAACAGTAATCAAGTAACCTTCAGGTTTTCAAAAAATCATGCAAATTGACAAGAAACTATGGACTTTCAGAACTCCACTCTATGTCATGCAACCCTTTTGCCTCTGAGACCCAAATTTAGAAAATAATCTGCAGTCGTCATGTTTTGCTCCTACACAGCTGAAGCACTGATTCACAGTTACCAAACAGATTGGCTTTAACTTACCACCTAGAGTGGCTTTGTAGAGTTATGAAGATCATCTATACCAGCCAGAAAGAACTAGACATTCAGATCTGCTACAGAAACCATTCTATCAATCTTCTCTCTGGGATATTGCAATGGCTTCAGTTAGTCCCTTGAATTTTAGAGAAATGAATGAAGTAAAGAAATTTTTTAGGTGATTAAGTAGTTGGGCTACCCTCTAATACCCCTTATATGCAGCCAAAGGGCCACAGATCAAGCCACCTCTTTTATCCAGCATTTGAGACACACTGTGTTTGCAGATACAAGTGCTTGAGCATTGTATATCCTTTTGCATTATAAGTTTGTTATTCTCAACAGGCTATTCCTCATTTGCCTTAGTTACAATCGATGCTTTACCCATTACTTGAAATTCACTTCCAGAGTTTTGCTTTCACTCCTGCCTTCTACTCTTGCTCAATTCACTACTAAGTCAAAAGCTACAGACAGGCTCACCGACTCACTTGCCACTAAAAGACTAAGGGATATCAATGCTGAACTGATTCTTAATCTAGGGAGAACACAAATTCCGATATGTTAAAGAGAGAATTCATTCTGAAAGACTCCATTTCAATTTAACCAGGAGAAGAGAGGCCTTTAAGAAACAAGCTGTTAATAAAAATAAAATTAAATCTAGCTGCTTAACAGATGGTTTGTAAATTGCATTTAACATAGCTCAAGTAAATCAGAGATAAAAGCACTCATATGGTCAAGATCTGTCAGCTATACCTGTTCTTCTCTGTAAGCAACTTATCTGGCCACAGCTTGGGTACATTTGATGCAAGGGAACAAAGGTGTTGCTGTGAAGGTTTCAAGTGGTTCTGAGTAGTAATAGGTGTCAGAGGAAGAGCTTATAGCAAGTCATGGTTATTTAAGAAATGTTGTCACTGAAAGAGTGGCTTGTGTGCCCATTCTGACAAAGGATCGAGGGGCTTAATAGAGCTGACAGGGATTTTGCAGGGTACTTGCAATAGTGTTAAAACTGATTGTGCCTATTGAAAACTGCATTTTAATCAGCTAAAATGAGGTAAAATGAAGCCTACTCTAAAACTAGACTAGCTTGCCTGATAGTATAGTTTTGGTTGGAGATGGTCTTTAGACACAAGCATAAGGAACCTCTCCCTTGATTTATCAAGTCCTTCAGAAACAGAGGTAAAGGAAAGAGTTACGGTTCAAGCAGTAGTTAACCACCCACCCCATTGGGAAAATTACTGTTTAAAGAATAGAAGGAAAGAGCCCAGAAGAGACAGAGCTAGGATTTGCTGTCAAGAGGCTGAGTTATAGCTTTAGGATATTCTGCTCAGCTCTATTCTGGAAAAGAAGAAACAACAATCTCAAGGCAATGAGACCTGCCTGCCAGTGATCCTGCTTCCTCAATTTAATTAGTAGAGCTACACCCAGCTCTGGTGTTACACAACTACAGTATCTCATGTTGAAGTAAAGTTAAGAGGTATTAACAAGTAAATAATTTAGGAAGCAGCAAATATGCACAAGACCTTTGGTAAGGTGGTTGATATCCATATGGGCAGCTGCCATCTTTAAGCTCTAGGCATCTCTAATCATCATTGCCATCTACCTATTTCCTAGAGAAGCCAGATCACTTAGAACCACACAGCAAAACACCCTAAGGTGGAAGAAAATGGGCAGGGTTACACACAAGTCTGGCTGAACCCTTGCAAATACCTCATCTTACTATGGTAGTCACTTTCAGTGTTAGCAATTCAATTCTAGATTAGTGAGGGCCTTCTGACCAGTTTACAGTTTAAAAATACTCTCATAAGAGAGTTCACAGTAGATGACAATTATTTGTCGTACCTCTGGAGAACTCAATGTCTTTGAGAATCATCTCAAGAGCAAGACAATTAGTGAAACTAAAGAATAGACAAAGGTGACCTTAATATCTGTTTATATTTTAAATAACTGCTTCTTGACACATAAGCCACAAGACTAGCACAAAACTGCCTCAGGCTTTACTTTAAAGTTTTACTGGATCAGGGAGGGCAACATTACTTAGCTTAAGCTAGCAGTATTCTAGTCTACTAACCATAAAGGAGTCTCAACCACAACTAAATATGAATTCTGTGCTTCAGACTTAAGCTAAAGCTTAGTGAGGACTGAAGCACACTTGAGTTTGTCTTATCTCAATGGAAAGTTCTGGTGTACTCTACATGCGAGTAATTAAAATGAAGTTAAAATCTTCTCTTTGTAGATCTTACTGTTGCTTGAAGACTTAATTTCAAAGTACTCAGTCTCTTAGTATTTCCTTACTCCAGCTGCAAGTATAAAGCAACAAGACTAGAATTATTCTATTACACTTCAATTTTGAGTTTATCTCAAAAGAGTCAGCCAGCAAATATGACAGATTAGAGATGCATGTGCTTTTAAGCAAGGATGCAAGGACTGTCATGCCTTCAGACATATTGCCACAGTAAAGAATAAGATCATTCCCACAGCAGTTATGTCAGCACTGTTGAATTAAAGCAGTTTGAATTTGCTCCATGTAGATGAGTCCATTGCTATCACCACATCCTAATTACTCACTATGCAACTGTATGATCCATCTTATGCTAAATGCACTGTTTCAAAAGTCCAAAGACTACTGATTTAAAAACGCTGCCACCTTGGGAGAATTGTCCCAAACTCATGGCTGTATCAGTAGGTATATACCATACACATTTTTCTCACCCACTTTTCAGTTTACTCCACAAAGGGCTTGTTAAGAGACCACTAGAAGAATCTTCCTCCTTTTCATGCAGGGACTCTCCTCTGAAGAGTGAGGGGATCCCTCCTTAGGGAAAGACCATGTCAGGCCCTTAACACACGGACCTTGAAGCATGACTGTTACATGCTGCCTCAAGTCAGGCTACTCGCAATTTAAGCACTGCACTTCATTTCTAGACGTCTACCCTAGGAAACCCAGTGTTAGGACTTTTGGCATACTGTGCTTGTGGTGTCTTCTCTGAACTCTCTATAAGGAGAGCTGTCAGTAATGACAAGTCATCCTTGACATACCTGTTTCTTAGCAAGACTTGGAAGAACATGCCATACAATTTTGTTGAGCAACATGTAGTTTCCCTTAACGATGCATTTACAGATATCCTCTATTTAAGCAAAGGGTGGCAACACAGCAGATACCCTTAATGATTACGTTTTTGTCCTGTGCGCAAGGGAATTGAGAATCTTAATTATGGCTGTAGTCTGTCATAGGATTAAGAACTGAACAGTAACCTCAGACAGGCTTTTTTCCCCTCAGCAGACAAAAATAAATGTCTCAATGTTGATGAGAGATTATCTGAGAAGAGGTTAGGGACACCCAAAAAATCAGAGGCAGATAAGCTAAACATCTTCTCAAAAGTGTAATACTTTGTCCTTTTCACAGCTTGTGCTCCTTCTTTGTCCCTGCAAGTACATGATTCAGCTTAAAGAGTTATTGCATGTAAATATTAACCTCAAATCAGAATCTGAAAGGCCAAGAGAGGACAAGAGAAGTTATTACTGCCAAGTGCAATATAGCCTGTTAGGATGAAGTAGTAACAGGAAGCACAGAAATAGTTCAAGTGCTGAACATGTTTGAGGCATGTTCTGTGCACTCTTGGAGAGTTAGTCAAGTTCTTTGTATTATAAGGTTGTATCAGGACCTGCACAAGGTATTATTAGAAACATCTCCAGCCAGCAAGTAAACCCATTTCAAGTAAATGGTAGACCTGTTTCTGTAAACCTGTTTTCAGAAGGCTGGTAAAAAAGCTTTCCACTTGAGCAAATTCAAAACTTTGGTTTTCAGGCTAAGAAAACAGACTAAAGGCTACACAGTAGTACATAAAATGATTAGCAAGAGTCAAAGATGTAAAGATAATTTACTAAAAATGGACCATTTTGACTGGCAGAGTTCTACCCATGTCAGAAGTATAATAGTGCATTTATGTAAAGCCCCAGTATGAGTTATTGACACTTGCATCCAACACTTCCCAGCTATTATATTTTCTGCCTAGTTCCTGCTGTAATGAGAGTAACCCAACTAGCCTTGAGAAGCACTAGGCATGCATTATTAAATCAAAAACAATAATGTGCTAATCCAACTTTTACCTTCCAAACAGGGTCATTTGTCCCGAGGAGTCAAAATATAATCATAAATGTTTTGTTTAGAACACCCATTGCTCCAGTACCTGACAGTGTCTAAAGAATTCAAGTTAAATAAACATTCTGTAACATGACAAGAGATTACAGTGATTTTGATGGAAAATTCCAGATGCTTGTTCTGATGCAAGCACTACCATTACTTTGTTTTCTCTACTACAATCATTTTTTTCTCTTAGGAACCAGCATATCCAGCAACTAATATACAGGAGAAGTAATAGGCTTATCTGCAGGTAGGTTATACCTGACATGTCCACACTTATACATAACAAATATCTTCTTGAAAGCAAGTGGTAGAAGAAAGTTCACAGACAGCTTGGGAACTGTTCCCCTCCAGTTTTTTCCATGTCTGGAATACAAGTGCAGCATTACTTGCCAGAAAGGTGACTGAATACAGGCTCTTACACTGCAGAGGCTCACCCAAGGTCCTGTGGTTAGTCAGAGAGACAATGAAAAGTACATTGAACTACACTTCCTGGCAAGTGAAGCTATCTGCCATTCCCATAATTCAGTAAGCTCTAGATTAGCAATGCACCCATCACTCAGTTCAAAAAGCCTGTTTAACTGTCTTGTTTAGGCTGTAGGTGGGTAGACACATGATTTATGGCTGAGATCATTTGCTCAGTATCAGATAAGTCAGGCACTCACCTGCTGGACAAGTAGAGTAGAGTTACAGGATTTTACTTTAGGGAATGTCTTTTATGCAATTTGCTTTAACCCTTGTCTTCTTACCTAAAAGAGTGGATTGACACTTTGCTGAGGTATAAAGGCAGACTTTTGCCAAGGATTTCCTCTGTCAACACAAGTACCTGTTTAGAATAAGCTACAACAGTACTTACATATGGCAGGATACAGAACATAGTCCAGCTGTGTTCATCATATACAACCAGTAATGAGAAACAGGGAGGGGTAAAACAGGAGTACGGTATTGGACACATTAGGGAATACCACTTTCATTTTGTTCCCTTTCCTATTACCAAGTGCAAAGTTGATAAAGACCTTAGAACTCTAATTGGTCATGTCAGCTACAGATGTTGGCATGTACTATTGCTGGTGCAGGATCATGTCTGTGAAGCTACACGGACATTTTACCATTCAGCCAGCTTGCCAACTGCTATTTCATCAGCTGAACAGAACAGTCTGTTCTCATCACATCAGTGCTTAAGTCTGTTCTGAGCTCTTTGGTTTTTAGCAAGAACACAGAAATTTAAACTTAGTTCCCAAAAGTGTCTTCTGCACACTTGAATCACAACCAAGAGAATATCACTAAGTTAGCAGCTAGAACTGAACAAGTTGCTCAGTTTAAGTGGTGCAACTGGACTCATACTTTCTGTCATTCTACTATGCTTTTAAGCACACAATTTCTGATAAGATAATCAGCTATTTCTCAACCCAGTTAGCACAGTAGCTCTATTTTGGATTTTAATTCCATTTGTCATGGGAATAAATACAACTGTTGCAGGAATATTAAAACAGGGGGCTCAGGAGAAGTAGTGACTAGTTTACATAAACTGTAGTTGATGAAAAATTTAGAACAATATAAATTAGCAAGTGAAAAGCTTTTAATGAGCTACTGCTACCTGGTTCCCTGAAAACTTGATGTAAAGATGAAGGAAACTAGCATTGTCATAATCTGTTTGAGTTATTTTTCAGCCAGAAAGTTCAGTGTCCAAAGGTAGCCTCTAATCATTTAGCTAGACCATCTCAAATTATAAGCTCTTCCAGGAATAAGACAGCATCTTGCAATGAGTCTTGATACCAACTTTCCAATCTCTGTTCATTACCTAGCATTCCAACCTATTCATTTTTTGGATTAAGAATCCCCTTCAGTTTTAGTGTGAGCAATAACAGCATCTCATCTCCAGATCCTTTCTTTGGAAAGAAATTGACAGGTATCCCAGTATGCCTTTTCTTGATAGAGAGCTATTAATTTGGTAACACAGATTTATTATTGAATTATATACTGGTATTATCCACAATAATTTTCTTCCTATAAGTCTTCCAGAAAGGCAGAATGTTTTGCAATATGCTAAGGGGCCATTCCTCTATACCACTCTCTCCAATTCCCTGTTCTAAAGGCTCAAATTAGTGGCACCTGAACCAAAGCTCAGCAGTTTGTTCTAGCCACGGCTAAGGAAACCATCACCTGACTACTCACAGACTGAGGAATCTCAAGCCATGTGGCTGCAGTGCCTATAGCTAAATCTTCTATCAGTACTCCTTGTTGAGACTCACTGGAGATACAAAACAACATGGAAGCAAAGAAGTTGTTATTCAAGGCAGCTGGTGTTTACTCAGATGCAATTGAGTTTGAACTGGACAGCAAATCAAACACCTCATTTCCAACTACACTTCTAAGGCCCTCCTGCCTGGAAGGCCTGTTTCTGATCTTCTTTCTAGTTAGTGCAGTAAAGGACTCTTGGCAACAACCATGCTTTTCACCCCTTCTTTTCAGAGCAGGAACTTGACACATATTGAAGCTGTTATCATAGGTTATTTCAGCTGCATGCTGTTAACTGTCCACTGCTGGCACAGCTATCCCCCTTCACAGTTTGGGTGTGTGCAAGCTGTACTGAGAGAGATTGCGTATGTTCTGCATAGTTTATGCTGAACTGTGTTTTCTTACCTGTTCACAAATGTATCTGTATGAGAAACATGGTTTTCCTGGATTATTCTTGTATTCACACAACCTAAAACCAGGTAGTGATGGCCACACTGTCGGGTACTGCAGTTTGCTTACCCAGTCTGATTCTCCCATAAGAAGCCCATCATTAAATATTCACTTCAGCAGTATTTGAAAAACACTCTGCCTAGCCTTCAGACAGTGCACCTCTCATTACATAAATTGTTGTAGCTGTGACTGTCACAAGAGTCACTCCATTCTGCCTCTCATAAGAGATGTAAATTATGTTCATTACATGTTATGAGAAGACTGATGAAAATTCTACTTGCACCTAATGAAGTAGGCTCTTCTACAGCAGTTTCAATCCTGTTAGGTATTATGAAGCACACTAATTAGTATAAGGGTTACTCTTCCTTCAAGATTAGTCATTACAGAGGTCTCCAGTTCTCCTTCGTATATGCAGCAAGAAAGGCAATGAATAACTAAACAAGACTCCAATCTAAAAGGGTGGTACAGAAAGATCTATATCAGACATTAGAAAGGATTAAACAGGATTTTCTGTTAAAGGATTAAACAGGATTTTTTGCAGAGATCCACTGCAGCTTCTTCAGTAGATGTCCTCCTAAAAAGCTGGTTCTGCAGTAAGTTTCCCTATTGGTAACTGTAGTTACACATATGTACGATGTATATTAGAAGAAGTTCTTCATTGGAAGGAGTGACATTACTGCTACTAAATCCAGACTACAAAGTAATCCAGACCAGGGTCTCTCTAATTTCACATCTCTATGATGACCTTGCAAGCATATTATAGGAATGCCCCATCCACAAGAAGCGGGGAAGGATAAGTGTCAGATTTAGAGTTCACCTTCCATTAACCAGGCTAGATGTTGTTTGCAGACAGATCTCTGATATAAGCTACTAGAAAACTAGTCCTTACTCATAGAGTGACCTTTGTGCCTTCCCTCAAGACACAAACAACCATGTTCTGAGAAAGCAAAGAAGAGATCTATAAGGTAGAAACGCAGGTTGCAATACTAACACTACATCCTTAGTGCTCCTGACTACTCTCATCCCTTCCCAGGAAGAAAGTCTCACCCATAGGCATACTTGCTCTGCTGAAGAGATAATCCTCATCAAGTATTTCACCCCTTATTTTATTGCTTCAGGATGCAACACAAACTGACAGAGCAGCAGGAAATTCAGCTTCAAGGCCAATAATCTGTCCTTAACTGGCCCTGTAACGTCCGAACTTTGAGATTTAAGGGGACATGCACCAGCTACAAAGCTGTATTAAAAACTTTCAAAACTAATTAAAAATTCCTACAGATATTTGGGATTAAAGATCTGCAAGGCATTTCAGCTGAGACACTTCACCTTCAAGCACTCCAGAGCATATGCAAGGCCCAGTCCTTCAGGTGAGGGAGACTAGTATAGTCTGTGTCCTCATCAGTCAGGGCTGAGAAGCAGTAGTTGGGAGAAGATGCTTTGTTCAGCACTCAGCTGCCCAGCTTGTATAAACATGGTAATCCTGTTGAAACTGGTACCTCTTGTTTATTGACTAGACCTTACACTGTGCTTCATCCAGCTTCTTTATAGCCCTGAGACCCTTGAACCCAAATGCTCAAAACTGGGTTTCTAAAGTCAGTTTGTCTTGTCACTTATGATACTTAGATACCTTATCCTAATTGATCTTTCTAACAGAACACCAAGTTCTACATCTGTGGAGTCCCTGATGAGTAATAGCTTATGCTTGGTTTTGTTTCACAGCAGAAGCTCACTAAGACCCATTAGCATCACCACCCCCATATCCCTCCACCCTCACCCCTCCTTCCATGGCAGCATCATGATTCTACTGACAATCCATTAGTCTACATGCAAGATCTAAGACTCTTCTCCAAAATCCTTGCAGATTACAAATTACATCCATGCTATCTCTTCACCATTTATTTTGTCAGAATCTATCCAGTAAGCAGGATTTGCATCATCAGCACTGTTTCTAGAACAAGCTGGCTTACTCTGGATGTGGAAATTATTGCCTCTTTGTACAAGCGAATTCATGCTTCTGTAGTGCTCACATACTGTTAGCCTTGCTGAATAAAGTTCACAAGCATTCCCAAGGACTGGGTTAACCCAGCAGGTCACACAAATGTCCTAGCAATGTAAAGTTTACCGGGGAAAGAAAGCATCAATGGGAGAGAAAAATCTGTATGTCTGGCAACAGTACTCAGTGATCACATTATATTATGCACTTTCATTTCTTCATATCTCAAGATACAGCTTTTATTCTGAATATCCTTTAATTCTTTAAGCATCAGACCTTGAGTCACCCTTACTTGACACTAAATGCATTTACTTGCTTTCTTGCAGAGACAAAAATCTACCCTTTGCATATATTATGCTTAGAGTATTTCTTTTCATATCTGTTTGTGAAATAAAGGCCTTAAGTAAGAACTATAAGAAGTATATCGACAGCAGCTCCTCATCTGCAGTGTGCAATAACAAGATTATGCAGGTACTTTGATGAGTAATACTCTACTCAATGAGAACAAGTGGATTGTGTACTGTAGTTGTATAGAAATTCTTAGCAATCTGGCAGAAGGCCTACTGTCCAAGAAGATTGGACAGTCATGTCTACCCTCACAAAAAGAAACTGATGACAGATTTTTTGGCATTTGGCCCATCCTTCCAACCAATATTTCTGAGCACAACCTCTGGTGCTCAGTCAACAGCTTTTTTTTAATGTAAGAGCACAAGAGGTGAGAAGTACCATAAGTCACAGGACTATCACTAGCATTATAACTGCAGAGCAGGTCACTACCAGACACAATGACATATTTTCAATTTAACATTGCCTGGCAAGACTTCACAGCCAACCAGAACACACGGCTTCATAATCTTCTTCTGTAATTGAATCTGCAACTCTGTTTTGTCAATTTACACAGGTGTTGCCATCCCTAAGCATGATTATGACCTTTCTTTAGCATATAGTGGGTAAATCTAAGCCTTTATATGCTCTCAGATTTGGTTCATTTTCGGCAGCCTTTTAGAAGACTTCTGAAGCCTTCTAAGGCAAACTAGCTTCATTAAGAGAATATTTAAACAATTTTCCATTCACAAAAAAAATAAAATAAAATAAAGTGATCAAGTTAATCCTGCTTTACCAGTGGATTTGCATGCTTTCCTACTTTGTGTTCAGGTAATCAGACATCTTTTTTGAGGGATAAAAGCTCTGCTACAAAGAAACCCAGCTGAAGAAGATGAGCTGTATTGGCAACACCTGCATTAACCTTATGATCCAGTGCACAGACAGTACCTTGATTTAAGTGCCACCATATGACACACCACCTGAGAAGTCAGTTTCTCAGTCCAGGTAGAAGATTCATTCTAGAAGATAATCCATGACACCTATAGCTATACCCATTTACCACAGGCAGAAGTAGCATCCTGAGATTCTTCGGCAGACAGAGGGTGCGCAGCAAAGATACTACATCCAAAACCAAAACAAACCCATACCCCGGCTTCACAGCATTCTGTGCTAATCTCTGCTACTAGGGAGATTGTTTCATAATACATGGTTATGTGAAATGGAGTGTTTAGACATTTAAGTTTTACTGTATTTAATTATTTGAACCCTCCTCCTTCTCCACACACAAAACTGAAGCCGCACGTTTATTTTGCTTTGCGCTCCTGTCTCCGCCGCGGCCGCCAGTCCTGCCGAAGCCGGGAACAGGATGCGGGCGGTTTTCACCCCACCTCGGCCGGGACACATTCCCCCGCAGCCCGGGACACTCCGTGGGGCCGGGACCGGGGCAGCCCCATCGCCACCGCCTCTCCGGCAGCCGAGCCCTCCTGGCGCCTCCTCCTGCGGCAGATGCGGGATACGGGGCAGGGAGCGGGGATGAGCCGAGCCGAGCCGAGCCGAGCCGAGTCTCGGCCCGGCCGCACACAGCCCCTACGGCACCGGATCCGCGTTAGCGCCCACCCCACAGGGGTATCGTCCCCGTCCCACCACGGGCACCAGCTGTCACGTCCTCCCGGGAAAAGCTGCATCCCCCGCTCCCTCCGGTGACAGCTCCTTCACCCTCTCATCACCCACCTCCTCCTTTCCCCCCTACCCCCGCCTCCCCCGGCCGTGCGAGAGCCGAGCCCTGCTCGCAAAGCTTACGTGTTAAATCCGTGCCGCTCCGAGCATGATCCAGTGACCGTAGCCGGTAGCCTGACTGGGACCGCGGGCCCGGTTAAATATTCTATTGCGCTATCGCCTTCAGATTAGTTAGCCACTCACAGCGAGCGATATGGTTTTAATCAGATGCTGGCAGCTGAGAACAACCCAGGAATGCGCTATGATGTTTTTGCTGCTTGGTCTTGGCTACTCCCCCTCAACGTGTCGGTTCTCAAAACATTAACCCCTTACGAGCTGCTGGCCCCGGGCCCTGCTGCGGGGGTGGGAAGCAGCTGGGCCCGCACAGCCCTCGCACGGCGAGGCCGGAGCGCCACAGAGGACACGCCAGGGGGGAATCGGGGTGCGGTGGGAGACCGGTGGACCCTGCACGGTCAGGGAATCGTGTGGCACCCACAGTTTGCAGGGCACAGATACTTATCCTTCGCAGGCAGTCATGGGCATAGCACACTTTTCTAGAAAACGGGTGCCCTTCATGAACGTGGGTGCGGTGATGGTGTTAAAAACTCCAAGCCCAAACCAACAGCGCCTTTTTTTTTTTTTTTCCCTCTTAAACCACCAAAACCAAAATACCACCATCTGTGGCTAGCCAAACCGAAATACTGGGTCAGTGCAATTCAGTTTGTGGGTCACATCAGCCGTGACCTTTGTACTTCCCACTCATCTTTATTCCAACATCTATCATGTTTTGTTTCCCAGAGCAGTACAGCTGCTTTCCAACTTGTATGAAAGAGGCTCTGATAAAAAAAAAATCACATTTTTGTTCTCGTAGCAGAACTTTCTTTCTTTTTTTTGTTTTGTTCTCAAGACTGTAAATTTAGCCTAACATTTATTTTTCCAGAACAGTGCAAAATATTTCTGTTCAAAACTATGACATTTTCCTATACTGCAACACCCAGTTTTCTGCAGGTTGAATATATTTGATAGGTATTTTGAAGTTTTTAGAAAGAAGAGATATTTAACAAAAAATTATTTTGCCACCGCATAGTTCAGGGTTCAAAACTGGTGGATGCATTCGGCAATCACCCTCATCCAAAGCTCCTAAATTATACAACAATTTCCTAGATAAGGCGTGGTATTTATTTTTCTTTATGAATAGCAGAAGTGTGATATTCCTCCCTGTGCCTGAGTCGATGAAAAGCTGGTAGCTGTGTCTCACTTGCCTGTATCTGTCTTTCATTTAAGTGCTTATTTAACCAAAAAGGACACGAGGGACGTGTTTTTATATACTAGCCTAGTGTTCACGGTCGGAAGTGCATGCCGCGTAAGTAAGGAGGCATTTGCTACAATTAACAGGTTGCTGGCTACACACACGTCGGTATTTGCAGGATTAGAACTGAATTCCTTGGGACACAGTCATATTCATGTTTAACAATGTTGGTTTTGTACAGCTCACACTCCACTGTACATTGTTTTGAACAGCTTGTGCTAAACACCCACAGCAGGACTGGAGCTTTGTGGTCCTGGGGCAATATGTGTTTTAAAGAATAATACTTTGCTCAACGTGCTTTATGGGAATCACACAGACCGCCTAACATGAAGGATGACATTGTGCCTATTTTAAACATGGTGCAGTAACAAAGAAACTTCTGTAAAACAGGCCAGCCTGGTACTGGCATAAGCAGGATTATCATTTGTGCTTTGCCCAACACAAACCCTAGGCACATTTCACTGGAATAACCTTCACTAGTTGCACTAATGATTACAAGTATGATCTGTACTATTTTTTGTTGAATTTGGAAGAGATGAAAATGCTTTTCAAGAACCCTTTTGAGGTGCAATCAAATTACAATTACTACGGAAATAGCAAAATGGCCTACACTATGTACCCACAGTTGGGATATCACTAAGAACCTCACAGGAGAACTTTTTTTTTACCGAAAAGTATTTAATAACTAACTTGAAAATTAAAGTTTTCTTAGAAAATAAAAAAAATCTCAAGGCTTGAAGGAATGTGCTATCTATTTAATAAATCAACTTAGAACAGCTCTCATGATGTCCTTAATTGTTGAGCTAAATGCTAAAATTCAGAACTGTTACATTAAACATATGTAATAGGATTGCCTACCAAATGCAGGAGGAATCCAGGCAGAAAGCCCCACAGGAATTCAGTTATTTCGTCTATTCTGCACTGCAGTACTTAGAGGACATGCTTTGCAGTTTATGAAAACTAAAGCATTTCTACTTCTCTACAGTAAAACCAAAATCAAGTGGACAATGGCAGTTATGACTCTAAAACTGACTATTAAAACATTACAGTAGAGATGCAGTGCTGTGGCTCCCAGAGGGATGACTTTTATTTTAATATTTTTTTGTGTCTGATTTTACTATTGCTGGCACAGGCTCCATCTCTACCAAGGATTTTTTGTTGAACTTAACTGCTTTTTGTATAGAACAGTATCAGTATCAGCACTTCTCAAACACAAGCCTTTTTTCAGCAGGTCTAAAAGTATCTTGAAGTTGCAGCTAGAAACCTTCACCTCAGTGAGTTTTTCTATAGCTTTTCCGGACCTTAACACTGCCCAAACCACAGCTTGTCATTAGGATCACTGGGATTCCAGTCTGGGTAGAAACAGGGGTAGCAGCATGAAAAAAAAACCACTAAAGTGCAGAGACCTTTGGAAGACATCAACTTACATGGATGCCTTGAAAGTGGTATCAATAACAGTTTATGAAAAATCTGCTTGCAGCAAAGCAATCTGGTAGCTAATCTTGTGAAGGCTTGCTCAGGAATGCATGGTTTATTATTAAAGTAGTCTTTTAAGATTTTATTGGAATGTGCTTCCACGGTGGTGTTTCTGCCTTTGTGGGCTTTACTTACGTGTGTGTCATCTTGTCCATAATTAAACTTTTTGCTGACAGACCTGGGATTTTTTTTTTCCCTTAAACCTCCCACTTTGAATGGTGGAATTTCATTTGAACTTTAAATACTGCCTTGGAATTTGCCATAAGGTAAACTGTCTGCTCCTATACACTTTCCTGCACTGCTACAGATGTTGCAGACTCACAATAAGTGAATGAATGTAAGAGGGCTTGCAAACTTATGTCCCACAGTTAAAAAGAGGCTGACAGGAATTAAGTAGTTGTTCAAACTGTCATGTTGTTCTTCGAGTATTCTCACTTGGAATATGTGGGAATAAAAATTAATTGAAAACTGCCCTAGAAAGTACATTTTCAGTGAAGCTTCACTGCTGACAGCTGGAAAAAGCGAAGTATGACAAAGGAAACACGAAGGAAGAATTTGTACTTCAGCCTTTGGACTTCTCAGCCAAGTTTCTCATGTGACTTGGACTTGCTGACCACTTCTTTTTATAAATTCAGTTGAAGTCCACAGAATATCTGAAGCAAAAAGCATCCTTGCTGTTTTAAAATCTTAAATTACAATCTATAGTTTATTTCAGTATGACTCTAGGTATATACCTATGAAATGCACATTGATAGCCTCAGTACTCAAATGAGGGTTCATCAACAGACCTCAAACTTGTCTTGGAAACATTTTATCCTGGACTGAAGAGTTGAATAATTATTTAATCAAAGGTTTGTTTTTTGAGGCTCAAGTTTGAGTGTCTCAGACTTAGACTTCCACAGGGGTTTGAATTGGTAATACGTTCAGCCACTTAGAAGTGATTGAGTAGGAAAAGTGTGAGAGCTGTTGAGCCTCAGATGAAGTACAACAGCACTCTCAATCTGTGCCTTAACCAGCGAGGTAAGCCCAATTATTTTAGATTGCCTTCAGTGGTATTCACTAACAGGTAAAGCTAACCTCTCTCTCAGCTGGTGGCTACTAATATATTTCTGAGAATGGATGATTTCCAGTAGTGCTTTACTGTCTGCCATGCTTCATGCAGGGATACTTCAGGAGGAAATGGTGAGTTTTAGGACTAGAAGCACATGCCTTGCCATTATAGTGTTGCAGCTCTCCAGCTCTTCCAAAACAAGAGACATACTGAGTTATTAAGCAGTTCCTCATATATCCTCTCATCAGCAGCCATGGTTTTCATCAGGCCTGTCCGTGGATGTGTGCCAACATGGAGGGTAGGCATCCTTTTATGTGCACAACATGGACATGGCAGGCAGCTACGTAGTGCCTCTGTTACTAGCATGGCTATGCCTGGCTTGGTGATCAGCAGAATTCAGCTGAAGCAGAAATGACAGTGCCGTTATTGAAATCCAGTGCTTGGTCACTGGTGTGGTCAACCAGGGCCACGAATTAGTCTGGACAAAAAAATATGCTGGTAGGCAATATCATCTCATTGGAAAGAGTGCACTACCTCCACCCATGTTAGATAAATAAACACAGTATTTTGTTTGGCAGCCATCAAAATCAAGAAAGGCCATACCTAAGCCATGTTCTCTGCAGTGAGGCTACTCTGTGGATAGTGGGAGGTGACTGCTTTCTGTCTTGAAAAAAGAAGTGGCCAGACTCTGTGGCCTGGACAACAGTACATGTGCACATACATTCCTGGATTCAGGAAGAGATTTTGGCCACAGTGTGCTTCTTCCCTGGAGAGGTGTTCTGTCCAGAAGAGAGGGAGAATTTCAGACCCAGCCCTTTTGGCAGTGTTTCACGTTGGCTGTCTGTAGCTCCTTCTGTTTGTGTGTGTTATATATTCTGGCTCTGTTTTTTGAGTCCACAGCTGGTGCCTGACTTTTAGGCTTCATAATATTTAGTGTCCAAACATGTGAGCCTCTTCTAGGGTCTGGGCCATCATTCCAAACCTGTTAAATGGAGTTTGACAGTTGACTTGCTTAACTGTGTTTGCAAATTCTGGTTAAATTGCCTTGATTTTTAAGAATCTAAATAATTTTACAAACTTAGTCCCACTCCTGACAGTCTGAAACCTGTCTGGTGCACTTCACAGTTCCCTGCCTGTATGTGTCATTGTGAAAGCTTGTCCTTAACCCTTGTGATATTCAAAGTAAGGTTGCATAAATTAACCGTTGTACACAATTTAGAGCTAAGGAAATCTAGAAAAATGTATTAAAACCCACAGAATCTTACTTGGTGTAACATAATGAGGTGTCGACATCCTTGACAATAAGGTTTCTGTTACATTTTTTGAAGATTGTCTCTGTAGTTCTAAAGTAGATAGATTGACCAAAAGGGAACCTGAGATAAAATAAATTTATCTAAACCTCCAGGAACCAAGCCTCATCTTTCAGTTTGCCCAAGTAAATGAGTATTTAACTAAGGAGCCCAAACAAGTACACAGTAGTGCCTGAATGGTATTAGCTACATCTGTGTGAGACTGTGACATTATTTTTGTGTTTATCTCATAAATAGCAAAGCCAGGAAACAACAGTGTTTGGATCAATCATCTAAAAGAAGAAACACATATGGTTCTTTCTTCTGTTGTCTGTAAAGAAGCTACTTTGGTTACAGCCTTTCTGTGACCATGTACCATCCAAAATCTTCCTCAAACAGTGTTAATATATAGGTTAAATCATCCTGATTCAGTCAGTGCATCCTAAAGTAACATACAGCTCTGGAAGACCAGCCCTGGAATATTTCTGTAACAATACTCAAAAGGCAGCATAAATACTCTAAAAAAAACATTTTTAGGTGAAAATATGCAATGCAGACATGTGGAAAGTTTTAATTTAAACAATTTTGTTTATATGTGCATCTTTCTCTTAGTCCATGTGACATGTTCCTCTAAGTTAGAAACACATAATGTTGTGAAATATATTATGGGTGATGTTTGTGAACCTCCAGTTCCATCTGAACATGGAACATAACTTTTGTATTTTGTATTCATGGAGCCCTCTGCAAGTAATTGTTTTTATTGCCTGGGGTTAGATAGAGTGGTGTAGTTTATGCTGCAGAGTAACTTCACATTCAAAACGGACTTAGAGCTCAGGTCTCCCGTGCAAGTACTAAAAATAATCTTCTTGAGCAAAGGCTTTCACTTGTTTGCTAACAGTGCCTGGCGTAAATTTTGTTCTTCCATACTTTTAGTCCCATTTAACATCTTCGAGATAACAGAGGTGACAACTTCTAGAAAATTAACAGTACATTTATGGTATTTAGAGGTCGGTCATGTGACATGTTCTCTATGGAGAAGAATCAATTCTCTTTGTGTTCTGTACTTTTCATTAAGCTTTTCTTCTCACTTTGTTTGTCTCTTGGCATTTCTTAGAACTACTCCTACACTTTTCACATGAGACAGTATATAGTACGTTAGCTTGTTTCCTGGTTCTTGTTTCCCTAGTTCTCTGGAACTACATCTTCAGCTA
>JAWMRA010000090.1:56788766-56804719 GCA_035584735.1 Pseudotriccus pelzelni | reverse complement strand
TGTTGAAGATAGGATAGTAAGACCTCTGAGATCATCATTCAGAACTGTGATTCTGATGATGATGATGATACTGGGGTAATTGGTTTGTGGAGTGGCCAATATAGTGGTAAGAAGAATCCTGGAAGTTTGATAAGTAATTTCTAGCAATAAAATAGAAATAAAAATCGAATGAATAATCATTTTCCCTCTACTTGTAGACTTGTACTGGTGCCACTTTGGTGTCTCCCAAGTCAAACAACTGAAAGAGGAAGGAATTTTAGCAAGAGTATTCAAAAACTCTTTTCAAAAAGAGAAAATTGGGAGAAAATTTAGGAGAATAGACTAAATACTATTTCTGATTACGAGTACTAAAAAAAAGGAAAAAAGGGACGAAAGAAGGGTAGCAAACTAAGAAATACAGACATTCTTCAGCCATCACTGTGAACAGTGAAATAGTAAAAATTTGTAAGCCAGACTTCTTAAACTGATCTCACATTATCCCAATTTGACATTTCATATCCTGTCAATTGAATTGACAGGATATGAAATGTCTGGACTAGACTAAAGACAGTCAGTCATCTGTTGATTTTGGGTGTACTTCTTTTGTGCATCAAATGTTACTTCACTGCAGTTCAAAGAGAAAGACTACAAGACAGCCAAGAGTTAATCAATAAAAAATATTCAAAGCTATGTTATGATGCAAAAGCAATAGTCCAATTTGAAAGTGAACAGAATGAAGTCCCACCAAACCAGCTCTGGAAGGAAGCCTTTTCTCCCATACAGATGATGCAGCTAAAAGGAGAATACAAAACCAGAGCAAATTAAAAGAAAAAAGCCTTATGGATTGCAATGGAAAGATCAGCTGCTGTAGGATTATGACAGGGAAATGGAGGTGCAGCTCCAGCCATCTGTGCACATGACAAGGATACTTTCAGCACATGGGCAAACATTTACCACGAGGAAAAGGCACAGGCTACAGTAGAGCTCATTTTCTTTCTTGCTAAAGAGGAAGAGAGTAGCAAAGAAAAGTCTACTGAGAAAAGAAATAGTTAAAGGGAGAAGCAAATTCATTTTGCAAAGCAGAAATACACTTGAAGCCATGTAATCCTTGGCTTACATTTTGCTTCTCCTTTTGTCAGTTTCCCATAATTATTCTCTTATTCCTCTACTTTTATTGTTTACATGGCTTTTCTGTCTCATGGGCTAGTTTCTTCAGGTTGTGCAAGCACTTACATTGTGCAGTACTCATTTCCTTGCTTATATATTAGAAGAGAGTACTTTTTATTTTTATAGTAGTATTTGTAGTAAAGGAAGTAAAAATATTTCATGAGGAAACACTAAGCTGTGCAGCAAAAGTGACTTCTTTGTCTGTGGGAGACAGAAGCTGGATTGTAAGTGCTTCTGGTTTACAAATGCCTGTGCTGGTATTTTTGTAATTGGGATATTGCAATAAAACGTGGCAGGGAAATGAGAGCACCTCATAAGATAACTTGAAATGAAAGGATTGCTTCTTGCTGTGCATGACAGTAGCAGTTATCAAGCGAGATTGCACAGGTTATGTGGGACATAATGACAAATTCTTCCTGTGAAAAATTTATTTAACTCAATCTCTACTGTTGATCTTTTGTGTCATCCTAATCACAGCATCAGTGAAATTTACTTAAAGTGCCTTGACTAGCCCAACAAACAGCACAGTAGTTTTAAGAAGACTCCAGCTTGTTCCCTTCCTTTGCTGAAGGTGTCTTTGTAGCAGATAAATCTACTTGCTCTTTTCCTCCTACTCTGTATCATCTGTGTTGGTTCTGTCAGATAAAAATATTGGTCAAAGTGGGTTGACTTCACACAGAATTAAAATGACCTTTAGTTGTACTCTGAGTCCTCTTTGTATCTGACACTCTTGTTCAAACAGTGACATTACAGTGCTGAAAAATCATCTTTTGTATAATAAGTGCAAATAAATACTATCACGCTACCACTTGTTGAGTCCTCTAGAGAGCAGCTCTCCCTAAAAAGGGAAAGGAATGGGTCTGAAGTGAGAAATGTGTCATTGCCTGAACACAGATGTTTTTTGCATGTGTGCAGAAATGGAGGGAGTGGGAATGGAAAGGAAAGAAATTGTTGAACTAATCCAAGAATAGTTAGTCCAATATCAGAGGAAGATGATAACATGAGACAGATTTCTCACATTTCCTTATTTGCTATAGTGTAAAAATAACCAAGTGTTGATAATCGACTTTGTACTGACCTCAAAGAGAAATTCCTTAAAAAAATTTTCCATTCACTCTTCATTACACACAGTACTTGGAAAATAGATATCACTTGGGTCCATCATCCCTGAGCTGTATGCAGGATCTCTTAGGCTTTATCTAATTAACCCTGTTGTTTTCCAGTGAAGTGAAGTCCATATGGGTAATTATGGCATGATGTAGTTTCGTGAAATTTAAAAGCTTTGTATTGAAAGTCAAAGGTATGTCTACAGTGTAAATATTGCAAGGTAAATTAGTTTAGCTGAGGGCAAGATTTCTTTAATATACCCACGGGACAAATTCATTGCTGTGTAATAATACAACATAATGTACTTTTAAAATCAAAGCAAATTACAAGCTGGAATGAACATCTCTGTGAACACTAAATCTCACATTTTACTCAGACTGTGGTATTTTATATCCAGGAGTCTTCCCAAGCTTAGTTCTATCTTTGTAAAGTAAGCATGACTGATGCAGATACACATTGAGTATTTAATGGACTGTCTGATAGTCAGCACTTTCAACAGTATTTCTCTGGGTTTTTTGTAAGAATTTGAATATATTTTCTGTACATTCCTTTAAATCCTCATGATTTTATTTTTGAGTTGGAAGATGAAGTGTATTACTGTGTGTATTGCTGTGTGTATTGCCTGTATTTGGAATAAAACAGAAACAAACCAAAAATGGTTTGGGATCCATAGTAGGGGGGTTTATTTCCAACACTAGGATGCATAAAAATTGGCATAAAGACTCTTTCTTTCTGCCTTCAGTGGCATGGGATTTAAAGGAAAGAACTTTAATAGCCAGCTGCAAACAATTACTAAACTTTTTAATAGAACTCTACAATGTTATGAATCATCTCTTCTTCTTCAAAAGCACTGATTTTTATTATTTGGAAATAATCCCTTCCTTCTTCTTATAAGTAAATCCTGTGTACCTGATTTGCTCAGACACCAAAGACTAGTTTGTCAGAAGCCACCGTTACATTCAGATTTTGTCTTGGAGGCAAAGAAAGAAGGAAAGCAAGAAACTGTTTCCCCATATTTTTCATTTCCTCTCTCCATACACATTTCTGGTTTTTCGAGGTTTGCTTCACTGTTCAGAATTTCAAAGCAGTGGAAACTGGCTATTGGTGTGGGAAAGAGAGAGAGTTGTGTGCTTTCATGGTCACAACATGGTCTTTTCCACCTGAAAGGAACTGATTGAGAAACACTATTTCTAAGAGGTCTTCTGATCACTGGGCTGGGGAATCTATGGTTAGGACTGAGTTAACAGAATGATTTCCTGAAAATGTTTAACTCCTTACAAAAGTTTGTAAACCTCAGGACCTGGGAAATGGATCTGTGAACAACAAACCAAAACAAGATAGAAAGGTCAGCACAAACTGTCAAGAGATAAAGAGTGTTTTTTGGGGAACATGAACAGCAGTAGTCTGATTCCTCACAAAGCCATTAATGACTTCGTGAAGGAGAAGAGAGGAACTTGATGCATTCCAGACATGTCTGTAAATATTACACTAGTCTGTTTATTACTCAGTGGCCTAAAGTCACATTATATAGACTATTGAAGGTCAGCAATTATAAAGACTTCTAGTCACTTTTTAACTATTTGCTTTTCTTTCATTGCTACAGTAAAAGAGTAACTCAGTCTACTGATTAAACCATGTTATGCACAAGGTTCTGATAGACCAGAAACAACCACCCCACTAGGGACAGCAGATTGCAAAATGGAGACAGAAGAGGGAATGGGAAAAAGAAAACACAAGGCAGCCTCTTGCTCCTCCCAAATGACCCCCTACAGTTGAGCTAGAAAACTGACCAGCTTCTTCTAGCTGTAGATCCCCTGTAGAACTTTTCTTTCCTAGTTCTCTCATAGCCCTTTTTCAAAACTTCTTGATTTTGTTTCAATGCAGAAACAAAAACTTTCAAACAACTATCAAGCCCTCATATTTTTCATGAAGCTGAGATCTTTACATGATGGCTGGTCAGGCAACAGAAAACAATTGGCCAGTGTATCACATGAATAAAATCCATCAAACACACAGTCACATAAAGCACCAGCAATCCTTAGATAGTAAGGATTTAATGCTTCAGCTAATATGGGTTCACCATTAAATGGAAATAAACAATGAAGGCCTTTGTATCCTCTTACAAAAATTAATGTAATGATAAACAAAAATACATGACGACGATAAGATCAGAAGGAGTGTGTTTCAGGGTCTAATTACATGCTTTTTTTTTGTTATGAGAGAGCTCACAGACAAATACATATGATTATTTTCATATAACATCAGCTCCCTGTATCTGTCTCGTGTCATATCTCTTTGTTTTCAGATGGTGGAAAATAATGGCCATCCACCAGAGTAGAGATACCAAAAAGCTCCTCTCTAGTTAAGATTAAGAAAGATACAAGTATCTCTCCAGCAGTTTGTGCCATCCTGTCATTAGTTGTCTGTTTGCATTGTAAATGACTAGCCTGTGGTAACTATAAACCGAGGTTCCTATTGCTCTGTGAACCAACACCCCTGCTTTGAGTTCCAGTATCCAAGTGGAATTAAAGAGAGTGCTCATGGAAGAGAATACAAATTACGAAAGCTTAAAAGCTCACTTAAGATAATTGTTTATTTATGGACACCATTGTGCCTGATTTGTTGTGACACAGCAGTTTCCTTTCAGTCAGAATACATTGCATAAATCTATCTGTCTTGATGCATTCATGGACTCTGGCACACCATCACTTTCAGGGGTGGATCAGACATGCCCACAATGCAGCAAGGTAAAACTGTGTCTTAACAGCAGAATCTGCCCCTAGAACTTGGTATTACACTGTTACTCACTGGGCTAGTCTGTGTTTGGAGAAATCTTGCATTTGTTTTGTTTATTTTTTTTTCTTATAAAAATGCCTCCAGGAGAGGAGAGGACATCAGCCATTCTTTGCAATCAGGCAGGGCTTTCACACAGGCGCTAAACATTCAGGCTGGTTGAGTGGGATCAGAGTCACCTCTCTTGCTGCAGGAATAAGTTTGGAGTAGAGGACAGGGGACTGTTCAGTGGGGAGAAAGGGAAAAAGAGATCGGGTTTAATGTTTTCTAATGGAGGTATTCCACTTTCTATGGACACATGAAATTCCAGGGAGAAGTGGGGGCACTTGAATCTCTGGGTTAGCAGAGTGCAGTTCCATTTGCTGTGGAAAATGTGGGCTTGATGTTTTGATTTCCTGGGTTCAGAGGAGGAATCTGGGGACAAGCTCCTGCCTGTGTGCTCTACCCTTGGAGCTTTTGGCTGAAAGTGAATCTTGTCCCACCTCTTTCTGACCATGTTTTATGCAGACTCTGATATTCTGCTCTGTTCAGATAATGGCTAAGTTAGGGTCTGCTCACTAAAGAAGTCTATGCTCAAGGGAAATGTAAAGTGCAGAATGACTCAAACTGGTTGAGATGAGTGTTTTTAGCCATGGTGAAAAACAGAAGTTTAATTGCTTGAAGTGCATCAGTGTGAGAAACTAGATTAACTACAGATTCTTCACTTGGAAGCAACCAAGTATGGATTTTGAGGAAACTGGGTTTGGCACTGGAACTTCTATCTGCAGAGGAGATAGTGCAAAGCAGATTTCTTACACACTAGCTAGTGGCTCCACTCTGACTTCTCAGATAGATACAGCTGGCACACTGTAAGCTGACTCAAACTTATAAGGGCAGCCACAGTCTCTCTGGGAGTTCTGAAATCAGTTGTTGTTTTTGGGCACAACAGAATGTGCACAGTGAGTCCCACATTTTGTGAGAACCCTTGTAAAACTGCAGAAAAGGGAAGGGGAAGTGGCACTTTTTAGCACTGTTGGCAAGTGTGACTGATTCCCAACAAACTTCTCTTGTTGCTGCCCTTGTCTTAGGAGATAGAGTCATGCCAGTTGTGTAGCATGTACAGAGATGGTCTGGTACCTCCTGGAAGACAGACACATATGTAGATCTATTGCTCAAGTGTGAGAGGTAACTCAGATATCAGATATGCTGCTTGCTTACAGCCTGGCTGGTCTGCACGAGCTGTGTGTGTGCGTCCAGGTCTGACACGCCAGGCAGCTGAGACAAATATAAAAAATCTGCAGATTCTGTCAGTCAGTCCGCCAGCTGCAGAGGTAATTAAGACATTCTAAGTTCACTTTGGAACAAAGGTGCTACAAAGTTACAAATGTTTGCAGCTGTCATGAACTAACAATCTTGTCTTTGGCGAGGCTCAAGTTCATTTCAGTACACAGTTCCATGCCATTTCCCGTTCAAGTTATTCCACAGAGAAATACACTACTGAGCTATTTTAAGACTTGTTGCTAGACCCTAACTACTAAAAAAACCCCAAGAATTAGAACATCGCGTGATGTACTCATTCCTTGCAATTAGTAGTGTCAGTAGCAAAATATAATTCATGACTTCTGGATCAATTCTGTAGGTTTGTACTGAGCAAATTCCTCCTGAAAGTAAAAGCATGAATTCTGAATTGAGCTTCAAATATTTTCATCTCTATTTTCTTTTAGGGTAAATAGACATTAAATTAAGGTAACATGGATACACATGCCAAAATACCTGAATCTCTATGTACAGTACAAACTACTTCAACGTCTGTTATTTTAAAAAATCCAATCTCTTTCACTATTGTTTGCAACTGTGAATGTGCCCTTGTCAGGCACAATTATTCCTGATTCTTCAAAAATAAATTATTTGTAACAAGTGATTGAATTAGTAAAGAACTGATTTACTTCAGGAAGTTTATATTTGCAGAAAATGCCTTAAAAAACCCTTCCAAAAGCAAATGTATTCTGCAAAAAGGAAACAGCAGAAGCATCCTGTGTTTCTCTGCAGTTCAGCAGTACTCATTGCCAACACCAACATCATATACTTTCCGAACTATGTTTTTCTCATTCTTATGCTGTGCCTTTTGAGGTTACTTTGGGCAAGCCAGTTTGGTGTCAAAGTCCTCCATACACGTTGGTGATATGAATTTGGATGTTTTTTCTTCCTTGTTTGTCCTTGGAAAAGCGATTGCAAAACCGTTATCAAGTTATCAGTCTCACAGGTAAAGAAAGGGACATAATAAACCCTCTTTTTCAACTTTTCAGGAACTGAGAAGAACACCATAACATTCAGGTAGTAGAATAACAGTGTAAGAAATCATTTACACACAGAAATGTCTAATGGCTGAGAAGTGACAATAAAGTGTTTCTACCATGCGTGAGCTGCTTGTTTTGATGAGAACATATTTTGAAATGCTTTAAAGATCCCTCAAGGATGGATTTGTTTTTGATGTTGCAAGAATCCTTCGTGGTTGCCCTTTGCACAGGAACCTGATGTGTTATTGATGATGGGAAATCCTTGCTTCTGAGAAAGTCTTGGAAGGACATTTCAAGCGTTTGGATTGGATTTTTTATTTTTTATTTTTTTTATAAATTAGTTTAGGTCGTATGACCTGTAGAACATCTCTGGCAGAAAAGGCAAGCTTCAGAAAAGAGACAAGCTTGCTTCATTTGCAATGGCGCTTTTCCATTGTTTTTCTGGTTTAATTCTGTTGAAATCATTCATATGGCATTGAAGTAATAAAATAGCTAATCAGATTGGGTAAGAGACCTAGCTTTATACTATAATGCAAGTAAAATTATATCTAGTGAAGAAATGGAAAAGTCCAAATGGAAAACTCTTTAAAATTAGAATTCTACAGTGTTTAACATGAGTTTGGTGGAATTATTCTCAAGGCAGAATCAGAGATTCAAAATTCCACCCAAGTTTTTTTTTTTAACCTCTTCAGAATCTGCCTCTTGATTTCTAAAACTGTGACCATTACAACTAATGCCTATTCAAACAATTCAAACTTTTCATTTCATTTGGATTATGAATTAAATTATTTAATTTGGATTATGAATTAACTTATTTCATTCATTTTATCTGCCATCTCAAAAGTTAAGTAGAAATTTCATTGCACTGGTTTTTCAGTCGTGTCACACTGTAGTATACCTACTTGCACATTTTCTCTTTCTATTTAATGGTAACTACTATAGGACTGATGATTTAAAGAGTCTTTAAAAATTATACCTATGATATCAGGGTGTTGTTTTGAGGAAAAAGAGAAAATATATTAAGACTAACACAAGTTTCTTTTTGAACTGCCACAACCGCATTTAATTCACTGACTGGTTTTGGATTAGTACCACTTGCCTGGGAGGTATTAGATGCCTTGTCTAACTTGAAATTTTGTCAGTCACCAAAAGTTATTGTCCCTAGAGGCAAATATTAACCTAGCCTTCATCTTGCAACAATATTTACTTTTTATATTTATAAACCTTGATGTTTAATTATTCCTGTTAAGGCAGTGTCAGTTCAGCATCTCATACAACATACCATTACTGACAAGAGTGAATTTCAAGTCTCCTTTCTGTGATGTTAACAAATATTTGGAGATCTTAATTACAATTGCTTTCGAAGTGCATGCTACGAATTTATAAGTAGGCTTCATTAGGAATGTGAGCATTGCTCTGTCAGTTTTATGTCAGCTACAAGCGATGAAGCATGATGTAAAGATGCATAGAGAGGACTCTTGCTGTGCTGTAGAGGTGTCAGGTTAGGCAGCTCCAGATGGCTGCCTGAGGGCCACTTTCTTTCTCAGCTTGGTGTCCGTAGCCTCTTTAAGCTTTCTCTGGTCTGTGGAGGTAGATGCTCCTTTAAATGGAGGGATGGACTCTGACCAAGGAACTCAGATGTAACCACAGCAGCTTTGCTCTCACTTGTTGATATGGAATGTACTGTGGGAGCTCAGCATTTCAGGCAAATGCTCCCTCCTTTCAGACGCCCCAGTCCCTCATGGATACCAATACCACTACCAGCCAAACAAGGGCCCAAGACTGCAAAACTTATGCCTTCTTGGATCACTTGTGTAAGCAGCTGCATTCAAGCATCAGCCATGTTGCCCTTAACCTTGTGCGTTAAAAAAAAAAGCTTATGAAAGAAAAGAATTAAGAAGGCAGTCACAATTAAGGTTAATAGCAGGACATAACGGATAAATGCGACGGGAATTCGGGCATTTATAGGAATGTAAATATGAAAGAAAACTGGTTGGAGAGTTGCACAGAAATGTAAGCATACATTAGCCTTTAGAATCCAATCTCTTTTATCTCCTTTGGGATATGTGTATCATTCTCGTAAGAATAGAACAAAAACCTAACTCAGTGTTATATCATTTCACATTTTATATAGGTGACCACCATTTGGTGTTGTATGGATGGGAACAAACACAAAATGTATTTAAATGAAATGTATTGTACCCACAGATATAACAAATATTTGTTCAACCACAGATAAGGCTGGAATGGGTTTATCTGCTGACAGTACTAATGGAAACATCTGGGGCCACACTTACAGTGTCAATCAGCTCCATTTCATTCAGTCACTGATTTCCATAAAATCTGCCCCTGTGAAAATTGTATTTTTATTAAGACTGCAAAGAAGAAATCATGGTGCCCTTCGAATCAGGTGCAAAGTCATCATCTATAAAATACAAAATGATACTTGAAAGGAGAAAAGTATAATTATTTCCATTTTACAAATGGTAAAATAGAGAGAAATCAATGAGATTACCCAAACTGTCACATGAGCACATCACTGATACCATTTCCTGCCTTCCATATACAGACCCAAAGCCTGGCATAGTTTCATAACGTTACTGTAATCAAGTTGTTGTTTGAGACACCAGCCTTGTTTTCTCAGGTGTTGAACAATTTCTCTTCTATTTTCAAATTATTTCTACTGAGATGTGAATGATTTTTGTCCTAGAGGTATTCCAAGGTGTCTGTTTCACCATCAAGTCAGTGAGAAGCACTGTGAAATGTGAAACAAATACCGTGCATTTGGGTAATCTGAAGCAACCTCAATATTCTTTTCACTTTTCTCTCTTTTTTTATCGTCTCTTAGTTTAATTTTTAAAATTTTATCTTTTTTTTCCCTATCCAACTCTTTGTTTCTTCCCCTTTTCCTTCTCTTTTCTCTTGAAACTAGCATAAGTACAGCTGTTAACAGTACAGGATTTGTTCATCTAAATATTTAAACAGGGATTCTTTCCAATAGACAGGTGGAAGAACACTGTCTACAGGGCATGTTGTGCCAGCTCTCCTGAGACATTCCTTGTTATTTTTCAGCAGCCAGTATAATGATGTGGTTGAATAACTACAAATGAAGCGAGATAAATATCGTTGTCCTGCACACCTTTGGCTAAGTCACAAGATCCTTTTCATGACAGCAAAAGCATTTTATAAAAATCCTTTCACTCTGTCAAAATAACATATATAGCAGGTGAGTATTTGTTCTTCTGGTAGTTCATTCTAAGGTTAGCAATGTATTAATTCTTAAGGATTCTGTACAAAAAGTTATTTGCAGAATCTGCAAACAGATAAAAAGGCAGCAAATTAACAACATGCAAACTGCCATTTTTGAGAGCAAATGACTACAAATATCAATCCAAATTTATTTCGATGTTAGAACAAACTAGTAATGGTATTTGCCTTAATAAAATACCTGTTTAAATTTTTCAGTTGCTGTAATTCTCTACTTTTAAGTTACACTGCTACAGATGAACAAAAGAAAGTGAAGAGAACTTTTGAAACCTGAGTCTTCTAACACCAATGCACGATGATGTTCCCTGTGGACACATAGGGATTTATTCCTGGTTTTATAGCATCCAGCCTGCATTACAGCTTTAACTTCTTGGTTGCCCCTGTTCCCTCAGTGCCATGCTAAACTGGGACCTCACTATGCTGCAAGAGACATCTCCTGAGGTAATGTCTGTGTCCTGCTCTTACCAGGAAAGAAGAGGGCCAGAGCAGTTGTGTGCCTTGCAGGGTGTTGAGGCAGTGCAGAGTGCTCAAGGGTGATTATGTGCTGCCAGTCTGAACAACACTCCCCCATGCTGTCTCCATGAGTGCAAGGAGATCTTCTAGCTCCTGGACTGCTCTCATACTTCACTTCGCATGCACAAAATGGAAAGGCTTTATACCTTCTGCTCTCTGTTTTCCATGATTCAGGATTTTTTCTGGAATGGCAAATCTCCTTCTTTGTTTTATGATTTCTGAGGATGTAAACTAGTGGAAACCTTTCTGTCAACTTAATGAAGAGGAGACTTGGGCCAGTGACTTTCTTCCTGCACTTCTGGTTTGTTATTTGACTGGTTTTTCCTTCCTACTAACAGCACACGGGGTAACATCAGACTGGTGACCTGTCACTAGTGGGGTTCAACAGGGCTCTATCTTCAGCCCAGTGCCAACATCTTCATAAATTACTTGGATGTAAGACTGGAAGGGATACTAAGCAAGGTTGCAAATGAGAGAAAACGGTGAAGCTGTTGATTTCTTCGAAGGCAGGGAGACCCTGCAGAGAGACCTCCACAGACTAGAAGAATGGGCAATTACCAGCCATAGGAAGTTCAACACGGGAAAGTGCTGGATTCTACAGGTGGGATGGGGCAGCCCTGGATGTTGGTACAGACTGGGGAATGAGATGCAGGAAAGCAGTACTGTGGAAAGGGACCTGGGGGTCTTGCTCAATGGCAAGTTGAACATGAGTCAGCAGTGCCCTGGCAGCCAGGAGGGCCAACCGTGTCCTGAGGGGCATCAGGCAAAGCATCACCAGCCAGTCGAGGGAGGGGATTGTCCCGCTCTGTTCTGCACTGGGGTGGCCTCACCTTGAATACTGTGTGCAGTTTGGGGCACCACAACACAAAAAAGACATTAAGCTCTTAGAGAGTGTCCAAAGGAGGGCAGCAAAGACGGTGAAAGGCCTTGAGTGGAAGCTGTACGAGGTGTGGCTGAGGGCACTTGGTCTGTTCAGGCTGGAGGAGACTGAGGAGAGACCTAATTATAAAAGTTGCAACTTCCTTGTGAGGGGAAGAGGAGGGGCAGGCACTCTGTGGTGACCAGTGACAGGACCTGAGGGCGTAGCCTGAAGTTGTGTTAGGGAGATTAGGTTGGATATTAAAAAAAGGTTCTTCCCCCAGAGAAGAACACTGGAACAGTCACTGGAACAGGCTTGCCAGGAAGTGGTCACAACACCAAGCCTGAACAGAGTTCAAGAAGTGTTTGGATGATACTCTCAGGCACATGGTGTGACTCTTGGGGCTAGTCCTGTGCAGGGCCAGGAGCTGGACTCAATGATCCTTGTGGCTCCCTTCCACCTTGGTATATTCTGTGATTTTGTGAAATGTTCCAGACCACTGTAGTAACCTCAAAACCTTTTACAGCACTAGGTAGTACTGTAAACAGTATCTGTTTTCTGTATCTGTCACTTTAAATGACAATCTTTTTTAGCAACAAGGAAACATGATTGCCTCTACATTCCTGTCATTTTCCACTGATTGAATGGCTGAAGTATGAAGACCTGGAAGTGTTGCAACATCCTGGTGTTGCTGCCGGCCTACATCTGTCCTGTTTGCCAGCAGTGAAGAAGGCTAAAGGCAAGTTTGATGACTCAGTGTTGGGGGTGGATTGGACAGTGGAACTGGTGAGGAGTGAGAAAGATGGCTGTGGCTCAAGCCTCATTCTTTGGATGGAGCTGACTTTTTATTTTGCTGCAATTAGCAGTATGGGGGTGGGATTGGGCAACATTGCCATCCTAGTACCGCTACGAGTTCTTTCCAGCTCCTCCAGAACCCTGTGGAATTTCAGTATTGACTTCTATGGCATGTTCACATTTGTCAATAAGTGCCTCCAAAACTAACAAAAGAGGAGTCAGGGCAGGGAAGCGGAGGAGGAAAAGACAAGCAGGAGAGCCAGCTGAATATTCTTGCCAAATTTTGCTAGAGCTGTGTGACTGGCTCTGTTATTCAGGTCCCATGGCATTTACTGGTGGGCTATAAGAATGCAGGGATTTAATTATTAGCACCAAGGGCATATGGTTGCTGGATGACCAGCTAGGAAATGCAAATGAAATACTAAAAATATACCAGTATTTTTCTCATCAAGGGTCTCTCTGACAGATAGGGCTTGTATTGTGGGCCGGAGTCAGAGGGGGCTGTGATGTACTCAGTAAGAGAAAGATAAAGCAGGAGAAAAGAATGGGAAAGTGGTAGCCTTATCTTTACGTGCTCAGTATCTGAGTTCAGCAAAAATAAGCATTTGTTGTAAGAGAGGGAGGTGATGAATATCAGAAAGTCTATCTCACTTGTCTATTTTCACTGCCATCATCCAAGGTAAGGGGCTGAAAGACCTACGGGAGTATTGCCTGGAAGGATTAAGTCAGACAACTGGCAGTTGTTGGGCAGTAGGAGAGTTTGCAGGGGCTGGAAGGACCCCAGAAGACATAAGAGCCTGGAAGGAACATGGGCTGCACAGGGAAAAGGAGCTATTAGGGAACTTATGCTCTGAAAGCAGTCTCACACTCCTATCCTCTCTCACTACATTCCTTGCGTAAGCAGGCACCAGCCTGCTTCTTTCTCTGTCCTGGTTTGCTGTGTGCAAAGCTTTTCTTGGCTGGATATGCTCCTGCATGGTTAGTGCTCTCAGGCCACCTGAGTTCTGGGGATGGGTTGCTAGTGCAAAGGCTTTTCTCAGGCTCTGTCACAAGATCATTATATTTTGACACCAGTGCCTTGGCACACATCTTGCCTTGGTCTGCAAAGTTATGATAGACGTGTATTTAACTCCTGAAATAGAACATGTTCGTATTTGTTTAGGTCGATCTGGGCAGATTTTTTGAATAAGTGTAGTACTTTTCCTATGTCTGGGAAAATATTTTCCTTCATGTCCTAGTTTCCCTTTATTATTTTAGTATACTCTATAATTTAGAAGCAAAAGCACTGGCATGCAGGCTTAAGGATGTCATAGGCAGGAGAAGGGGCTTCAGGTTTTGACAGCCTCTGCAATGATACTGATTCCTTCTACACCATTTTTCTCATCTGAACGTGCCACATACCTCTTGTTCCTCCATGCCAAAGCTCCCTTGCTACCTGAAATTGTCTTGCTGCTACAGCAAAATTAAGCACTGTCACCACTGGTATAAGGACAAATTATGAGTATTTCAGACTTGCACAAATTTAGGTACTGTAATTGACCATTACCCTTAAGTAGAATGAAGAATTACGATGCTGCATTTGAAACTGGCTTGAGACCAGTGTCTGCATCCTATAAAAATCATAGCCTCCAAGGTGAAGTTTGCATGACTGCATGTGGGTAAACATTTCTAACCTGACTCTCTCAGGTGAGATTCCAGCCTAGTGCACAGAGGAACATGGCTCTCCTTGATGTTGCCCTCTGAAGTTCTGGGTTTCCAGGCAGAGGTACAACAAACCATTAGCCTCCTCTCTTGGGTCCACCAGCTTGTCCTGTTATCCCAGCCCCTTCAGCTGCAGATCCCTGTGCCCTGAGGCCCTCCAGCAAGACTTGGTTAGTGTGGTCCTCATCTCTTCCCTGTTACCTGCACTTTAAAGTGATTTCCCTCTTGAAGTCATAACATATATAATGTACTGGTAGTTGAATGAAGTGCGTGTAACTCCATGTGCTTTTGTTTCCAAGATCACGTCAGTGCTAAATAGGCTCAAGAAATAAGCAAATCCTGTCACTGATAGGTACTTGCTGCTCTGCAGTATCACAGATAGTTTTACTTTGCAGTCTGATCATTTAATCTTTCTCTTACTGCTTTCCATATCAGTGCTAATCAAGGAAAACAACTCAGACAGTCAGCAAGAGGAAGCCACCATTATTTACATTAAATTTTGACCAAGTGAATGCCCTAATAACCCAGGTCACAGAGGACACAGATCCTGCTTGGTTTTTCCTTGCAGGTTCTCTTCTTTGCCGTAAAGGATATTTACAACTATACCATTCTTTCTACAGGTAAAAGACATTTTTAACACCCAACAAGTTCAAATTAATATCTGAAGTTCTTTTAAGGGGAGATGTTTAGTATCAGACAGAGGAGATTGTAGAGATTTATGTGTTATTTCTCAGTAGAATACTGGTTGTTAGTAAGAGTTATGGCTTATTCCAAACAACTGCAAATAACAACAGCAAAGGTGATGTGAGCTTCCTGAACCAGCAGCAGCAGTTGCTGAAGGAATAACGGGCCTTCTTGTGGCATAATTCAGTCCCGTAGATTTTGCGACTAAATGCCATTTGTTTCTTTACACAGATAATTGCTCTGTACATGGCCTGTGCTAATTCTTAAATGTCTCTTAACTACATTTTGCACTATAAGTAAACTTGGTTTTTTAAAAAGGAATATTTAATCTTGCACTCTTTCATGCATTGCTATAAAATTTACCATATTTTCACCTCTGTTGAGCACAAATGAGACCATGGACCATAAGGGCCAGTGCCAACTACATAACCATGGACCTGTTAGCAGTCCCAGTATCAGTAGCAAGTTAGAACACAGCTGAGATACATGTGGGTTTTAGCTGAGCATTCACTGACAGAACCCTGATGGACAGCAACACATATGTGTTTAGCATCCATGTTCTCTCTCTTATGTCTTAGGAGGAACTGTTCCAGAGGATTAACTTGAGGACCAGTCTGAAAAAATCAGAACTGGACTTAAAGTATATTCCATGCTGAAGGTTATGGGATGTCACAGGATATAGGAACCTGTAGCGCATTGTGACAAACTGCTCCATAAATTATGTTATGTGACATTCCATGGTGAACTCTCTTCTTCCTGCACTGAGTTGGTACTGGGAAAGACTTGTCTTTGGCTATGGCTTTAGATGAGGC
>JAWMRA010000090.1:56762221-56788666 GCA_035584735.1 Pseudotriccus pelzelni | reverse complement strand
GGGAAAATCCCGAACTCCACTAAGACCTGGGACAGTGTGATATCTGTGGGTTTTTCATCTTGAGGCAGTCTGTGAATCCCAGGGCTGTCACAGCCATAATCTGTGACTCTTCATGACTTCTCAGTGATTAAGGACTGGTTACTACCTTTCTTATCAACTAAAATACAATGAAAAAAAAGTCAAAATATGCCACATAGGACTTTAAATAAACAAACAAGTATTTTAAAGTGAGAGGCCAACTAAATCCATGACCCTGAGATTAGCTGGTTAAAACTTGGTGCTAATAACACCAAGGTCATGGGTTCAATCCTCTGTACGGGTCATTCACTTAAGGGTTGGACTTGATTCTTGTGGATCCCTCTCAACCCTGAATATTCTGTGATTCTGTGGTGTCAGAATCTGAAATACAGAGCTTTGTGTATGCAGTCTGTAGGCATGAAAGCAACGTTCTAAGTCTCTTCTGTAATTGTATAAGAATCATAAGAATAATTTTGTTTTGATGTTCTCTCCACAGAAAACTGACTTTTAAGGGATGATCTAAAAAACTGCTCATTGCTGTACATGGGTGAGTAGATGGCTGAACTAAAAAACCATGTGATTAAGCTTCTTTTCACTGTGCCTAACACTAGAACACCATAAATACAAGCCATTTGGGATCACATCACCATTTGGATAAATAAAAATTTTCTTGTGGCAATGCTTGCTTTTGAAAGGTGTATTCTTCTAACGTACTATTGAGATTTTCTTCTGGAAGCAAGTATTCTGACAAAATGCAGAACAGATACAATAATTTCAAAGTTATGCCTTAAAATATTCTTTGCAGCATAAGTCCTGAAGTGGTGAGGGCAGCAGGAGCAGCAAAACCAACTGCAAATCAGTATTATGCTACTCATTTGGCTTAATGAGGTCAGAGCACTCTTGTGCCATTGTTCCATCCCTGAATTTAATTCTGGAATAATCCCTACATTTATTTTTTTTGACCTTGCAAAACTTGTTCTACATTGCATCTCTGGGGGATCAGTGACTCAGAAGAGATATCCTTTCTAAATCATAGGTTTCTGCTGCAAAAGTTGTGCCTTCTCAAGACTTTCTAGAGAGCAATATATGACAGTAAATGAGTTGTTTTATATATGTAGAACCCCCTGTATTTTGATTTAATAATTCCCAGAGAGTTCTGAGAGGAGAAATATTACGCATTTTCTTAGGAGAAAAAATTTAAAATACACATAAAAAGCCGGTTATGACTTCAGAAGATGAAGTCTTTGGCAGTTATACTAGTTTAATTATACCAGTTAATGCATCACCCCTTCAGATGTTCCAACACAACTATTGATGAATCAGACTTAGGAAATCATCAGCTTCAAAAAACACATTTTTTGGGAGTGTTTCTGAAAATGAGATCTTTTCATTAGCTGGTTCATAGTGTCTTATGGCATTGCTGCACAAGCAGCTATGCCAGCACAACTGAGGCAAGTGGCAAAGTGTGGGAATGAGGAATGTATGTGAAAGATAGAGTACGTTACATTGGCAATGATGACAAAGATTTTGCCTTTTAACAGATAAAAGTTTGACTTTGCCCTTTATAACTACACAGTAAATTGTATAAGGCAGTGCAGAATGTAGAGATGATCTTACAAAGAAAAGCTGATGGACTGTAAATTATCTGGTTTTGCTAAGTTTGACTCTTTTCAGTTTGTGGTTGTTGAGTGTATTTAAATATATCATTTCAACATCATTTATACCTTTGTACTTTAGCAGAAATACTTACATCCCCTACTGATCTTTGTCCAGAGCTGATGTCTTATTTTTGACAGCATGTCCCAGACAAGTTCTATTTGTCATTACAGACTTCTAGGAGCTTGCAAAGGTCTCATTTTTTTCCACTCCTTCTGCATCTTGATGAAAGGCACAGCCATCAGCGTTCCACACTCTGGGGTGACGGGTCAGCATAGCTGCTGGTGACAACAGAAATCTGAATTTGAAGTGGAGCAGGTATTCTGCTCAGCCCATAAAATATTCCCAGATTTTTTGTAAGTCGTTCAGTCTACAAGGTATTATTTCTTTCCTAACACACATCTTGTCGGACCAAACATCACATTAATGAAAACTGTCAATAAGTAAGCCTAGAGTACACTAGTACTAGCACTAATGTAGTAATGCAACAGTTGCACACACACATGCATGCAAACACATGCATACACTGCATTCTTACTGTATTTGCAGTCTAAGTGGCTTGGGTGAAAGAAATTATGCCATATATGGCCTGTGGTAACTACATATATGATTTCAACACACCAACTACTGAACATACCTAATTACTGCCACTATCCAAATCTAGATCTTCAAGACCTCCTGGGTCTTGAACCCTGCAGAGACAGAATATCCTAGCACCCACATATCCTCCTCACTGCTTTCTATCTTTGGGCTAATGTTAGATATTGAATTTTGTGTGGGTTTTATACACAGAATAAGTGTGTTAGGTCAGGAGGTTTCCCCCTTCTAAATAAACAGATGTATTGTAATTCCTTTCCTTATTTTCTTCTGTCAGAACAAAAAGTAAGCACCTTTTGGTTTCACCATGGGGCATAAGAGACTGAAGCACTAAAGCGATCATTTTTTTCTTGGTTTGCTTTGTCTTCAACATATAAAGAAAGTAGCAGAACTGCACCTGCCTTCCAGAATGTTTTGATCTGACATAGTATACAAAGAGAGAAATAACAAATTTCCACAAGAAAAAGGAGATGGAAAAACCAAAACTGGGGTTGAAGTCTTTGAAAAAATATTAGAACATTTCCTTAACCAAAATAAATATGTAAGCAATTTTTTCCAATCCTGGATACACTCGTAGTTTAATTGCAGGCAATATGTGTTTGATGCATTCTCTTAAATATTTTTCTATGCTCTGAATTGAGTGTCAAGGTCTCTAATGAATTTTTTTTTCTCTAAATAGTGTTGGACATGCTTGTGTTTGCCTGGACTCAGTGTGTGAGGGAATCTCTACCATTCAGGTGGTATTTAACTTCTTGCAAGACAGGGGCCCCAGCTTCTGCTTTAGATGACATGTGTGAGCTACTTTTAAAATGTATTTTAATTTTATGCAAACCATTCTTTCTGTGAGTCCAATTATGTGTCAGCCTAATTCCCACACACCTCAAACACAAATTACCAGGGCAGCAAATACACATTCAAATTCCAAATATGCTTTAGTGCAGCACAATGGTTTAGAATGTCTTATTTTCTTTTTTTTTTCCCTTTTCTTTTTTCTCTCTCCTTTTTTTTTTTTTTTTTTTAAAAGCTAGTTAGTGCAGTATTAGGTAGGTCACTCTGGCCACATTCCCAGAATTTAACAGTGGGGGCCTTGTGGAATGCTAAACGATGTGTATAACAGCATTCAGGCTCTCTGTGAGCCAATCCGTCAAAACATTTGCTGCTTTGAAAATGTGTTCTTCAAAAAAATGGGCATATGGAACTTATTAGGCTATTTGGTGGAGTTCAGGCAGCAGAGCCCAAGAGAAGCATAAAAACATTTGAGGACACAGTTCTACCTTAAGGTAATAGGATCTCTAAACTGTTCTTTTGCAATCAAATAAATACAAAATACAGAGGAGAAACATCCTGAATGGAGAACATTTTACATTCCAAACAGTCACCAGACCCTAAGTAAAGAACTTGTAAGAGTAGTAAAAAAGCAGTGGTTTGACTGCAGCAAACCTGTTTCCTCAGCAGAGTGTATTGATCCTTGGCTCTTTAACAGTTCAAGTTGTATCAAGGAGTTCTGACTCATGATTTTGCTGCAGTGGATTTCCGTGTCTCTGGAGCATTGGCAGTGAGGGTCAATTAGTCTCCTTGGAGATGAAAAAAGGCAGTGCTGCTGCTGAGAAACACAAATAAGCTGCCATTTTCCAGCACCTGTTTGCACCTTCCTCCAAGTGATTCCTTGTCCCTGTCACAAAGTGAGCACAGAATGACCCCAGAGTGAGCAGGTCTTCCTTCACAGTGTTGAATGAGAAGGCAGATTACACAAATGACTCAGATTAAATTTTGACTTTGGCAGCCATGGCAAGAGGTAGCACTGGGTTTTGCTGTCCCATGAGTAGCCCTAGAGCAGACTATTACTGAGAGTCGTCTGGGGACAGAATTATAGGAAGATGGACTCTGTGAAACCCCTAAACTCTCTCCCATCCTCTCATCTGCTTTGACACTCCTCCGAGTATGAAACTGTGGCCTGTGCATGCTCTTTACACCACCTGCTAGCTTTGATAACTACTGCAAATAATTAAAAGGACATCCTGTTCTTCTGTAGCCTCTTTCATATAATTGGGTGTTACAGGCCGAAGTGGCATTTATGGACCTCTGATCATCTTTTTCTGTCCCATAAAAAGACTGGAAGGCTGGGACTTTGTTTTGTTGATGGAACGGTTCTCACGGATATTTCTCTTTCTGTGTGGCTGTAGTGTAAGGAGACAAAAAGTTATACTGAAGTATTAAAAATAGATTGTTACCATTTAAAGTAAGGCTGGTGACATTTGCTGCTGTGGTATAGAGTGGTCTTTGTTACCGTGGTGTTTGAATGATGAACTGAGTTACATAGCAGGCTGTGACAGCTGTGGTGCCTTATACAGAATCTCACAATTATGTTCTTAGCAGGTTAGCAAGTTTGGGACCATTGCAGGACACTCGATGGACAATCATCATGCTATAGAAGTACTCTGCTACGAAGTCAGGCAGGATCTGTGGTGAAGGATTCTGATATTGCAAATACTGCTTTTTTAATAACCTCTACAGTAAACTAATGCATCCTAGAAAACAGGTCTCAGCCCTGAGACATTGTAATGGATAGAGAACAGGGAGCAAGGAGGGAGAATTAAACATCTCTGCCTTCAATAACAGCTCCCTGGAAACTTCAGTGACCGTCATCCAACGAGCTTAATATGATACTTGGCGATATCATAAGACTTTATTTGTTATTGCTACCAGGAATTCGAATGGCAGTGCCCCTATCTACTCTGAAGATATGGTGTATTGTTTTGTTATGCAAAGGTCCTTGAACAAGCTGTGGCATTCAGAAGAACTTTATTTTTTATTTTACTCCCTCTATTTGAAAGAGACTTCTGGGACAGAAAAGCTTCCCGAGAACTGGACACTGTATGAGTAGAAAATATTTGAAAAAGGAGATTGCCTGTAATGGTTTTGTGGTAGTCTCCATTATTGGGTTGCAGTGAATGAGTAAATCAAATTAAACTGCAGATATATTCCCACACCCCTTTGCTCACCTGAGAAAAATCAGTTTGCTACATTCAGGAACTGAATTTTCACATGACAGAAATGTGACACTGAAGGCACAGGTCTGGAACTAGGACAATGTTTTTGCCTGTAGTGCAGACATGAAAGAAACTAGCCTGAAAGCTGCCTGGATAGAAACTTCAAAAGTGTTGTGCTTTGACTATCTGCCACTCCTTCTGAAGTCAGGGCCTTCTCCCATTGTTCTAGGTTTTAACAGAGTCAGAACAATTCCAAACTCCTTTAAAAAAATCTTACCCACTATTTTCAGTGCATGGTTTTATCAAGCCAGGGGATTATGGTGCTGGAAAGCATTGTGGGATTTTATAATGCCAGGAGGTGGCATTTCTTCCTGTTAGCCCTGTACCTTCGGGGCGCCCTAGCTTTTCTCCCTGAAACAGTAAGATGCTGCAGCTGACCCATTGGTATTGCCTGCTTCTCACTCCCACCATGCTAAAATGTGAGAAAGAACATGTGAAAGAAAGGCAGAAGCAGAACTGCCTCCAGCAGCTGCACTACCTATGGGTCTCCTGGGGTGTGTTGGCAGTGTGTGCTGTAGGATGGTAATTTCCTCTGTGCTGTCTGCTTTCTCCTGTCTGATGTGTACCACTGTCCATCCCATCTGCGCCCTGTCCTGTGCATGAGCCTTCCTGGGATGGTTAGTCATGGAGCACTGGATTTTGTCCCTTTGGCTGGGTTCCTAAGAACCAAGTTGCTCTGTGTGCTCCTCCTCACTGTGTGTGCTGAGTACAACGTCTGGCTTTGGGTCATCGCCTTATGGACAGGTTTTCTTTTGTTACAGTAAATATGGGTTCATGTTTAAGGGATTTGGCTGTCACACCTCCACTTAAAGTTCCTTACCAAGCTTTATGAAGACTTTGAACCAAACTGGATTTACTTAAGTCAGACTGGTTTACTACTCAAAATTCAGTCCTGAAGTAACTAAACAAATAAAATGCTCCATATTGAGATCTGTGTGTATTCTGTTCTCTGTTGCGGCTGACATCTATTGAGACATTAAGCTTTGTTCTACTCAAGTTATTTTATTTATATAATTTTAATTTATTTTTACATTGGTATTCTGCAACTATTCCCTAAGGGATTTGTGCTAGAAAAATTAGAAGAATGAGCCATGTAAGTCCATGAGAGAGGTTATAAAATAAACATTATACCATGTGTGGGGTAGCATTTTTTACTGCAAGTGGTTGCTCTCACTTTTTGGCACTTATACACACAGCCATCTGTTTGAAGGCTGTTTAAAGTGGATGTATTCCAGGATTTATGTAACTTGTCTGTAGAAAGGAAATGACATCACTCAGTTTCCTGAAGAATATTACCAATGTCAGAACTGAGGAAATAAAATCTACAATAAATAGAATATGTATTTTTAAACCTTTTTTTTTTTTCTTTTTTCAGTAGGACACCTCTCCATACTGCTCTGCCCATCCCTTCAAATCCCAGGAAACCCCACTGATTTCTCAGAGACTTTCACACAAACTGCTAGCAGCAGCTAACTGCAAGCCGTGATATCTTACATGTTACAATTATGAAATGAGATCTGGCAAGACAGGACTGAACTGAAACAATGGCAAAGTCTGCAATGTGCCTCCTTTTAAAGATATAGGCATAAAGTAAGAACAGCAACCTAACAATTACAGTGGGGTAAGCTTCAGCACTTTCAAGTGACCACAAAAGCACAGCAGCTGTTTGTCATGCCTGGAAAAACATGCAACTCTATGAATAAGAGCTAAGCAGTTTTATACAGACCCATGTTAGAGTTTAAATTGAAAGGTTATGTTATTAGAGTCTTCGTAAAGGCTATACTTGTTCTGAGACATTTGTTTTAAATCCTTGTCCAGCTGTAAAGTTTCTTGACTGGTGATTTCAACTGAGCCATGTTGAGTTACATCACATGAGATCTTCCTTCTTGTCTCTCTTGCCAGGAGCTTCTCAAACTTTTGTCTTTGCTGATAATTCCAGTTTTACTGTCTGCTTTGTCTATAGAAGAAAGTTGTCAGGTGAATTAAGAAGTTCTGGATCACATAGTCAGCAGCCCAATTAAGTAGGAAGGCCAGTTACTTCTTATAGAGAGTTTTGGTTGGAGTTTGCTTTTTACTTGCTTTGTGTGAAAGATAGTGCAAAATAGACAAGCCATATTCCTAAAAGGCCAATATTGACTGGCAGAAGTTTGGTCATACTGGTATAGCTATCATTTTATATTGCTTTTACATTTTTGAGGTACTTCATATTTAACACAAATATGGACTAATGACAAACAAATTAAAATTTCCAGAAACTCTGTTTTCAAAAATGCTTATCTGACACTATTCAATCTGTCCCATAAACTACAGTGTAGCTGTACCCTAATCTCTGTTTATTAAACAGATTTGGGCTGCCTATTATTCACATTCCTATACTTTTGAAATTTTTTCATAACGAAGTCCTTATTCCTGACAAAAGAAAATGAAAATGAGGAGAAAGGTTGGTCGCTGATGACCCTTAATAATTTATGGAATTCGTATAATCTGCTAGTTTATGACAGGCCTTGGATATTCTCCAGAATATGTTGGAATCTGAGACGCCACCCCCATCCATTTGAAAACAATACTAACAGTACAAAAATACTTCTAACCTTAGTGCCTCCACAAAGAAATTAAATCTACTTAATATCAAAGTAGGGATACCTGTTACCTGGGAGATATTGGCTAACAGACTATGACATGGTACTATATTAATAATAGGAAAGTCTAATGTAGTCAGAGCAGTGAGGAACAAAGGAATGTATTTCTGTCTGAAATAAATCTTTGTACAGACTTTCCAGACTGAATTGATAAAATCTGAGATTAAATGACAAATTTAATTTTTTTTTTGTATGGATCAGTTCACTGCAGGAGCTGAGACCTCTGTCTAGGTGAGTGCTTCTAAGTAAAGTTAATTATGTCAACGACTTCCTGAATGCAGGTATTTGCCTCAGTTAGAGGAAAATTGAACATTACTGTGAGACTACACTGAAATTCACTGTTGATTTAGACAGTACTTAAAGCAGGATATTAGAAAGGAATGGTTTTAAATCCATTAGTTAGAGCTAATGCAAAAAAATATAATGAATATTGCAGTGAATTAGGTCTTACAAATTCTTAGCATGGAAGTATTCAGTAAAATTAGCATTCCTTGCAGATGCTAATTGTATTCCTATAAACTAGCAGTAAGCCTCTTGAATCACCAAATCTCCTAAATCCTCTGGTTTTGAAGGGTGATCATATTATAGACTTAAGAGAACGTCTGAAAGTATGAACTCTGGTTTGAGCAAATCCCCAGAAATGAATGGCTGGCTAAATATAAATCTCTGCACTTACTCCCTGTATTGTAGCTTAGCCCACTGAGCTTGACAAAGCCAAAAATGAACAATGAAAAAAAATATTAAAAAGTCTTTCAAAGACACTTGTGCAAATTATTATAATCTCTATCAGGCAGGTAGACTTAAATGTGTTAAAATAGTAAGAATTAGAGAGAAAAGATACCACCTTGTTTTTACCTCATGTACACATTTTTCTAGTTAATCGTCTTTTCTTAAAAATCCATGTCCTTCTCTAAAACAAATATTTTGTGCTTAGCCCAAATATATCTCCTATGAGCTCTCCAGTCATTAATTTTAGCTATGTATCTGTTTGTCAAGTGCTTTATTCACCTTTTATTTGTTGTGGAACAACATGAGTGATTCCAGCCTAAAATGATGTAGCCCACCGGGTCTCAGCAGGTCCATATTGGTACCTGTGGGTATCACTACATCTGCTTTTGTAGGTTTGGCTGATTTAAAATTTTTACACAATAGCACAACAATCAAACAAACAAAGAAAAAAAATCAAACCAAAACAAATGAACAACTCCTCCCCCAAAAGACTCACAAACAAAAAACCCCCAAATAAACAAAACCCCAAAAACCCTGAAGACTTCTTGAAGTCTAAAGCAGATAAGCCAGGAAGAAGTCAATTAGTATTTTTTGTCCTTAGGATATTATTGTAATGAGACATGTATATGGATAATTTTCTTGAAATTGTTATATTCTCTTCAGAAAGGAAGTTTCTGAGTTTTATAATTATGGAAGAATGTAAAACTTTTTTGTATGTTTAATTTTTTTCCAAAAGAAACTGGAAGGAGCTTGTGTCCTTCTCTCCCACTGCTTTAGAGTGCTGGCTGACAAAGGGCCCTTGAAACTGAAGGGTCAGAGATGAAGAGTCCTGCAATGGGAAGCAGAAGTTTCTAACATGGTAAGGGTTCAAATTTAATTTATGAATCATATGGTTTTCTAAGTTGCCAGCTAAGGTGTGCAAAGTGTCAAAACCCTAGGCTCCCTAGTTTCAACTGTGTCAAAGGGTTGAGGCTGTGTGGGGCCTGAGAGCCCTCAGTAAAACTCTGGCTCTGGCTCCCTGATGAGGAATATCAAAACCTTGGCAGTCCTAACACTGATTTGACCTTGGTTATAAGTTTGTCTCAGAACACAGAACCTCCAGAGCCAGCAGGTAAGCTGGCAGGAAACAAAGCACACTTGAAAAAACCCCTTTCCAATACTTTACGCAGGAGTACTGTTTCATGAAAAATTATACCATTTGTGAAAAAAAAAAGGGCCATTAGTATATCTCCAAGACTTTGATTTGTATTTCTGAATGACTGGTTTTAGCTGCAGAAACACACATTATTGAGGATTTTACTGATAGGGTCACCTCTTTTATTATTATGGTTGTGGTCACAAGCTGAGCAAGCACATAATAAGGCTTTATTCACCCTGAATTCTCAGCACTGATATAGTTAAGACATGAAAATCTATCCTACAGGGAGAGGCCTTAGTCTTAAGAGTGTCAGAGGAGTACTGGTAGACTGAATTAACTGTCTATCTGAAAAATGTGGAATAAAACATGACTGTAGGGTTGAACATATGGAATGAAAATGTGAATGCCTAACATGGTGTGTGGCTCCCTTTCCAAGCAGTGCCAGCTGCATTTTTACAATATTATATAATTTAGAGTTTTCTGTAAGGATATTTGCGGTGTGGAGGATTTAGTATTTTGAAATTTGGTTTTCTTTCAATCAGGGGGTAAAACCCCAAAATGCTGAAGCAGTCAGTGAAGAAGAAAGCACCCTAGACTTCTGTGCCAGTCTTATCTGACTGACCCAGTTGAACCTGGGAAGACTCAACTGTTTACCTTGGTTGCCTGCAAAACAGGCCAGCTGTGGGAAACAGTGTTATGGGAAAACGTTGTTTAAAGGCCTCAGTTTTCTAAATACACAGGTGCCTTCCCTGCTTATCTTGTTTGGTTGCTGTAGGATGGGACTGTTGTTGCAAGACCATGCTCCTGCTTCAGTTCCCATCTCACCTTCCCACACTGAGCGGCCTGTCCAAGCTGCTCCCAGAGACTCAGGAAACTTTTTTCAGAATTTAGGAGCTGTGAGGCCCTGTCAAGTGCTTTGCTGGGTGTTTGTGGAGCAGGCAGGTGACCTGGAAGGAGTAATGGGGTGCTCCAGTGTTTGCCCTAAGAGAAGGAATCTTATGTTCCTATTTGGGTTCTCTCGGAACAGGAATCAAACTGTTTGTTTGTAGCACACTTTATACAATCACAAAATCATAAAATCATTTAGGTTGGAAAAGATCACCAAATCCAACCATTAACCCAGCATTGCCAGGTTCATCATTAAACCATGTCCATAAGCACCATATCTATGTCTTTTAAATATCCCCAGGAAAGGTGACTCCTTCATTTCCCTGGGCAGCCTCTTCAAGTAGTTTACAAACCTCTCCATGAAGAAATTTTTCCTAATATCCAATCTAAACCTCCCCTGGTAGAACCTGAGACTGTTTTGCACCTCCCTGAAACCTCCTTTTCAGGTAGTTGTAGAGAGCAAGAAGGTCTCCCCTGACCCTCCTTTTCTCCTGGCTAAACAACCCCAGCTCCCTCAGCTATTCCTCATAACACTCATGTTCCCAGCTCTTCCCCAGCTCTGTTGCCCTTCTCTCGACTCATTCCAGCACCTCAGTGTCTTTCTTGTGAGGGGCCCAGAACTGAACACAGTGTTCAAGGTGAGACCTCACCAGTGCCTGGTACAGGGGGACAGTCATTGCCCTGGTCCTGCTGGGCACACTATTGTTGATCCAGGCCAGGACCCCATTGGCCTTCTTGGCCACCTGGGCACTCTGCCGGCTCATGTTCAGCCACCATTGACCAGCTCCCCCAAGGTCCTTCTCTGTCGGACAGCTTCCCAGCTCTTCTTCCCTGTACAGTTTTGGTATCAGAAAAACAATCACATTCTAAAACCACCACCACCAAAAACCCCAAAACCATTGAGATTTTTTTGTATGATTCCTATGGTTTTTTTCTCCTTCTTTAATAACTATTTAGATAAAAGCAGCAAGAAAAAGTGATAAATACAAATGCAGAAAACAGCAAGAAATTACAAAATTCTGATGCATTTCTAAGTTCACTAGGGTTCTTCAGGAACAACACCCAAAAACATTTTTAAATACTTCTGAAGAACTACAAGCAATTTTCTTGAAGTAGTGTTTCTCTGAAAGGAGTTTAGGCAGTGAGTGACACATGCTTGCTTCACAGAATAGTTTCTGACTTTAAGCAACATCTGCTCACTTTGGCAACACATTTTCCGTTGTCAGCCTTTCACAACCAACAGCTCTGGCTTCCTTTTTATGCCTGATCTGCTGTTCCCAGGTCAAGGGTTGAAATTAGACATGTATATGTATTTCTTTGTGAATTAAGTATATGACAATCTGGCAAATCACGATCAGGTAGACATGGAAGTGCACCCTGCCATGTTTTTTAGAGGTGTGTATAAGTATTTTCACAGAGCTTTCTTCTGTGTTCTTCAAAAGAACAGAACTTGGTCTACAAATACGGAGTTGGGAAGGCATTCATGTGATGCCAAAACTTACTGTAAATTCTTATTCAACAGCTTGAATACTGCTTACAGAGTTGAAATATCCTTTACACTAACACCACAGTTCTATAAGTAGCTTTCTTTTAAGCTAGTATTGACTTAACCCATTCCTGCCCCTTCCACAGCCTAAGTTCAAGCACACTTTGGGCTATCATTGTGATAAACTTGACCAAACACTGCATATAGCAAGAAAAAATTTTCCCCAAACATTAGGGGGAACACTGTGTGGTAGGGTATTTTTCAACAGGGTCTATGAAAACAGTTATACAGATGTTTCTAAGGGAAGAAGGTGCAGGGACAGACATGGCCCAAGACTTCTGAAGTATTAAACTCCACATAAATTGGCAGTGAGAATTGCCCTCTAATACATGTAAAACTACTCCCTTGTCAATGCCCTGTTTTCTAAGGCAAAAGTAGCAGTCTTAGTGGTAATAAAATCCCATTTACACAGGTCAAATAGCATTTGTGTGTCCCTAGAGGAAGATTGATTGTCACCCCTGGAAGCGCCGGAGTGTTTGGCCAAGCAGCACGTCCTTGTGTTCCTGCTGCTTCCAGCTCCGGCAGCACCAAGAGCACACATGCCAGGGCCCCTTGGCTTCACAGCCCAGCCCAGAAGGGTATTTTTTCTTCTGTAGGCTGCAAAAACAGGAAGTGACATTTCAAGTAATTGCAGATTTACCGTGAGCCCATGGCTGATGCCTCTGCATTGTCCCCGCTTTCCTGTTTGAGCTTGGAGGAAGTGGCCAGAGTGATGGGGGGAAGGGAAACCTCACTGTGACGATTCCCCAACAGCAACCTACATTACTTAGGGGAAGAGTGACCAAAACATATTTAAACCCTTGCCAAAGACTCTCAAGAAATATTTGACATCTAACCTATAACAACAAGTGGGAGTTAAAGGTTAAATCACACACAGCACAAGTGTTTGGGAAAAGGATATGTTTATGTCATCAACTTCTGTTGGGTTGTAAAGGAACAGTGCATGACAGTAGAAAAGGCTCTGCCTATCAGGAATATACATGATGGCTTAGTGCAACTGTCTGTGAACATGAAAAGTGCCAGTTGGTTTTAAATATTAATTTTTTCATTTTCAAATGCCTTTTTTAACTCAGATGGTTAAATAGGGAGAGCACAAAGCGAACATCACTGACTACTTTCTTTGTGTTCATGTAGACATGAATTTTTCCTCAAATACTCTGTTTTCCCCTGCAATATCATTTCTTATGGGGAACTGCCACTAAAGAATCAGACAATCAGCATTGCCCATTGCTCTCATGTAATTTATGGACCTAAAGAATCCAAACTAGTGATGTGTTTTCTAAGAGAATATATTGGTGTTCTCCAAACTGAATGGTGGAAATACTAGCTTTGTTCATAGGTGCCAAAACACCATAGAGGTTATTTCATTCTATATAATGCTAATACTTTGGTGGTTGTATTTCAGGAAAAAATCATTCTGCTGGTCATTGATTTTTTGGTCTGCTGAAAAAGGAGATGAATTTGGGAGGATCTGTTCCATTAACTCAAATAAGGTTTTTTCTCATTTAATTTCTAGCACTCTGTGCGCACTCTGTTATGTATTACCCCTAATATATATATATATTTATATATAAATTTATGTATATATTTTTATGTATATAAATATATATATTTAAATTTTTATATATATATATAAATATATATTTATATATATAAATTACCATTTGCCACCGTGTCTGAGAACCCATTCTAAACTGCTGAAACTTGGTGAGACAGATCCCATTTGCTAGCTGGGATTTGTCTCATGTAGCTTTAGCAGTTTAGAACAGGTACTCAGAACCAGTTGTTTCCTCTATCAACACTGTTGGTGGGAACTGTTGGAAAATTCACCTCACATACCTTTTTAGATGGATAGATCACTGATAATAAAGGCAAGCTATATACAGGGTTTATACCAAACTTCTAATTTGAGATGGCTAATGTTAATTAAGCAGAATCCTGCCAAAATAGATAGATTTTCTATATTTTGCACCAAAAAAAAAAAAAAAACCAACCAAAAAACCTGCAGGAACACAAATTAAAGGCTGGTATTAATCGTCTGTGAATGTGCCCCATTCATTAAGAAAAAATTTAATAATGCATAATCATTCCTAGTACTCAGTATTATATGCCAGCAAGTTGTAGCATGATTATAAACATTGTCCTGGCAGGGCAAGAATGACTTTTGGAAATTTTCCTTTCAGAATAGGCAAAGCTGCCAATAACACTTTCAGGGAAAAAAAAGGGTAGAACAATATATCAAATTAGTGTTGCAGCAGAGGCTTTCCTATTCATGTTCTGTTAGGCTAGAGGTTATCAATGTTTATTTAGTTGTGTGTATTAGACAATATGACTTGAGATACAGATATTGTGCCAGTAGTCCTCATTTATAAAATGAAACACTCTGAAAGTTATTCTAGGACACTTGATTATTTTATTTTTAGTTAAGTCCTTCCTTATTATTGGTGTGTGTTCCTCAGATCACAGTTAAAAATATTTTTCCTTAATGATTTTCTCTTTCCTCCAGTTAAGCGGTAGATATCTGAGTCTCAAAGGTTAGAGGAAAAGCTGGAGGTACCACTGTGCTTAAAGACCAAATCCAGATGTTGAAAAGAAGGAATTAAGATAGTCTTCATTGACCATCTTCTATACATCATTCTTTCCTTGCCTTAATATCTCTTTCCCCTTTTGCTCACTGGATCAGCTCATCAGTTATGTGTTTAAGTGCATGGATGTCAGTGCCACTGCAGTGTCAATTCTCACCATGCACTGGTGACAATGGAGTCTTCCACAAGAACAGAGGAATGAGAGGATATCCACCTTTTCATTGTATCAGAGACTGACTCTTCAACATCCTCTATTCCAGGCAATAGTGTTGTGGTTGTGTTTTTTACCCTCTCCTCTTTTCATTAATGCCTTATGCTTAGGAGATGGAAGCAGGGTGAGAGTCCATGACAAAGGACACTGCTCTCAGCAGAGCTGAATCTGTGGAGACAGGCACTTAGTGGCTGAGGGACTTTGGCTGATCTCAAACTGTTGCTGCAATGACCATCTCACTTCACTGGTTACACTGATTTTCCTTCATTGCTCTGAGAGTCCTTGATAAATATTTTACAGTGCCAAGAAAGGAACTGCAACAAAATAAATCAGTTTTCCTTCTGCATTAGGACGAATTTGTCTCAGGTTAAGAGAATAAGCATGAATTGAAGCTCAGCTTCCAGAGACAGAAATGCTCTGAGGTAATCAGTGCTGTAAGACTAGAAAAGAGGCATCTCAGGGAACAGAGGTCGCTCCAGGCCTTTGCCTTTTCTTTGCAGAGTTCCAAAAATAATGGTCATGGGTCCCTGGTCCAGGAAAATGTGTGCCAGAGACCTCCATACAACTGTGCTCCTGCCCAGCAACAACAGATCTGCTGAACATGATCAGCTGGTGTATTTTCAGTGGAAATATTAATTTTTGTTTAATAAAGTTCATAAGTAAGTGCCATAATTTTACTTTGTTGTTCAAGTGTAATTCAATACTATCAAACAATTGCTGATACCACCACATTGTCCTGGATATTAATTTCATAATACATAGTTAAATGAAGATTCAGTGCCATCTAAAATACATACAGAGGGAATTATGTTACATAACCTCCATATTTTTTCCCAATTAGTTTCTTTTACAGACTGCTGCTATTTAAAAAGAGGAGTTCTTCAAGGTTTTGTAGCAAAGACACTTGAAATTATTTTCTTAAATAGGAGAAAAAGTGGAGATGCATGTCTCTGAGAGTGCTGTCACAGCCAGTTACACAAATGTTACGCCTTAGAGTAATACGTTTCAGCTAAAATTTGAAAAAACCTCATTGCTATATTATTAATAATTTGCTTTCCTCAGAAGAAATCTGACATACAAAATGTTTGGGTTTTTATCTTAGGCTTGTGGCCCAACCATGCAGTCACACCTTATCATTGCGGTATAAATTTAAAATTCTAAGTGCAATTTAAGCTCTCAGCTTTGATGGGATACAGACATCAACTGCTCTGTCCCTTGAACTGTGACCTAAAACAACCAGGCTTTTTCCTTCCCCGTGGGAATCATGTGATTGCACTCTCAGCGGATAATTTTTCACAGATTCTTTTATGCTATTTCCTACAGAGGAAAACCATCCTGTTATCTCACTTTAAAAGACTACTAACTAGCATTTTCATGGGGTTTTTTTTGGCTTTTTTTGTGTGTGTGTGTGTGTTTTGGGTTTTTTTTTCATATAAGCCTCCTTCCCTTTCGTTTCTTATCTAAACCCATATGCTTTAGAAGTAAGAAAGGATCACAGATGTATTTTTTTCTCACAGGACAGAAAATAAACAGCAATAAATATGGTAATAAGAAAATTCACTATAATACAGAATGAAAAATAGTTAAAGAGCAAATTTGTCATTTCCCATCAATATAGAAATAAGTCAGAGTTTAAAGTTATCACAGAAAATGTTTTGTATTCTCAGACTCCAAATTTCAACAAGATAAAATTTCAGAAAGAATTTATGTTGTTTTGTTTGTGCAGTCCCTCACAAGGACACAGCTAACGTGCCTTCCTAGGCTCATATCTTACATTTTGAGGAGGTTTTCAAGGGCTCGTGAGATACAGAAAGTTCTCAGAAACAGAAGTATGATAAACTGAACACTACACTCAGTTTCTCTGGTTTGTAACTGAAGTAATCCAGAATTTATGCTGCTGTACCTGATAAAAGACTCACCATCACTCACAGCTACTGTGCCATATGAAGCAGGCTGCCTTATTGTTGCATAAAAATCAGTGCTGGTGTCAATTCCTAGTCTGTCTGAAAAAAACATGGATATTTTGTATGCAGAGATGGGGTCCATTCGTCATACCTAACATATGACAATGCATATTTTCTATAAGGAAGGGTATCTTCCTTGTGTGGAAAAAACCCCAACTGTATGAGTCAAATATTTCTGTAGTGAACAACAAAGGCCTACAACAAATAAAAATTCTGGTATAAGCTAATTTGGTATTCTGAGAATACATATTCACTGCTCTTTCATTGCTTGTGAAAGTGATTATTAAATGAGTAGCAGCTGACATACATAAGCAAATTCAAACCATTAATTCCTGTCTTAGCTTTCAGATCCTGAGAGTGGAAAAATCATGAAAGGAAGTGTTTCTTACAAGATTTTCCTTTGTGATATCCACAAAAGGCTGCTTTCTCCTGTTTTCCCCCTGTGGATTATGATTACTTATGTTTCCAGGCATCTGACTGCAAATCCAGGATCCTAGGGCTCTTTTACAAGTCCTAAACTGAGTGACTTCATATTTTTCCTGCATACTTTTGCAATTCTTTTGCTATAGGCATTCTAATTCCACTCCAGGGAAAATTAAGACACTTTTAAAAACAGGAGTAAATTTAACTCACCGAAACTCAGTTGTTTAATGATACAGGTGGAATGGGACAGTTTTGTCATTACATGAAAGGAAACAGGACTCACTCGGTAAGCAAATGTGCTTTTTTCACCTACTAATGACCTGTGTTGAATGATCAGAAGAAGAACACTAGTAACTACTTGTCTTTTAACTCAGGTAATATAGAGCTTTATTTCTACAAGTGAAAGTTCTGAATATGATGTAAAGCTCATATACTATCAGGGTATAAATTGATTAGTTATATACCAACTGTTCATTAAAATTCTCTTCCATTTCTCAAGATGTATGACAAGAAACATTTCAAAACATAGAGGACTGGTGAAATTTCCTGTTTTCAAAACTAGGTCAAAAGGAAAAAAAAACCAATTTTTTTTAATCGAAGTATAGCTTTTTTTATTTTTTTTCTGAACTACAGAATCACTGTCTGTCAGAAGGATCTTTCTTTGATACTTCTATGGAATATGACGCACTTGTCTCTTGACTAGTTCCAGCCAAAAATTCATAAGTGTTTTGATTTTCCAAAAGAAATTTAGAAAGCAATAAATGGTTTTAAAATTCTGTTTTCACAAGTCTGGAGTTCAAGCAATTTTTCCATGTGCCCCAGGCCTGGGCAGATTGTATCTTTCGTGACATACCATGGTCTCACACGCTCTGATATTACTGGAAAGTTTTCCATCCCGCCAATTTTACAACATCTTTTGAGCAAGCAAAATAAATTGAACTTCCTTAATCCTTCGTCGTAATTCCTTGAATCACTGTTGCAGATCTCTCTGTAAATTTTCAAAGTTGTCAGCTTCCTTACTGAAAGAAAGTGTTGATACCAGCCCTGGTAAGATATTGCAGTGACAGGCTCTGTAATTTCTGTATGAAATTACTTCCCTACTCCCACCTTCAGGTTTCCTGCTGATGCATCTGTGGATTGCATTTAGCTTCTTGTACAGACAGCTGTGTTCAGTGTTGCTGCTTTCCAGGACAAAATCTTCTACCCTAACATTGTGTCTTGCAGCTATGTTTCTAGGTATCTGGCATAGCATTTAGCTGTGTTAAAGTGATGAAACAAATATATCTTAAGAAGTCACCCAGGCCAGCCTATGTAACTGATCACTTCACATCTCATTTACCTCTCCAGTGAATTATACTGATAAATGCAGATATTGCTAGGAATTTATATATTTTCATCAATAAGAACTAATTGGATTAAGAAATACCCATTTCCCTTTCTCTAACACTTTTTCTGGTATATCAACCAGCAGGTCTTTTATAAGGCAAGATTTTTTTGATTCATTGTGTTACAACATTGCAATACTTTTCTGAATGAACAGATCTTGCCTGTGGTTGCTGTTAGCTTCCCAGTTTCAAAGTTTATAAAAATGGAGTTTCCAGAATGTTTAAGATCCTTTCAATACATATTTTTTGGAACAAAAATGATGTAATTTTTGCTGGAGGTTGAAGTTATTCCAAATTCAGCTTCACTCCAAGATAATATAAAACACTAATGTATATATTAATCTGTTGCTGACTATCACCTGTTAATTTGCTCAATAGTTTTACCATGTTAATAACTATTGGCAAAATATTTTTTCTGTAGTAAGTTAAAGTAATTCTCTTTTTCCCTTTATTTCTAATGGCTATGGAGTTTCAGTGATTTCTTTAACTTCCTCTTTCCTTTATCTGTGGTTTTACCCAATATTATTCTTTCTGGTGTATCTGAGTATTTTCCATACTCACATACCTTCTCAGCTGTTAAAAATATCTTCATTTATCTTGACATTATTTTGTATAATTATAGCCACCTTTAGGAACGATTATCAGTTTTGAGCATTTAGGAAAGCCTCATTTTACTCATTTCCAGTTGACTTTACATTTATCTTTTTTTTTTTTTATATCACGAAGAGGGTTTGAAAGATTTCTGTACAGTATTTTTTCTGGTTGTTAAACCAAATTATATCAGTCTCAGGATTTCTACAGGATTTCTACTGATCATTCTGTGGTACAGGAGATATTTTTTTCTTTCTCTCTTCATTGTTTATGAGCTGCAGAAAAAGGTAAGGAGTGCCTTCCTATAAAGACTTAGTAAGTGACTACCAGTACAGAAGGTATATTTGACAAGATGAAGTTAGTACTACAGACCTTATAGATGCTTCATATTTTCTCACGTACTCAAAATCAATTTATCCTCCATGTGATAAGTTAAGAAAGAATTTCCATACATGTCAGATTGGCAGGAACCGCTGTATTATTTTTTTTTAGGCCTGAAACACATGCAGTAGGTGAAGCATGCTCAGCTAATTCAAGTCCTTGTTTGCTGTGATGCTGGAAAGATCACGCAGCAGCAGAGGTAATTGCTTACAGTTCTTTCCACTTAAATACATCTTTCTGTTCAGTTTTCGTTTTCAACTTTGAGAGACTGGATCTTTTAAAGCACCCAGTATGTATATAAATCGTAACTGGTTTTTATTTCCACATGAGGAAATTATCAGTATAATTACATCTACTTGATCTACTTGTACTTACACAGAACATAAAACTCCTAAACTGACAGTCTGCAGGTGGACACATTTTTCCTGAATCTTTTAGCAAAGAGAGGGATTACTATTTCTATTTCCTCAGCCTATTCAATAGCCTTCTGCGTTGTCTTAGCATTATCCCATTTTGTGATTTATAATTTTAAATGTGAATTAGTGTAAAATAAAAGTTCTGTCTTTCTGAATTGTTTGGAACTCTAAACTATGTAATATCCCTGCTGTCTTTCTTAAATAGTCTGTGACCAATGAGTTTAATACCTGCTCATGTGAGTCATACCACTGCAGTTGAGTAATACCAGTTGGCTTAAATTTCTTTTCTAAATTTGTATTTTCAATTTCCCTGATTCTCAGAATGGTTATAGGAGCAGATTGTTTTTCTCATTCTGGTTCTTCAGTCTTTTTACATTTGTTCATATGTACTTGCAAGTTCTTTTGCATAAACTAGATGTTCTTTCTTTTGTACAAAGATGGAAATAGCTCAGAAGTCACCTGTTCCACTTTCCTAGAAAAAGCATCCCTGGTATTGATGCTTTTCTGGAGTTGTTTCCCTGAAATCAGTATAGTTCTCCTAATTTATGTTACAGGTAGAAATGATCCTGTTGCATGCATAACTCCAACAGAGTATTAAACACAGGTAAGGAAGCTACATTTGCCTATGCCTGACCTCTGAATAAATATGTTTTCATTTATGGTAGGTAGTATTCATTTGGTACAAAGATGGACCTTCCCTCCTGATACGCGCTAAATAAAACTTCCAATTTGTGCCTGTGGTAGATGAAGCAGAGAACTCTTACAAAACTAAAATTTTGTTAAAGTAACAAGGAGACAAAAATGTCCTAAAATAGCCAGACTTAGGATCAAAAATAGTCTTTTCCCAGCTGACTTTCAGAGAAGTTAGGCTCAAATGTGTCTATCTGGCCTGCTCAGCCATGGTTCAGGTCTTTTGGCTGTTAAACAGGTCTTTTAAATTTTTTCTACAAATGAGAACTCAGCAATTACTATATTTGAATAAACCAGAGTGTGAGAAGCTGACTTTGTCATAGGGAGCTGGAGGAAGGCACCAGTTACTGCACTTGCTTTCACAGCCCAGTGAGCAAGTTTCTTAGAAGTAGTAATTTCAGTAATTTTGCTTCATCAGAAAACCTAGCTATGCTCTACACTCCTTCCTTACAAATAAAAAGGCTGTGCTTTTACAGAGTCACATAATTCCTTTACTGAGCAAAAAACACCACATACGGGATATGCTGTGTACTGAGGAGGTTTAACACTTTGAGGAAGAGGACTTCCTCTCTTCCTGCTTGTAGATGCAGTCACTCAAAGCTCTTGGGCTCTTGGGTGTCCTCCAAAGTCACATTTCATAGGGGCTGGTGTTGAATTCAGAGCTCTTTCTAGATATGTTATAAACGTAGGTATAAGCAGTGTTACAACAGAACTTAAATTCTTCACTCAAACCTACTCATAAAGGGAATAATTTTTTAATTGATGCAAAAGTATCACGTTTACATTAAAAATTAAGAAACATGCAAAGACAAAACTCATACTACCCTGCAGCAGGGATTCTGAAGTTAGTGAAGAACAGAGGGCAGAGATGCTCCTGTGGTAATATTGTGCACACTCTCTGCAGGTCCAGGGAGGCAGAATATGTGTGTATGTGTGGTGGGGACGACAATGACATGTGCTTTGTCTTTTCTGGAACACCATGCAGAAATTCTGAAGCAATGTAACTGAAGCAGCCAGAAACAGCAAAACAAAAATGTGTTTCTGGTCAGCAGCACAAACCACATGTGTGGTGTCTTGTTCACTGCTCCTGCATAAATGGAAAGGGGAAGGAACTGGGTGTGAAACACCTTGTGCATATAACAGCATTTAAGGAAGATATTTATACAATACAGAAGTACAACACACTTCTCTGTTGCTGAATGGAAAGATATTTTCAGAAGGAAGCTCTTTGGGCATGTGTTAGCTGTGAGGGAGAGAAATGGAGCTCTAATGGATCACATAGACAGGATGTTAGAGTAAACCATGATCAGAGCTAGTGCTGAGGATAAACATCATTTCATTATGTGCCAGGGGTATGCCGGACATCTGTATAGTTATCAAGAGAGCCAAAGCATTTGTAGATGTCCTTTTTGTTTCCTTGTCAATGGAGAAAGAGTTCATAGGAGCCCCTAGTAAGACAGTTCAGCAGTGTTTTCTTGGTCTTGGAGGTTATTTTTGAACAGAGACGTATTAAAGGTCATCACTTCTTTGTTCTGTGTGCATAAGTGATGTGGCTTTAAAAGCAGGCTTTTCTGCTTTGTTTCACAAAGTAATAGCATCCTTGTGATACAGATGTAATTGCTATACATGAGCCCATTATTGTTTAACAAGGCCTCTTTCTTGCAGATGGAATGTATAATTTTTAGGAAAAAATTATTTTAGATTTACTAATTTAGTTGAATAATAGTTACATTTGACCAGAGCTTAATTAAAATGAGATAACTTCATAAATCCAACTGAACTGAGTTGTCCTTCCTATGTGAATGTTATCAGGAGCTTGCATAAAACTTCATTTCATGCTTTATAAAAAAAAAATGAAGCTAACTGCAGTTACAAGAAATAGCATTCTGAATTCAAAGATCAGGTGCTGATTGCCTTACTTTTACTGAGTGCCATCTTCATAATACATTGTTGCTAATATTGAAGAAATATAATTATAAAACTTGCTCCCAATGAAAGCAAAAGTGCTAGTACCTTATATGTAATATAAATACAGAATGTAGAAGGAACATGATAGATACGTGAGCAATTTATGTTGCGTTCTGTAGTTTTATAAACTTTGCTTTAATATAGCTTTATAGACACTGTAAACTGTAATTGTCAAGATGGCTGTAAGTCTCCTAGCTAGAACAAAAGGAAATTAGTGCCAAGAAGAAGGTGGGATTTGATAAAGTAAATAGTTATCTCATTCTGACTAGATACCTATTATAAACCAATTGAAAGTGTATTTGTAATGTATGCTTACATCTGGACAGTAGCCTGTAACCAATTATATGCATCTGGTCACGAGACCTTGTATGGAGGAACTCTAAAAGGTCAGAACTCTTTTAATAAATTGGACATATTGGAGATCTTATAGGTCATGTACATTTGTACCCTGAGCCCCTCTGTCAAGAACAGAATGCACATTTGCTTGTGTCCTTTGCTTCTTATTCTATCCCTGAGAACAGTCAAACCCCACTTTCTCTATGCCTTCCCACTGGGGACCTGTAGCCAGCATGAAGAGCTAGACTGAGCATTCTCAAAGGCTGGACAAACACACCCTCTTCAGCTTCCCTCTGTATATCATCTGTTCTAGGCTTGGAGCTGTTGGCTAGACCTGCTCCAAGACGTCAGTGTCTGACCCGTGCTGCCTCTGGTGTTGTGCGTGTCAGTACTGCAGGTGTGGCCTGAATGAGGAGAATAATCTCTTCCTTAGCCTACTGACTGTATGCTTGCTCAGACAGCCCAGTCTGCAGCTGGCCTTCTTTGCTGCCAGGGCACACCACTGGCTCATGTTCTGCCCTTTGTCCACCTACACTCTGATAAACTCTTTTCAGTCCAGTCATTTCCTAGCCTGTACCACTGTGTGAGCTAATGCACCCTTCCTGCAAGACTTTGCATTTCATTTTTTTGAACTTCATGAGGTTTCCATCACCTGCTCTTTTCTACCTGTCAAGATCCCTCTGAATAGCAATCCCTTCCTCCAGTATCTAAATGCTTCCCCAAAACACTGTAAACCTTGCTGAAACTGCTTTCTATCCCACTGTCCAGCTCATTAAGAAAAATCCTGAATAGTATCAACCCCTGAGGAACTCGGCTCCTAGCTGGCCACCAGTTTGTACTTCTGATGACACCCCTAACCCTTTGGCCCCAGCAATGAAGCCAGTTGCTAACTCCCCTTACTCTCCACCTACCCAAACTGTCCACAATAATATGCAGCACCAGCATATTTCAGAAGTCCCTACCACTCTGTTTCTGTACACATTTTAGACATGTGGGTCTCATAACCATTTTCCTGATTTGGCCATTTATGGTATGCCTTACTCTGGCAGAGGAAAAGACTATGTTTACTCTCTGGCTTTATCAGGATTATAGGAAGAGCTTGAGCTAAGTGCTTATTCCCAAATTTTCAGTCAATGCCTGTGATCAGTGCTGCTGGCTCAGCTGCTGGCTGCTCACCTAAGACATGGTTAGTGCCAAAGTTAAATTTTTCAGTGGTGTATTGCAGCTGTGAGCTGACCCAAATTTGAAGACCTTAGTTTGATCCTACAGAGGCCGGTTCTGTCTTGAAAAGAGACATCACTGAAGACCTGGTCTGTCCAAGCCCTGAGTCCTCAGTCTTTGTTTAGGATTGCTGAAACATCCTCAATGTTATCTTCGTGGCTGACTTCCAAGAACCTTCAACTTCTTGCAGTAACAGTGGATTTGCTTTAATTTTAAAGGAGTCTAGGCTTGAAAATAAAGAGGAGTTTCTTTATTAGCTGACCCTTATAGTGTTAACTCAGGTGCCTAAACAGCAAAGAAGCTGCAATATATGTGGAAGTTCAAGTCAGGCCTACAATGTCCTGTGTGGATAGAGGAGTTACTTTGGACTATTTCATAATGCATTTACCTAGACACAGCCAGCTGCAAGATGTGGGATCTCCTGGGAGCTTCAAAAATCAAGTAATCCAATTATAAAGTGTTTGACTATAGCACTAGAAATCAGTGCTGACAGAACAAGCATAGCTTTCTTTGTTCTACTGTTTTATTTTCAGACAAGAGCTTGCTGAGCTTGTCAACTTGCAGCTGACCTTTAAAGGCAAGCACCTGTCTGTACACCCACATTGCCCTCCTGTCTACAAGCTCCAGCTGCCTCCTCTAACATGTTTGCTGAGCACTTCAAACCATTGAATTAGGGGATAGCCAGTTTCTCAGCAGCAGGCACTCTTCACCAAATGGGACACTTCAGGTCTGTCTACACCATGCTAACGATGGCGTAAACCTAAACTGTACGCTTGTGCTCAGGCTGTGTTCAGGCATCACTCCTTGTCCTGCTCTTTGCAGTTAGAAGATGCTGACCACAGAAGTGCCTGTGGAGAGCAAACTAGAAGCCTTGAAACGTGCGATAGCTGCATAGTTCTGTAGAAGACGAGCGGACCTGCGTGGAGTGCCTGTGGCCTCCGTGTCCACATTAACTGCTGTACTTTCATTTTGTTATGCCTTCAAACCAGCAAGTGCCACATTGTCCCAGTACTTCTAGTTCCTCCAGCCCTGTGTGAAGTAGTGTGTGGGAAAGGTCATGTCTGCGATGTCTATCAGTCCTTCCCAGCCCAAACATGATTGTTTGAAGGCCAGAGATACTCTGCAATGCTGTTTGTTTCTGCCTGCTTGCTTGGGAAGACTAAGATATACTGCTTCTCTATTTACTTCCCCGCTTTTGCAGCCCTGTGAGAATGCCTGTGAGAACGGTGTAAGGGCTGCTCAGTTATCTGAAGGTTTGGGAGAGTTCTAGAACATCTCATTGTTTATACCTTCAGGCAATTGCAATGATTTCTATGACTTTGAAGGATATTTTTCTCATGATTCCTTAATATTCTTGCAGGTCTAGCCCACTGTGCCACCTGTGTAACAATTAATTTACAGATTCCATCTGCTGCAGATAGGAATTTTTAATTCCTGTAATAAAAATGCAAAGGGTCCACTAAGCTTGTTGTTTCCCCAGGTGATTAAATTCAAGAGTCTTACATGCAGACTGAGACCATGATTTTTTTGGATAGTAAAGTTTCTAGTCTGTACTGTTGATGTCTAAGAAATAGTGAGATTACGTTATGCTGAAGGTAGGATGTTACTGATTCAAGAAGTTGGGGTTTGAATAATTATATAAGTATCTCGTTTGTATTTCATTTGACATCCATTCATTTTGCAGGAAAAGGAAGGTATGGGATGTGTCACCCAGAAGCAGAAGTCTCAGCTGCTCCATGCAGAGGCCACGCCTGAGGAAAGGCAGTGTAGTGACATGAATTGGCAAGTGTGTTTGATCCACTCGTTTCCCATGTAAAGCTGTTGGTGATTTGGAGGCTTTGCCTCAGCAGGTCCAGTAGGAATGGATAGGGCCATGACACTGTTTAAGCTGTGTATAAAAGTAGCCAATGTGAACAAATTTGTTAATGTAGTGAAGTTCAGGTCTCCAAGTCTGAACTTCTTAATGCTTGTTGTGCATTGTCAGCTTTTTTTTTTTTTTTTTTTTTAATTCAG
>JAWMRA010000090.1:56746677-56756706 GCA_035584735.1 Pseudotriccus pelzelni | reverse complement strand
ACGCTCTTCAGAGAGGCTAACTACATCCTGTTGCAATTAAAGATAAGCTGCTCAACACTGAAAACTGAAATCACTCAAATTTAATCAGAGATGAAGCATTATGACTGAGAGGTTTGGATTGTTCTAACATTAACTAATTTGTCCAATATGACACTAACTCTCTTGTGCTCAATTTCTTGATTGAGTTTAGTGATGGTGTGTAATTTGCTGTGTTATCTTATGTTTAATCAGCTTAACTTGTTTGAATGTCCTTGACATTTATGAATGTCTTTGCTCAAGTGTATTATATCCCCTTGAGTTTTTTCAAAAGATATGGCTTGAGAGACAATCTAATGAGTCCCAGTGATTTATTTCTTGGTAGACCTTCAAGTGGACTCTGAGAACTAAATGCTTTTCTTATCACTTCATGTTTTTTCCATTGTGAATAAGGAAAAATACTTAAATTTAGTCCATTTTCCTCTTCAAGGTCAAGTCTCTTTAGTCTCATAATTTCCCATCCAAAACTGACTCTTCTATGATCATGGCAAAGGGGACATTATTAGTTATATGTGCATAATCATAAGATATTGCTGTCAAATTGCTTGTAGTGGATGTTTATATGTAATAATTCCTAACAAAAGTATGAAGCTTTTATTTTAGCTGCTTTTATATTGTCAAAATTTAACTATGTTGACAGAAACTTTTTCCATTTCTGATCTCTGTTCTAGCCTGGCTTTATTTTGACAGCCAATGGAAAGCTCTCCACTTTTTCCTTCCCTGAACCCTTTTTTTGCTCGAGTGAAATAAGGACAACAATTTGCTTTTGTCTCTCCTAGTCCCATGTCAGTTTCCATTTGAAGTTTTTGAAAAAAGTGTCCTGTCATCTGAAATTGGATTGTGTGGATTAGCTAGAAGCAATGTGAAGGAAAGTTTTATGTAACTGGTAGATGGTTACACTAGTTTATTATCTGTACAATACTCTACTACTTCTTTCTAGAATTCTGTCTAATTGTACACACCTCAAATAATACTCAATGAAATAATTGTCTTAGGAGACAATGGTTTGGCTTGAACCATTAATTCAACTTCACTTAAGGTACAAGTGGGAAAATATTATTATTGCACATGTAAAAATCCATAGTTTACTTAACAATGAAATGCACAGACATACGCACATACAAAAGGTATGCAAAGCCAAATGAGAGTTGAGAAATGTTGGTGGGAAGCTCAGGCTGCTGGTCTTCTCTCTCCCAGATTTTTTAATGGCAGAATACAAGAATTACCTCTTGCCTGGTGAAATGGGAATTAATCAAGATGCTGTAGTACGTTGAAACTGGGGCTTTGGATTCCTATCCCTCTACTGTGAGAACTGAAGTTAAACAGCGAGGAAAGCAGATGACAGCAATTGGAGAGTCACACTGAAGCCTCAGGCTGTAAGCGTGGGCCACATATGGCTTTTCAGAAATTCTCTTCTTATTGTTGATCATCAACCTGTTGTGCTTTAATCAAACTAAGAAAAGTCTGTTATACATGGTTTGTTCTTTCTGCTATCCTCCAGGGACAAGACTTATTGTGGCAGTTTTGTTTGGGAACATTGTGTTGCACGTAGTGCTTTGTCTTAGGGAATGCTGGTTAAAGATGTTTGCCCTTTGCTCTGGCTTCAAGTTGGGCTTTACAGTAATTCTTTATTTGATGGGAAAAACTCTGTGCTCTCTGACTGAATTTCTAAATGTCAGTCTAAGCTTCAGGTTTGATATAATTTGCTTTTAAGATGTTTAGAAACAGGTGGAAATGCAACGTGAAGGGTGCAGGATGTTATAAACAGTAGAAAAATGCTATAATGAGCATTAATAATCCACTGAGCATTCCTAACAGCCCAGTGCACTCTGCTCACTAGATTTACATTTTAGCCTTTTAAAACAGTTTTAAATAATCAGGTTAATTTTATATATCTATGAAATATGAAAAATAAATAAATTTCAAGTAAATTCTGCTTCCGTGAGTCTCAACAGGGAGCAAATTATGTTTAGAGAGTAATTTTATAGGAGCAAAGACATCTAGAGGGGCAAATTCTATAATGTACATCCTGTGATGTTACTGGCTGTAGGAGGAAAGTCCAGTGTCGTGTCATGGTCAACAAGAGAAAGAAGCAGTCAGAGTCACTTAATGGAGTAATATTAAAATCTGAATGTGTAAAGTAGTGATAACGTATTGAGGCACATGTTACAATTTGGACTTTGTCTGTGGTGACATTCAAAACATGGAGCTAATATGCTTTGAGGTTTATGTGCATTTAAGTTCATGGTTTATATATTATATAGGGATTGTAATATTTATCTAGTAATCTGCTTCTGCAAATGCTTCTTTGCTATTTACCACTGCACTGCAGGGATTAGAGTATCCCAGAGGACTGCTGGGTCCCTCAGGGTGGCAAGCCAGGGCCTGGCAGCTGGAACCTGTCTCATCCAGTCAGGAAGCTGGAGGGAATCAGCCCCAGCTCTTGGCATCAGCAGTGTCCTTGGCTGTGTCCTGTTCTGTCCTGAACATCTCTAGGGATGGAGATTCAGCCTTTCTGGGCCATGATGCAGTGTTTGAAAAACCCCATGGCTTAAACAAAAAATAAATTATTACATTTGGTTAGAATTTCCCATACTCCAGCTTGAGTTTGTGGGCTTTTATCCTGACACTGTGCTACTCTGAGAAGAATGTGTCTCTTCATGTTTTCTGATCAGGCGTTTTTAGATAATAATGATGTCTCCCCTTTGCCTTCTCTTCTGAAGGCTGAATAAACACAGTTCTCTCCACTTCTTGTATTTTCTGTGCTTCAGCCCTTGTCTAGCCACTGGGCTCATTTCTTCGTGTCCATGTTTTAGAAATGATAGTCCAAGATAAAATCTCTTTGCCTCATGCTGACTTCCAGATCTTCCAGTTAACAGCAGATGTATGCCCTAATCAGTAGATGTATGCCCTAACCAAGATTCTGTGGAGTCTTATTTCTTCTGTAGATACCTTATGAGCTTTATGTAAAATGGAACAACATGACAGGGAGAGACTGACCCCATCTGAACACTAGCTATCATAAAAGTTAGCTCACTTTTCCTGTTTGTGGGGAAAATTAAGGTCAAATACCTGTTCTACTTACAAAAGGATAATTTGAATGTGTGTCTTTCCCACAGAAATGATCACAGGAACTGCTCTGCTGTTAAGTGAAACGTGGATTATATCCATTATTTTTTCCACTAACAAGTCAATGTGTGCAAGAAACATAGGTGAGTGTATTATTGCACAGTGAGTAGCTTGTTGACCTCAGGATCTGATACATTATCTGAACCCTTACATTTAAATAAGGGTGTTTTCATGGCAAGGAAGTAAATGTTCAGGAAATTTAGGTTCTTTCCAGAGTGAATGTCAACTACATGGTAAGTCTGTGGATTGAAACTTTAGACATGGGTTCTAAAACTGAGGTTGAACCTGCCTTTATGTACATGCCTGAATTTGATCTTTATTTCACAGCAAAAGCACTTGCTGTTTACAAGAAGGGAGCCTGGAGGCCACAGATTAATAGTTTGGTAGATTATGTTCCATTATGGCAAACCTCAATGCCTTAGTAATGTTGCATGTGTTTCTGACTGCACAACTATTTGTTTTGAAGGTGGCCATGACACCAAATTATAATCACCCGTAGACAGTGGTGTATGTTTTTAATGTCTCATCCATGAAGAAGTGGACAAGAAATGACTAGTACAGTGCAGGTGTTAGTTGCATATTTAAATGTTCTTGTGCCAAAAACCCAGTTGGAGCCTTAGCATTCCTTTGTATCAAGTAAGCTTGAGGAGAAGCTGATTTCCAGAAACAAGCACAGAAATTGCTTTGGATTCAAGTGTAATTATTAGCTACATGTTTGGAATTCTTACCTGAATTGCATCAAGACCCTATTTTGCATTTAAGAAAATGCAAATTTAAAATTGTTATAGTTTCCTTGTTAGAACAAACAAGCCTAGCATAAGAAAATGTGACCTGCCTGCATCTGTAGACAGTTCTGAAGAAGCTGTCTCATCTGGGAGGATTATTAATATCCACGTTCACATTCACAGTGTTAAATGAGTTTTGCAAGTGTTGTCCTGAAGATAAGACATGCTTGGTGGGATGCAGTAGACTATGAACAGAAGTATTGGAGCTATTTCTTGTGCCGTACTTTTATCTTTAGAACAGATTCTTAGTGATAATCTTCTTTGGTACCCATGTTATTGCTGCTTCTTCTGAAGACTGGATGATTCTCCTTTACAGCTGAGGGATCTAGATCCTGGAATGGCTGTGGCCAGTATTATTTGTATCAAGACAGGATCAAGTGACATGGTCTTCTTTTTCAAGCTCGAAGCTGGCTCAAAACTTCTCAGCTGGCAAAAGCAATCAAAACTGAGTTTCAATAAGGCCAAGTGCTTCATGCTACACTTTGATCACAACAACCCTGGGCAGGCCTGGGGAAGAGTGGCTGGAAAGTGGCTCAGTGGAAAAGGACTTGGAGGTGCTGATTGACACTGGCTGAACATGACCCATCAGTGTTCCCAAGTGGCCAAGAAGGTCAAAAGCATCCTGGCCTGTGTCAGCAATAGTGTGGCCAGCAGGAGCAGGGCAGTGACTCTCCCCCTGCACTGGGCACTGGTGAGGCCACATCCTGAACACTGTTTCTAGTTCTATGCCCTTCACTCCAAAAAAGACACTGAGGTGCTCGAGCATGTCCAGAGCTGGTGGAGCATCTGGAGCACCGGTCTAATGAGGAGCAGCTGAGGGAGCTGGGGTTGTTTAGCCAGGAGAAAAGGAGACTCCCTAAAACTACAGGAAAGGAGGTTGTAGTGAGGTGGGGCTCAGGTTTTTCTCCCAGGTGCAGAAGCGACAGGACGAGAGGAAATGGTCTCAAGTCGTGCCAGTGAAGATTTAGGCTGGATACTAGGAAAAATTCCTTCATAGAACAGTTTGCCAACCATTGGAACAGGCTGCCCAGGGATGTGGTAGAGTCAGCGTCACTGGAAGTATTAAAAAATATGTGGGTATAGCACTTCAGGACATGGTTAAATGGTAAACATGGTGCTGGGCTGACAGTTTGGCTTGATGATCTTAGAGGTCTTATATAACCTTAAGAATTCTATGATTCTGTGCTTGTGACATGGTGGGTTTTGTTGAAGGAACAGACGAGCCTGGGTAGAAGGACCATTAGGGCAGTCACTGTAGATCAGGAACACACTGGGCGATTTGGAAGATCCCTAAGAAGGAGGATAGGGGTGTATATTCTCCCTATTTCCTGGGAATCTATTTCTTCTGCTGCTTCACTGCCCACCTTCTCATTCACCCTATATCTGCCATTTTCAAGCAGCTCACAACTGCCTACATTCACTTGTTCTTCCTCCGGAAGGTCTTCCCACTGTTTTTGGGAAATAGGAGAGAGAACTGGTCTAGGACACAGCTGGAGGGAACTCAGAGAGAACCAAACTTACTTATCCTACCCTTGCCTTGCAGAAGACAGTTACTGTCTCTTCTGGGAGCTGAAAAATGCTGCAAGTACTGCTGTGTGGCAAGAAGAGCAAGAACAGAGGCTGTGCAGGTTGGCAGCTGGTCAGGCTGGACACCTGGACAAGTGCATGTTGAGTTGCTAACATGTTGTATGTCTCAATCTGCTGTGCAAGGCTGTCTCCAGCTCTGTGTGCTCTGACAACAAAGCTGTAGTGGGATACTGGGACAAATCTGGATACAAGGATAAATATGATCAGATTAAAATCATTATTGTCTTTGTGGTGATTGTTTAATGGAATACTTTAGCCAAAAGAGTTGGCTTTCAAATTAGTTTGATTTTAAAAACTGCTAACACTGTGTAAGAGTGTTAAGTAAGCTTGACCACTCCATGATATAGTTTAAATATGAGAATTACACAGGACTTGGGAAGGTTCTTTTTAAACAAGAGAGATTTGAAGAGAATAGTAAATCACATAAGAGGAAGAAATGCTGTGTGAAACTAGTAGAAACTGGATTAAACAGGAAATAAACCATTGCCAAAATGCAAAAAAGAATTTGCTTTTTCATTGCTCGCACAGAATAACCTAATTTCTATAATATCAACTTTATTTGAAAAGGGAAGCCTTTCTTTTCTAAATAACTTCATGCCATGATTTTTGTACCATCTCCATTCTGTAGAAGAACCTGATAATTCAAGTAAAAAAGGTACTGAAATGCAGAATGGTGTTTATCTGGACAGTACAGAGACAGAGATGTTTGTCAGGATCAGCAGCATTTTTCTGAGAACTCTTTATAGAAGAATGCAGTTTTACTTCACTAAAATTATTTACACACTTCAATTGGTATTGAGTAGTAATTTTGCCCAAACAATCACCCTGAAGTTTCAGCATTCCAGAAACAGTTTTCTTCTGTTTAGATTCTTGATACTCAGCTACTAAAGAAGGTTCATTACTGCTGACAAAACTGGCAAAGAGAACGTGGTTCTTGTACACAACCCTGTGCTCTAGAATGCTTGTGGTTAGCAGTGTCCTGAGTTTGGTCTCTAAGAGAGCTCATTCAAAGCCTCTGAATCAGAGAGGGCTTGAAAATTATATATCCCATTGCTCAGACAGTGCTGTAACCCCTGGGCTATTTAGCATGTGCTCAGTAAAGCAAATAAATCCTCCACAGGCCCACTGGGAAGCTGAAATTTCACTCAGAAAAATCCATTGAAGTGGGACTACTCATTTCAAATATCGAATTCTATCCAAAACCCTTTTTTTTTCCCCCTTCAAAATGAAAAACAATAAATTGTTTACAAGGCTCACAACACTTAAAGGTGAAAGTGACAGATATAATCAAATTTGTACCAACTTTAGTTCCAGCTAGGTTTGGTCTGGTTTATCAGTGAATGTTTCCTCACAGGAACTTTCTGTAATAAAGATAGAGAGGATAAATAGGATTTTGCATCTTAAAAATATGTGCAGCAATAAATTGATTTAGCATATTGAAAATTAAATATTTAATGAAAAAGCATTGCCGGGGGTGGGAGGAGGGAGATAAGGGAAACTATTAAACAGTCATGCCTAAAAAAACAAACAGAAAAATCCTGATTGGCAATACTTCCTAGTTTACAGACTAGTAAGGATAGACAGAATATTTTCAAATAGTTGTTATTTTTTGGGTCTTATAAGAGGTCAATTTTACTTACCTTTATAGTATTTGTTGATTTTACCTAGCATAAGATAGAAGATATTTTGGCCATATGTTTTATACTATAATTAATACTTATTGTCAAGGCTTTGAAAGTCAGTTTCTAATCTAAAGTACTAAAAGATATTTGATTGATTTGGTATTCTCACACTCTTGCATCCCACTGGAAAAACAATGCATTAGGAACACTTATTTGCTCTAAATGAAAAGAAATGAAAAGTTGAACTTCCCAGCAAGATTTTCAGAGATCCAAGTGACTAACTTAGCCTTGTCTACTTTGAATTTTAGTGGGCCAAATGTCCACTAATATTACATTAAGCTCTATAGTTAATTCAGTGTAAGTAGCTATATAGTATAGAAAGATGTATCTGATACCTTTGAAGTGGTTAGTGTACAGGTGATTTAATTTGGATTTTGATGCTTGGAATTTGTTTCTGACTTCACTTTTGATTTTGTTTCTTCCTTCAGCTTTTTTACTTGATGTTAACCATGTGTGAATGATATTTCTTGTCTAAACAGTTAACTGGTCACTTCTAGTGATATTTGAGATATCTGACTTGGTAAACAAATTAAATGTTCATTTAAGGTGCAGGTTACAACTTATATTGCCTCACTTTTTTAGTTTACAAATCTGTGATTGAGTTATAGTATAGCTTGTATTAATTGTGAAACTAATCTCTTGGTTTACTGATGTCACTCACAGAAGCAAAACCAACTAAAGCTTCATAATTTTTCATTCTTTCAAAGCAGTGAACTATAACAAAATTTCAGGTCAGTGGTTATTGAGGTCACCACTGAACTGAATCTAGAAACTAACATCAAAGAATCAGAGATCAGATGAGATCAAAACACATAATCTTTTTTCCAGGTAAAGAAGTACACCAGCGACACTCAATTTTAAAACCACTGAAGCTGGAAAGAATTTTTGGGTTAATTTAGTAGTGCCTTTGGACAACCTTACAACCCTTAACTTCATCAGAACTGCCACTTTAAAGTACCTACTGTATCCGTAGGTGCTGGTCATGCTTTTGCAGAAAATAGTAAGCTGGCATATTTTATTACAAAGCCATAACCTGGTTCTCAATAACATTAAACCAGTTTATCTTTGGGTCCAGTGCCACATATGATTTGATTCAACAGAGTAGCAAATGGTTACTTTCCTATCCATCAGGAATACCAGGAAGATGCTTCGTTGAAGAAGTTCATGCTGATATTTCACTCTGTTCTTTGAGTTACAGTAAAGGAAGTGGTCACATCTGGGTGGGCTTTATTTGGACCATGATGGGAACTCTGCCAGGTCACAAGATCTGTTTCTGTTAAAGATGCTGTGTTCATCTAATTCATTTCAGAGAAATCTTTCATAATTAGCTGACTCATACAACAGCACGATCCAATCCAGATGAAGGGAGGGGAGGGGAAATGGTGAAATAGTTTGCAGAACTACAGCTTCCCTCTCTGGTTTCTTTATTAACTCTTGAAAGCCCTTTATTCATTATGTCTCTAGGAATGAATGAAGAAGCTAAAGTTAACATTTTCTTTAATTTTCTAGCATTTTAATTTGGAAAGTATTATAAGTATTAATTGATTGATGGTACAAGAAGTGTTTTGCAACTCTTTTAATTGTTTTAAGTAATGACACGTCATCAGACCAGTAGCTTTTTGGAGCCTGAATGATTATTTTGTTTACTTTATGAAAAAGTCATTATACAAACTTACGTGGTGTCTATTTTATGCCTACATTTTATCTAAAGCTTTTTATTTTAACCAAAATTCACACAAACTATAATTATTTAAATGAATACAACCAACTTCCTAAAGCTAATCTGATTCATCAGAATGTTCAGTGGGATGTCAGATGAACCATCTGGATTACTGGACATGTTTTATCCTCTACATGGTGTTCTCTCACTACTATTCTGATGACCTAGGTGTCTTTTCTGGTATTCTTTCCTTCAAAGATGTGCTTTAAGTGTAGTGAAATCTGAGAAATGTAAGTTCTGATTGACTCCCTCTCCTCAAAATTAGTAGAAGCATAAATATAAGTCTCTGGACCACATTACTCAGTCTCACTTACTCACAGGTGTACACTGATTTGGAAGACCTTGTTTGTCGAAATAAGAAGTGATGCCACAGTTCGGGAGACGTCTGCATAATCTCTTGTGTGAGCAGACGTTGTCTATTGGCTCCAGAAGTAGACTTCTGGAAGAAAGTAGTATTCCATACACAGATAAGAAACTGTGATAATTACTGTCTTTGGTGGTTGTGGTCCACATGACACCTGAATAGTATGATTGCTTTTAGATTCCTGAAAAGATAGACCTGATAGTGTCTTCGAGCATAATTTAGACCATGCTACATGCCATACATACATAGCTAAGAAGACTCTACTGCACCTCTTAGTTTAATGAGACATCTTGCTTTCTAGAAAGGAAATGGAAAATGGAGAGATCCAAGAAGTAAAGTACTACTAGGAAAGACACTGTGGGAAGCAGCAATGTTTAGCTTGAAAAGAATAGGAGAAATTTTATAATGTTGTTATTTTTAACATATGTGTAAATAGAGCAGTTATTGAGTCAACTGCACTCAACACAATTTGTGACCTTTAGCAGAAAAGACATTATCCTGCCTTGGGCTGAGTGACTACCACACATTTTGTTGTTTCTGGCTGAAAAGGAGGTTGAGGACTTGAGAAGGTGGGACTAACTGCAATCTATCCCACTACAGTCTGATCTTCAACCCTGATGAATTTTGTAAAGGTTTTGTTCCTTGGGCATATCAGATTAAAATGTCTGAGGTAAAGAAATGGAGAAGGGAGGAGAAACAAGGTCATTGCAACAAAAAAAAAAGGAA
>JAWMRA010000090.1:56721728-56742982 GCA_035584735.1 Pseudotriccus pelzelni | reverse complement strand
GTGGCATCCTGACTGTATATAATTCCAATATATATATATTGCTTGGAATTCGGTTGGGTTTTGTCTGGTTTTTTTTTCCGGTCTGTTTGGGGAGAGGAGAGCGGAAGGAGAGGGTTTGTGACCGTGGTCCAGGCACTTGGCTGGAAGCCAAGTTCAACCTGAAACACCACTTTCTTTCCGAGAAGGTTTTTTAGTTGCTCTGTTGGTGCAGGCATCTGAAACAGGCTAGTTGTGCAAGGAAGTAAAGATGGAGTATTCATCAATTCCGGGCTGAGTATTGAGAATACCTCAAATTCAACTCAGAGAAAGAGAGCAGTGTGATGCTAGATCCTCATTCATGTAGGTTAGTTCCTGTTTACCCATATGATTTAACTTCTCCTGGAGAAAAAGGAGATAAGGGTACTTAATCATGAGAGGTTTGTTCACCTCTCACACACAGCTCCAGATCATTAGAATAGCCCTGAGAACAGTGAAACATGTAGATTTATGAACACCAAAACAAAGAAATTTAAAAAATTACAAACAGTCACTTCTAAAGTCATTATAGAGGCAAAAGGACTGAATCACATTTTTTGTTATGTTTAAAAGAAAACAAACATACCAACTGGTTCACCTTTAAATAAATACTTTTTTCATTACTTCTGAGTTCAATGATATACTGCCAAATAGATTTGAATAAGCTTTAATTTTACAGAAACAAACAAACAAAACAAAAAACAAACAAAAAAACTATCCCCAAAACAATCCAGCATCCCAACACTCCTCCCCTCCAATTCAATATCATTTTGTTATTTTAAGTCCCTTGTTCATATACTCATTTATAATCTTCAGAGGTAGAGTGCTTTTCCTTCATTGTTTATTTATATGCTCAGTCATGGTTTAGAAGTTCATGTTTGCTTTTTTTCTGAGTCAGACTTCAAAAGCGTCCCCATGAAACTAGTGTGTAAGTTTTCAAGTAGCTGAGTAAAACCCTACATGATGATAGCACAGCAGAGCTTGGGAATGGTAGTCATAAACAGCTGGACTAAACAGCTAATTATTCTATTGAACATGTGTTAATGTTTCTTCGTTTATGAGATGATTTTTTCATCCTTCTTGTTCTCAAGAGAAGAGAAAATAAAGCTACATCTGTTCATTATTGCCGCCTGCCATGCTCTATGAAAACATCCCTCTTGTTACTCTGCTGCCATGGATGCACAGCACTTGCAGCTTTGGTTTTCTGCAGTGACAAAGGAATGGAGCTGTAAGGCTGCTGTCCCTTGAGAGAGAGACAGTTTTCCTCTGTCACTTGCACGTGCCACCTCCCTGCTTTCAGCAGGCTTGTTGGCCATCCATCCATTGAGCTCAACTTTGAGCTCTTTGTTTTGTGTTCAAGGCTTTGTCTCATACAATCTGGTTCACATCCTGGGTGAGATCATTACAGGAGGATGAAAACTGTTGTACTTCCCTTGACTGTAGTGTGATTGTATGTTTTTTCAGTGAGTAAAGAATTGGTCTGTTCCTTGCTTTTGTTCCCAAACTATCTCATATTGCCTAAGAACCCAACCTGGTATGCTCCCTGACTTTTCTGTTTTCATGTCTTCCTTTTATGTGTTTCATATTGTCTGTTCTTCATGGTGCTGTAATGCATTACTGCCCATCATCTCATCCGAAAGTTACAAAATACTGCTGTGGTACTGCATGGATGGAATCCTTCCTGCACCAGTGTCCTTCATGTACAAATTGTTCAGCACCTGTGCCCAGTTCAGCAGAAATCTCGTCCCATAGACAGCCCAATTTTTGAACTGATTTCCACTCTATTTGGTGCTAATGCCACATTGTTGATCTTCTAATTTTTCCCGTGGGAGAAATCAACCTTATTTTTTTCAGACATTTTAGCAGCAAATGTACATATGTAAGAAAACATCAGAAGTATACCATTCATCACCTATGGCTGCAAAACCAATCTGGTTTTAAGACATGCTAGGATCAGGCTGAGAAAGAAAAATATTCTGATTCTACTAAAGACAACTTGTCATTCTCCAAGGAGGAGAAAGAAAAGCATTCTTTTCCCTTTTACATTTATACTCTAACTGCCAAACCTTTCAAATGACACAATTGTTCTCATAGAATTAAATATCCAAAAAAGGCGTGGTTAATTGAAGCCGGTGTTTTCTATTAGTTCTGCTGATATCTGCCTCAAGATTTTTGCTACACAAAGGAAGCATATTTGGGAGAAAAGTAGTCAGTGCTAAAGATATGACATCCCTTCATCAGTAACTTCGGAAATGATGCAGTATATAAAGAATAATTGCAGGAGAATAACTACCTTGAGGTGGTAAGAAAATACTGTAAGTGTTTGTCCAGAGAGTGGTGCTCTGATCTCAGCTAAGGGAACGTGCTCTTGTCTGATCAATCCTGCTGCCTTGGAGCTTTGGCATATTCCTGTCTTAATCTTCAGCCTCACCTGAAGACACATTCCTGTATGTGGAGATTTGCAGGCAAGGAGTGGAATTTACTCATGAGGAAACAACTTGGAACATCCTGTTTTAAAAAGAATGCAAAAGGGGCCAAGGAGAATGGATTCTGCCTTACTATCAAAGCTGAAAATCAGATGACTGAAATTAAGTTGCAAAGATAGTCTTACTGGTTTAGTAATAGTGGGAGTTTGTTATGAATGAACACTGAGTTACTCCTGCTTTTGCTGAATATTACCTTGAGAGGTTTGACAAGTGTATACTGTTATGTATGAAATTGCCTTAATTCAGCCATCTGCAATGGAAATCCCAGATGGGTACAATTTGGAGATCTGTGTAGTCCACCTAAAAGAAATGCATTCGTTTAAAAGTAGAAATCGAAATAATCAGAACATTACTTGACTTTTAGTTGTGTGTGTAGTATCTCTGAACTGAGAGCCTTTTAATATTTTGTTTATATTATACTCTTTCATGCAGTTTTCTTTCTCACGTGCTTTTTTTTTTGCTTGGATTTGGGGTAGCAAGCTCTTTAGAAAGGCTCATTTCTTGGTTCTCTTCCTCAAGCAGTGTTCTTGGCAAATTTTTTCTGAAATGTTTGAAATAGCTACATCAAACTTCATGAGTAATTTGATAATGCTTTTTCTCAAGTATAGCAAAACTATGATCAGAATCTCATGTGTATTTTTTAAAATGCAAAGGCTATCTTGTCAAGGACGCTGAGAATAAGAGCTCTTTTCCTGCCTTGAAGCACTTTCGGAAACAAGGCTTTGTTCAGGGTTTAGTACTTGTAGAGTCTAATCTGTACTTCAAAATTAGCTGCTGTCAATCATGGGGTTGTAACCCTCAATTACCATACCTGGCGAAGTTTGCTAGGCTCAGCAACATGTCAGTGACAAGGTGCTGTGTACTGATTTTCTGTTTAGAAGCTACTATTTCCCAAGACATATTTTCAAAGTTTGCCCCAGGGTTTATTTGAGACAGCTAGTGGAAGTATATTTTTTATATAAATACTGTAATATACTTTTTTTTTTTGTAGGAACTGTACTTTTGTTTTTGAACTAAGGTCCTGTGTTTAGGCAGGAGCCCCTGTTTCAGGAAAGAGGAGAGGTGTTTGAGCTGTGACACTTGGGTATGACACAGAGCTGGGAATTGCAGGGCTCTGGTGTTTGTTCTCTTTCAGAAGAAATATCCATGACAATTACATTTGTTTCCTAGTCCAACCATTCTGCTTGGTTCCCCAGCTAGCTAAGCCTACTGCATTACATGACAATGCTGGAACATGAATTTAAGATCTAAAACAAGCAATGAACTGACTCATAACACTAATCATTTTAGGTCTGAAGTAATGTTCTGTTGTGCCATAATGAAGATGACTCAACACAGTTTCTCCATGGAAAGGATAAACTTTTACCCTTAAGAAAGTTTTTCATACTTATCTCTTACTTCTTTATTTAAGTTCCATGGTAAAAAAAGACATGAAATTTAGCTGACTATTAGGGTTTGTGATTTTCTTCTTATCTATCTATCTAAAAGGTAGAAAGCAAAAGAAAACAAAAAGAGGAAATCAAGACAGCAGAAATGCTGGCCCTAATCCTGGGACTACCTTACATTTTCAGACTTGGAAATCACATTAAGCCACTCAGATTGCCAGTGTCCTTAGAGTCCTAATCAAATCTGCAGAAAAATGTTATTATCTCATGTTTAATAAGTAGACACATCCAACCTCATCCTGTCCCCTTTCAGTGAATCAGAGATCTCCCTTAACTACAAGCCTTTCTTTCTCATCTAGGAAGGGGAAAAGTAACTTTAGGTTAAAGAAAGACTGGACTAATTTATCATACTTGCAATTACATTTGGAATTGGGAGGTTTTGGATGTGTTGGTTGATATTAAACACTTAATTTCTAAGAACATCTGCTCTTGAAAGTCTTTGCTTCCACTGTGCAAACCAAACCACTAGACTGGATTTCTGCCCATGGCTCATGGTGGAGAAACACCACCATGTATCAGTGGGGAAGTGGACAGCGAACACCTTGTTGTTCCTAAAACACTTGCCCAATACTCAGATTAAGACTACAGACCATTCTCTTATCCCCTTTGAAATCCTAAGAAGCTGTGAACATTAGTGAAACTTAACTTTTGTGCTTCCTATTATCTTCTCACTAGAACTGTGCACTTGACTACTGGAGGCTGGTATGAATTCTTTCCTGGAAGGAATAGGACTAGTACTGAGTCTTTATACTATATAAAGAAATCCTTTATACTAATCCTTGCTCTGTTGGGAAAACTACTGAAAACCTGGAGAAAACCAGAAGGCCACCCCCACAGGATTTTGTTTTCAAAAGCTTCCTTCCACGACTTTTACTATAACCACTTTTTATTAAATAAGGCAGCTTTTGGGAATGTTAAACTGCTTTGTAATTTCTTTTACAGCTTTCCTTAGTTCTTGATGGAAAAATCAGTTTTCCCATCTACTTCTCTTTTTCATTACTGATAAACATACGCTGTGTAGTGACATATACAGCTTTCTCTCCACACTGCTCTCTTGATGATCTCCTCACCCTGGTTAATCTTAGATGCTCCTGTCACCAACTGATGCTTTCTTGCCACTCCCAGCTAAGCTTTTCCCACCTGTAGCCTTGTCAGAACAGACTACCTGTGGACTATGCACATTAAGCCCAAGTCTGCCTCTGGCATCAACAGATAAGCCCCCCTTTTACTCAGATTTTCCTTGCCACTGCCATCTCTTGGGACACAGTGTCTTTCTAACTACTGGTTAGACTGTTCAAGCACCAGGAAATTTTTTTTCCACTGCACAGAAGGCTGCAGGCCTATCCTCTGAACAACTGTAAGTGCATCCTAGGTGCAGTTGGAAAAACACAGAATTCAGTAGGGACCTATCATGATACGTTGTAATAAAAAACCCAGGACTATGAAGGTATAACTGTGATGCCATCAGACAGAGGAGAATGAGAACAAAAAATCTGTGGCAAGTGCAGCTTGGGAGAATGAATGGGAGAAGTGGTATTAGAGCTCAGACAGTCTTGAGATGCATTCTAAGGGAACAACTGTGGTTAGTTTTGTTTCTGATGTAGACATGTCTTTGTGGCATGAAGGTGTTAGTATATAACTACAGTATGTTATTAACTAGAGATTCTTATAACCCTTTGTAGTAAAAAGGTTATTTTTCATATGAAGAAATTTTCTAGTACTGTGATTTATTCCTCATAATTATCTTGTCTCCCACTGAAGTAAATTCCATGCACCTCTCTGCCCATGTTATCTTTCAAACAGATGGAGATAGCAACAGGGATTTGCTTAAACATGAAGTACATTGTTTTACTTGAACACAACAATTAGTATGAGAACTTGGACATTTCTGTTTTATTTTAATATTTTTCTCTCTAGATCATTCTCTAGTTATTTTGCTAATCTCTGTAATTTTATGCCATCAATCTTACACTCTAGGTGTTGCACAGCATTTAAAATATGTTCATTACAAAAAAAAGCAGGACAAGCTGAGCTTCCTTTCATTTTAGCTAATGCATTTTCCCACATGGTGCACTTAGCATGTCTGCTGCTGCATTCAGTTGGATGATTTCCTTTCACATCACCCACAACTCTGATGAAGTGGAATTTCATGGAGATTAGAAGGCATTTTCCTAGAGTAGGTAAGATGGTAGCAAAGTTACTCCATGGCTAGTGAGGAACCTCAAGGCAGCAGCCTGTTTGGCTCAGAAGAATTTCTTAGTAATTGTGTTGTAACAGCTCAGGTGTTCCAAATCTTCACTTTCTGCACTACACACAAATGACTGTGAGCAACATGTCCCCTTTCTTTCCCTCTAGTCTGTTCACAAAAGAATTGTGGTTATTTTGCTTAAGCTGACATGGAGAAATACAAGAGTAATGACAGAACACATTTATTTCACCTGATCTGTTGGGAGTCTCTCATCCTTTTATTTCCCTGCTTTGAACTAAACCAGAAAGTGTAACTAGTGAACAACGTAGTTTCTTTTCATATTACATCTTTGAGTTTATAGAATGCTTTGTGCTTTATAATTAGAACAGGCTCTTGCTTTAAGGAACTTATCTTGAGTCAGACAGATGTGATATGGGTAATTAAAAAAAAAAAAAAAAGGCAGGACAACATGGAGCTGAAAGGAAGAGCCTTGCAGAGACATGCTTAACACAGCCTTCCCAGGATTGCTCCATATGCTGCACTTCTGATTACTCAGTGTTCAGACCTGTTTTTCTCCAACAAAAACATCATGATTTGGTGCCAGTTGTGGTTCTGCTGTGCAGAAGTACACAGAGAGATCCAGCTGACTTAAGCAGTGAAAGAGTGCAAAAATGATGAAAAATGTGGTTTGCTCCAAATCTATTTTCCCCATTTAGTATATTCTTAATACTTTGGCCTTGCCAGTTTCCCTTCATTATCTTTTTGCGCTTTTTATTAAGTATTACCACTTGCCTTAGGTAGATTAAAATACAGATGTAGGAAAGTTCAAAACCATTAAATAGCTGCTTCACCAGAACCATCTGCTTAAAGATAATAACTCTAAATTAACAATAATGAATGCTATACACATTTAACGTTCAAACTGTCTGATGTGACTGCTTGATGCCTTTTGCAAAAGTGAGAATTTGTAGCATACGCACAAGATTTATGAATTCCACTTTTCGTGGACTAATGTAAGGAGTGAAATTCAGAAACCAAGACATCATATGCATGATATCATGTCTTTAGAAAGCAACAACAAAAATTTTAAATAATTAAAATGTCTTTAATAACATTTTAAGTAACTTAAAATATGTTTAAAATGTGTAAAATTGGAAACCTGGAATGGGTAATCAGAATTTTAATTTTAAAGATATCAAAGCAGGGATTTAATTTCCTCTGCACTGCAATGTGAAAAACTAAGGATAAGCGTGATGAGTTTCTGCTGCAGTGAATTCTGGAATACATAATCCACCAATCATACACATTTACAGCTCTTTACCAAATGTGGTATGTAGTGCATTTAGACTAATGACATTTTCCCCCAAAGATGAAAAATAAGAAAGTATTCAAATTTTCTTTAAGATGTGCATGGTCTATAACATATAGTTGAAGTGCTGAGGGAACTAATAATGACTCTTTGACCTCCTTCTAGTGCTTCAAATTGGCTTCTTTAAATTTTTGCCAGTACACAAGTATGCTCAGGCATTAGGGTATTTTAAATACTTGGGACATCTAGAAACATTATCATTCTGATATACATAATTAACTCACAGGCTTATAAAATTCTAATTATTGTAGTTATCCTTGAGAAAATTACACTTTTGTCTTTGTACAGACTTGTCTGTCTAAAATACATCAGAAAACTAATACAGAAAGAGGCAGTAGATGTACAAAGAGTGAAACTGTGCAGGAGTGCAAAACGAAGTCAGTTTGGGTCAAACACCTGGCAGGTACAGAAAGATCCCTAATCTATATGGTGTATTATTTACTATTGAGAATTGCCTTTTCAAACAGAAATATTTCATGTGTTCTGGTTTAGAAATCCAGGCAAAATAGAATGAAATATTAAGTTGAATAAGCTGAAAAATAATAGTGAAAATAAAATAAAACAAATTGAAAAAACATTAATAAGCTAGCCTGGCTTAATGTGTAATTGACTATCTGCTTTTAAGCGTATCAAAACACCTCAGGTTCTGGAATTATTTGGCAAATTTCTAAAACAGAGTTGGTTGTCAACCCGAATTCCATTTTTTATTTTACCACTGAACAGGCATAAGCTAATTTTGAGCTTGTGGGAAGATTCAGTGTTCAGTGGTCCAGTTCTGCTTATGTGAAGTCACTGGTGTCATGGACACAAAATAGAGTCAGTATAGAGAATTCCAGAAAGTCTGGTTTTTCAGCCTGTGAGTACCTCACTCTTAAGCTTTTAAACTTTTGCAGCATTTACTGTTATTTCTATGCAAATATGAAGGTAGTGATAGCAACACTGACCTTTAAGGGTGTTCTTAAAACTAGAAAGTGGCCTGCCTTCAGTATCCGAGCTGTCAATCTACCTGTATCACATCTACCTATGTCTTTTTCTGTGTATGCCTCATGCTATTTATGACTCTTGTGTACAGCTCTGCAGAGGACTGAAGCAAACTCAGTGAAACTCAGCACTGCTATGGACAGATGAATTTATACACACATTAATAACTTTTTATTAGGAAAAACATTCTCCAACTTCAATTCTTACTTCATGTTTTAATATAATTAAAATACAAGAGATGGGCCATGTTCTTAAGCTTGGTTGTACGTGGAGATAAATTCATAATCACTGTGATTAAGCTACTAGAAGTAATGATTGGCTGAAAAATGACATGTTCACAGAAATCCCATTTATCAAGACACACAGTGGGTTTTACTGTTCTTCCCAAGGGAAAGAAAAAAATCGAAAGAGTGATCTGGAGCACAGAGAGTTGGCAATGTTGCAATGTCTGATGAAAGATCTTTAAATTCTACAGGAGTTTATAAACGAGCACAAAATGATACACAATGAAACTGCCTTATTTCCACAGTGCCAAGTTCAGCTACATTGCAAATTCATCCAGGCCAGTCTTTTACCACTAACTGAGTGAAGTGTTTCTAGCCCCGAAGTGTTTCTCCTCTGAACCTTCAAAAGCACGAGGTGATTGGTACTTTACAGCTGGGCAGGGCAGCTGTTGTGAAAGGCATAATGCAGGTAAGGGACATGGGAGCACATAGGGGATAACAGCTAAAAAAAATGAAATCCTTGTGAACCTGTGGGTACATAAGAAAACCTATAGAGTTGCTTTATATTGAAGCATATTTGTTTTATTGAACAATGGCTGAAAAGCAAGACTGGAGCTATAGATGAACTTGAAAAAGGTGTTTGAAAAAGTGGTTAAGCATTTTCTTCTTTCTCCACATCTTCCCTTGTGGCCTCACACATTTTTCCATTTATCGTACAATGAATAACCTGCTGCAAGACACTGAATTTAATGGCAAAACCTATGCAGGTGGTAATGGTATCAAGATTTCACTCCTGGGATGAACCTCATAGAAACATTGACAAATCTTGCCTATATTTCTTGCTCCCTTTCTTCAGTGGTAACTCACTGACTGAGTTCAGCAGTGATCTCTTAAGCAGTCATCAGAATTGCGTTCAACAGATTGTATCATTATCATAAATCCAGCCGTGAATCCTTGACTGTGACTGAATACTTTCCTCTGCTATTCAACGACCAGTATAGGGTTTCCTAAACACAAATTCCAGCATGGTCTCCGGTGCTTTGTTCTGTGGTAGAAAGTGGCAATAAGAGTGCAAGAGATGATAATTTTCTGTCTGTTTCTCCCTATATGTTCCCCCAGAATGCTATTACTGTAATATGAGTACCAAAAGGCATGAAAAATTTATGAGAAATATTCAGAATTATAAGGTAGTTCCATGGCAGATGAGAAATCTGCCATGTCATGTAAAGGGAAATGCCACACTGACCTCCAAAGAGCTTCATTTCAAGTAGGTTTCATTTGAAGGATGCTTAGACCTTGACTCAGACATTTCTGGCTGTGGTGTTTGTTAGTTATTTGAAAGGGTACATCTCTACAGCTGGGAATCACCAGGTGCCACATCCTTATCACATGCAAATACTAATGGTATGTTACATAGGAAAGACTCTCCATAATTGCTCTTAAAGTGTACTGGATAAAGCCTGATAATGAGATTTATTTAACATGAATATATTTCACCTTATCAAGTAGCAAAGTTGATATTTTCTCAGATAACACTGTAGAAGAAACTTAGCGAAAACTTATAAACTGAGAGAACAAAATGATTCTTTATCTAAAGAGAATCAGCAATAAAATAGTTTTGGGAACATTTGTAGAAGTCTTGAAGATAAGGGGGCTAATGTGTATGTCATTGATATCTGGACAGTTGTGGATTGTTCGTAATAACACGCTGGCAGAAAGAACAGGATGTGGCTGGAGAAGGGGCGTATGGATGTAGGGCAGCACTTTTCGGGGCAAACGTCTTTGTTCTGGCTCCTGAAGATAAGCACAACACAGCACAGTGCAATCACAGGAGTAAGGTCAAGAAGTCAATAAGGTCAAGGGGATGGACTGCAGGGCGGGATCAAGACCACCCAAGATCTCTGAAGCCTCTGACCCATTGCAAGGAAGATCTGAAAGAATGGACTGCACATGATAACTAATTTGCATAGAACACAAGAAACTTATCTCCAGGGCAGAGTAAACTTACCTGTAAAAGGGTACCCCATCAATCCTGGGTGCACATGCGCTGTAAGATTCTGGGCACATCATCAGGTGGATCAGTGCTGAAGCCAGGACTGGTGATCTTTCTTCCTGCCTCTCTTTTCTTTTCTTTTTTGCTCTTTAATCCCTCTCACTCTCTTTCCTTTCACTGTAGCCCTTTATCCAAAATCCACCATGATGTGTTTATTGTAGAAGGTCAGGGACTGACTTATACCAATTTCCATGCCGGGGTGTAATTTACTAATAAAACTTTGTAAATTTTTATGGATTCTCTGACTTCTGTCATTCCTTTTAGCCATGAGCAGCTGTGAATCTTGAGTCTTCCCTTCCTCTTAAGGGTGGGACACCACAACATTTTAGCATGTTTCACTCAAGAAGCCAGTCTGTTAAAGATAACATTGCTGTAAAACCACAATAAAAGAAGACGAAATAGTACAGTAATTCAGATGTTGCAATATATTTGCACACTTCAACAGAGGGTCTTCAACCCTTTAATAAAAGGTTTCTAGAGCAGTAGACACCATATTGACACAATCTAATTCAAGAGAGAACAGCCGTTGCTTAAAGAAGCGTTGCGTAGCATGTCCAGATGGGCCCACTACTACATCAACATGGAACATGCTAACCTTGTATTGAGTTCACCCTGCTTTCTTCCTATACTTTTTTTAGGAAAAGAACAAGTAGTGCAAACAAGTTACAGATTCCTTACAGTGTTGAATCTGGAACAATATGATTTAAAATATATGTCTTTCCATTTACCTGAAGTGAATGAGTTTATTTCTCCATAACTTGGAATTCCAGGCACTTGTACATCAGCTGGGTTTTACCTACAAAGATAGAAGGTTTCAAAAGGAAGTGAATTCAGTAATAAATGATTTAAGAGTATGGGGAAGATGCAGAGTCAAGCATCAAGACTCTTAATAATGATATATGTCTTAATTTTGCTGCTCCTTAACAGTGTGTTGTTTCTTTATAAGTCAAGATGATTAATTTATAAAGTCAAAGACACGACCATGACTTAGCTTGCTATTTGCCATATGCATCCGTACAATTCCTCAGTACAAAATCAGGGTGATAATATGTTTTTTAGTTAACTTGTACTGGTGAGCAGATTAAAATATTTTTGTTCAATGATCAACTGATGCAAAACCTCAAAAGTATTTTCAGTTAAGATGTCAAAAAGATGTTAGTTAAGTTCCCTATGTCATTTTGTCCACCAAGACAGTCAAAAGCTGTTCTGTAAATAATACTCCAAATAATGATGTTGTAGGATTCCAATAACTTTCATTTCTAGGTAAATTTTTTTGTCACTGTAGAATTTTTTAGAAAGGTAAAGTGTTGAACACGTAAATTGCACTTTACATTATTCCCTGGTTATATCTTTAGCTACCTCCTTAAGTAAGAAGTTACTTTTTAACATATTGTGTAAACATAATGGATGTATGGTCAAGTCCTGGGAATGTTGAGATTACAGCTGATCTTTTCTTAAGAGGTGTGAACGACCTGTCATGGTGTAATGCCAGAAGGAAGTAATAGGTTATCTGTTCCACACAGCAGGTGTCAATATATTGCACTGATCGACTACTGCTCCCAGTAACATGTTCATCAAATCACATTCACTGGAAATGTTTTCGGTCCTGATTATGAGCCTGCTGAGCAGCAGTGCCCCTGTGTGTGCAGGCCATAGTTTGTTTTGCCTTTGCTCCTGCTGCAGCAGTGACAGACACCTCATCAGCTCATTGTCCACCAGGAATCCAGATCCCTTTCAGCAAGGTGCTGCCCAGCCACACAGACCCCAGACTGGTCTGGGCTCTTTGCTGTGCCATCCCAGGGGCAGCAATTTGCACACATCTTTGTTAAGGTTCATAAAGTTCTTGCCCACCCACTCTTGCACGCTGCCCAAATCTCTCCATGTAAGATGGCTCTTCCCTTTAACATGTTCATCTCACCACTCAGTGTGGTGTTATCAACAACTTTATTGAAAGTGCTTTCAGTTCAGCTCATTTATGCAGATGTTGAACCATGTGTGTTCCAGTACTGACCCCAGAGGGACCCTGCTTGTGATAAGTAGGTCTGACATGAGCACAGTCCACACATGTGAACTCACTGTACACTAACAGAGTCACCGGAATATTTGTAAGCGTTGCAGATACATTGAAAATCCCCAATAATAGACACTTTTTAGAATTATTTTCACATTCCTAGGTTAAAAATGAGGTTTGTGCAGCTGCTGGTCTGTGTTTTCATGAGCATTCTTTTTTTAGTTTTCTGATGATACAGCCTTTGAAAGATTTTTTGAGAAGATTCTCAGGGAACATCTAATTACTCTAAATAGTTTCTGACTTTGCTGTTCCATAAAAATCTATTAAATAATTTTTCCCATATAGGCAGGTGTATAATCTGAGAGACAGATATACAGATGCCCTTTTTTTTCTCTTTTGATTTAATGATAAACAATTACTTACAATTCTGGAAATGATATTCCTTTATTTTGTTTTGAAATTTCCGATGAAGTGAAATCTCTAACCTCCCAAAGAATCTGTTAGAATACAATTAGCATACTACATTTCCTTTCAAAGGATCTCTCTTCAGTTTCAGTCTCTGAGTTTTGTCTTCATTAACAAGTTTCCATGTCTAAACATCTCAGGAGGTTAATGAATTGTTCATTATGGTCTATTATAACTGTAAGACTGTGTTATTTCAGAAAATGAAGTTTAGTATCAAACATCAATTCTATTTTCTTCTCCACAGCATGTTCAGTCTCATTTAGACTACAGTGATTGCTTGAAATTTAAGTACATAACAGATTTTAATTAAAAGTCTTTAAATAATCAGTTCTTTTTACCCTCAGTTGAGCATGCATGTATCTAATGTGTTTCTTTTCCTCAGTGCCTTCCTACTTCTCTTCTGTAATTCAGTGATTGTTGCAGGCACTAGTTTTACAATATTAAAACCAAGTAATTGTGAAGCATTTGTGAATTGAGAACAACACTAGAAGGGTGAGAAAACGTTCTTCAGCCTGGAGCCTCTTTTTTCACCAGTAGCAATGTGGTTTAGTGCTCCAGTGATGTAAAATCATGCAAGTCCTAACAGAGTACTCTTCATCCTTGTAAGAGATGAGTCTCTTACACTCTGCATGGATTCTGTCCTGGACTGTGTTGCCTGTAAGGTGCTTGCTGTATGTAGAAGATCTTGTCCAGAATTCAGAACTATTTTCCCTGCCAACTAGCCCACACACAGTCAGTGACCACAAACCCACACAGATCCTGTTGCAATGAGTAATATGAATCTTATGTTTCAACACTTATTACTCACACTTCTCTAGAATCTTTGCCCATCTTTTTCATGAGGCTCAGAAAAATCTCATACATGGTGCAAAAATCTGGCAAGCAGGAGGTGGTAACTTGATTCTGTAGGTAAACCATTGTGAGTAAAACTTTGCTATTTATTTCCTTGAGCACGCACGTTACATAAGGTAGCATGGTTGTCATACAATGGATGTAATGTTGGGAATTGCATCATGGATGAATCACGCTATCAACAGTAGTTGCTTCCATGCAGTGGGGCAAACTGATTATGTTAATATTCTTCATACAAGGTATGGTACAAGCAACAAGGTGGTTACCAAGAAAATTTCTTCCCTTCATGAGTAGAATTTGCTCTGCACTATGTAGTAAGATACATTCCCTAAAAAATATAATACCTTATATAGAAATCAACTGGAAAAGTTTGGAAAGTCAACAGAAGTCATAGATAACTGGGAGCAGGAAATATTGAATTTCTTTCCTTTTCCCTATTATGACTCGTATGCTAAATTTTTGTTTTAAAACTTGTGAATGTATCCAGGTAACAAGTCTTAAGACTACAATGTGATAGACAGAGTTGGTGAAGCACAGAAGAAGTATTTTCTTTCTCTTCTTGGCACAGCTCTCTCTTTTCTTGTTGAGAGACAGTTAAGTCAATTTTTATATCCAAGTTTCTTCCAAGAGAGGAAGCAGGTTATATAAAATCTATAGTGCTTGAAATTATTTTGTTATAATTGATATGACTACTTGCTGATTGAAATCTACTATGCTATTTGCGTTTTAAAAATGGATTTAAAAGATCTATTATTTAATGCTACGGGGATTAGCAGAAATTAATTTTTAAAGTCTGCTGAAGTTTTAGGGCATTATGTATTAAGGAAAATCAATTAGGCACTGACTAAGAATTCTGGCAAGCATTTCCTATCATGAGGGTTGTGATTTACTTTGCCTCCATTTTCACTTTTATTCCTTGTTGCCTTTATTTCATTTGAAAGCAGGTAGACTCCTGAGGCAATACTTTCAGATGTAGCTGTACAATCCTGCCGTAATTCCCATTAGTCTGAATGACGCAGAACAAAAGGTAAAAGAAATGAATAAATACTTTGTCTTGTAAAATACAATTAATCTAGACTCAGACAAAGACATGGAGATTAAGCTGAAAGAAATGAAGAAATACAAATTTCACCTATTGAAATTACATTTCAGTTTGTAAATAACAAGTGAGGCAATAATTACAAATCCACACACAGGTCTGTTTTCTTCAAACTATAAGACACAGACAGCAATTAGAGTGTTTTGTAAAATATATTTGATAAAACAAATTTATCATTCTCATTAGCTCTTTTGAATGATTGCATTTTTAAAAGATCTGGCAATTAAAAATGTTGGGTTTACAAACAGCCAAGGCACATGCCAAAGTCTTGTGTTCATAAAGTAAATGCCAAACCCCTTCTTTGCAGGGAGGAGGCATGGCCTCTGGGAGAGGATGTAGTCTGGCTTGTCAGCAGGAGGCAATCAGTCAGAAAACACACCTGAGAGAAAAAGTCTACAAAACTATGTTCACCTTTACTTTTATTGACCTCTAATATAAGTTGTTTCTTTCTTCCCATAATTTGTTTTTCCTTCTAGAACTAAAAGGCACAATCCCCCATCTCAGGAGAGTATCTATGAAAAGTGGTAGTCATCTGGGGGTAAAGTACTGTGCCCTTAAATTCTACCACTGCTTAATTGCAGACCTAAAGATCGTCCTGATTGTAGGACAGTTGCAGATCGAAATCTGAAAGTTCAGACTGCAGCTCAAAGCATATAGACAGCTAATGTGCAGTAACTTGTTACGCTTTGAGGTAATTAATTTGTGTCTTGAACCTCTGGATTTTCAAAACAGTCTGGAATTTTAATGGAAGTGGTATACATGAAATTCCTGAGACTGATCTCAGGAGGGATAGTGGACCTCTGGGTGTTTTCCCCACATATGACAGTCTGAAAAGCAACTTCACTTACAGTAGCTCCTCCTGTTCTAGAAAGTCAAGTTGCAGGAATGGAGAGATGTGTCTTGACATATGTCCCAGTTGCTGTGGGGAATAGTTAGCAGGGTCACTTCCTGATGACAGAGCAAACTTGCAGACCTGCAGAATGAATCTTTCTGACTGATACCCTGTTAATTTTATTCTGAGGCTGCTTATGGTCTCAGGGTAACACAGTGGTTTGCATTTTGGAAAGTAGAATAAAACATTACTGGGTTGTAGTTCAACATTATTAGCAATGCATCCATCTTTAGGAAAACACGCTTTTATTGGCAGAAACATGTTTATTTACATCCAGATTATTAATAAAAGGTCGGATTATCATTGGAGAACCACAGTCCCTGCAGTCAACTAAAAACATCCCCATTCCATGTTTATTTGTCAGTTACATCTGCTTTGATGTCTATCAGTCAGCTTTCCTAAGCTGCTTATTTAGCATGTTAAGGGTATTGCATAGTGTTATTTTTAACCAGAATGTTATCCAGCACAATGTCAAACAGCTTACTGTAACTCCAAGCATGTTGCCTCTCTATTATTCCTGAACCAAACCTGGAGTCTGATTGGTAAAAGCAGTTTCGTTTGACAAGGTCTAACTTCTATAACACGATATTAACAAGCATTAATTATATTCCCATCCTTTCATCTTTTATCTCTTGCATTCCACATTAACTCATCTCCTGCTTCGACTGGATTAATAGGGAGATAAGTATTTAGGTCATTTCCCTGCCATTGTGAGTAATTGATCAATAGCTGTCAACCCATCCCTAGTTTTGTAAGATATATATGAAACTAGTATTAGTTGTGACATTCTTGTAGGATTCTTGAGTGGAAGTCCTCCTAATTTTAAGAAACTTATCTCCAAAGATGATGCTGAACACAGCATCCTCCTTAATAAACCCTGAGCTGGACAGAACTTAAGGTTCTTTTCTTTACCCTGCTGTTTTTAACCATGCAAGACACACAAAAACCACTGCTCAGTGAACTAATACCACTGCTACAACTCCTCTGAGCCTGTGTTTTACACTTGACTTACGAACATTTCTCCTGCATTTTTACTCTTCCTGAATTGCCAAGTTTTGCTATGCATTGCTTGTTTCAGTTCCAGTTTCTGCTTTCAGTGTCCTGATTTGCTTTCCAGTGAGAGCCCAGTATTTTTTCTTTCTAGAGTGTAGTCAAGCCATATAATGAAGTCATCTTCTAAAATCTTCATATTTCATTTTGGAACATGTATGCCTTCACTTTTCACTCAGTTTTATCCTTTTTCCTCAGCGTTAGGCGTTTTATTCCTGACTTCTGAGTTTTCACTTATCTCACTGATCTGTGAATAAACACTTGGGGTGAAATTGAAATAACCCAAATAATCAGATGTCAATCTGTAGATGTTGTGTTTTGTCTTTATTTGAAGACAGAGGAAGAGCTGGGATCAAGATTTGGGTGTGAAGGTCATCAGCGTTTACATGGGTCCATATCATATATTCTGTTTGTCTATTTGCCATAGTAGAGTAGGCACACCCCAGACAGAAACACTTTTGAACAAACATGACCATGCAGTGACTGACTGTGTGTCTCCCCTGATGTCAGTGACGTAGCACCTCTGGTTAATGCCATAACCCGAACGTTTGCTATCCTACCTCTTCATTGGCATTCAAAGGAAAATGGTAAAAGAGGACAAGAACATTCTTATTTAGATGTTTTCAGGCACTCTATGTCTTCGAAATAGACTTTATTTTAAACTTTCTGCCTTGCTGTTTACATTTCTTTATCTTTTTAACTGATAAAAGCTGTGTTGTCTCCTCTCCAGGTGTCTGAGCCTTCTGGCATACCGTAATGAATGTCCAGATAACCTACTTGCAAGTGTTATTATTCCTTTCCCCTTTGCTGGTGGTTCCCAGTTTAAGATTGGCACTATCAGGACAAAACGTAGACTTAAAGAATAGAATTTTATCAATCAAATTACAATTGAATTTAAGAATAAAAGAAAATAAGAATAAATGGTAAGACTTAGGACCTAGGTTAAGTTAACAGAAGCGTTCTGATCACAGCCCTGTCACATTGTGAAACCTTGGAAAATTCTGGTGTTAAATAAAAACAGTGACTTTCTTGGAAGAATTTATCAACAAAGAACAACATACTGATTTGCTTGGCCTGGCTGATTGTATTCAGGAATATTCCTTTAACATGTGAAAGTTAAAATTAATAACTTTTCTGATAATGATTGTTTCTGCAGCCAGGATTCCTAGCAGTTTAATTCTCCTGGTGTTCTGTTTCCTTCTAGAGTGCAGGACTATCAGTTGAGAAATTTTGCTCAGTATACAGCTGGTTTCTAGCAGGGGCCTCCTGGGGAGCTGTACAATGCCACAAGTTTCTTCTTGGTGACTCACAATCCTTTTCCCAGCATTACAGCCCTGCTCTTTTCAGAGAAGAGAAGCTGAATGGAAAAGGAGAGCTGGATTATCTTTTCTGTTTTGTTATTACATGTAGCCCTCTGGGTCTTGGTAAGCTGCCAGTGGTAGATGTTTGGATTTTCTTGCCTTAGCAGGTACCGGGACTTTTTCATGTAGATGGTCTTAAAAGTCCTTCTGTCTGAGTCGGGGCCACTCAGCTAGACCTAAACTCAGCAGGAGCTGCATGTTTAACAGAGAACATTGTCCTCCCAGAATTTCAGATTTATTCATAGAGACTTTTTATTCAGCTTCAGTCAAAAGAAAAACAAACAAGAAGCGTCTACCTCCTGCACTTTTCCTTCCAGCAGATTCACAGCCTGTAAACAGCAGAATAAATCATCAGCCTACAGGCTGTCTTCCTTTCTCTTGGTAGTGTTACGACCTAGTTTCTAGTTAACAATCAGCATGTCTCCTGATTTCACAGCTTGGGCTAGATGAGATCAGCCTGAGGGGAGGAATGGAGCTGCCTCCTTATATTTTCATGGAAGTGTTTCTAAATGGAACGGTAAAATCTAAGTCAAATCTACATTTAAAACCTACTTCCAACCAGCTGCCAAAGGTACATCCAGCTTTAAGGTCTGCTTCTGTGTCAGACTTTCCTGCTTTCATTTCTTTACCTAGACAGTAGTCAGGGCCCAGTAATGGCTTACCCCAAACATTTTACTTTTAAGCCCTCTAGGTCCCAAGACCAATCTGTGTAATGTTTAAAAATAGTTATTTGTGTAGCTAAGTTTGGTTGGGTGGGGCTTTTCTTCTTTAATTCTTTAGTTTGTTTGGTGGTGGGTTTTTTCAAACTTGAAGGTACTAGTGAATCATACATTCAAGAATTTTCCCAAACTCCTGCAAGTATGAAATCTATCCTTAGAAACAGCATCTGAAATTGCCTAATCACCTGCTCAAAAATCTTTCAGAATTTTTCCAATATCTACGTAGTTGTTATTCCAGATCGGGAATCAGAATGATTCTCCTAGGCTTTACCAAGAAAACCAAAACTGAGCAGTTTAGTTAGAGGTAAGCTAGACGGTTTCTGAATCAGCTGTACGTTGACATGTTTGTTCACTCCTGAGGGACCTGGGAAACATGAAAAATTGCTCGCCATCTACATGGGGTTGATTTCTCTTTTCTCTGTTTCCATTCAGCTTCCTCCTGACACTCTTTCTTTCCAATGTATCAACATCCTAGCCTAGGTCAGGAATACCCTTATATTAAAAAGAATTTCACAGACTAAAAGATGCGTCTCTCTGTACCCATAAATACTGTTTTTCCACATCAGCAATAGTGTCAGGGGTCTGAAATAGCTCTCAGCATAAGCCATATTTATTTATTAAACCCGCTTCATGTTATCTTAACATTTACTCAAAATTTCCACTGCTTTAGAAGGTCTTGTGTACCTTCTTGAGACCTTTTCTTTCCTTTAGAACCAATCACTCACTTTTTGGCAACAATATGGACAGAAATTTTATATTCAATTAACTGTGAACAGTCTCCAGTGATGTGGATTACCTTTTTTGTATCTTTTACAACTGGAAAGTGCTGGCTTAGCCAGTTGACCAAAAAGTTCAGGTTCGTTTTCTATTTTTAGAGTTTTACTGTAAATCCTTTTTATTATTTGAGATGAAAATTTACTGTTCTCTTACTTTGAGAAATAAGATATAAAGCTCACTTGATTCAATAGTGTGAATCCTCAATACAATCATAAAAACACAGATAATTTTGCTAACACAGAAAATGGCACTGAAATTTTAGCTTCTCTGTGATGGTCTTGAACTCCACATCTTTTCAGGTTTAAGCAAGGAAATAAAATCCACATTTCTTAATTTATCAACAAATATTAGTGTATTCTCCTCTTGCCTCATTGTATGAGGCCCCAGGCTCCATCTACTTTTACTCTGGGTTATCCAAATTCTACTTTGAAGACAAGTGTTCAATTCTTCCTAAGCATGATTTCCAACTCTTCCCTTTGGAAATAAATAGAGGAACAATAGAACTGAAAGTGAGGGATTGGTTGGTGAATGCTGTTTATAATAAAATAAGGCAGCAAAGTACTAACAAAGCTATGAAATAAACCCCTTTTTCTTATCATCCACATGTGTATAGGGAGCACTAAGTCTGAATTTTGGGACCATGGACACCTATGAATCACACGAATCACGCAGTTAGGCCAAACCTAAACTACTGTATATGTCTTATCCATACAAAAGTCTTTGAAAATTGCAGACTTACAGCAACCACCCTGGATAAAAGTCAGTAATTGAGTTTCCACAGTAAACTCAATTTCATGCCATCTTAATGTCTCTTTATGTATTAAAATTTCCCACTCTATTCACCTAGCCAGGAGGGAAAGAGATAATTATTTTGGTGTCAAAATCAGTTGTTCAGATACCAGAGGAAATGGTCTGCTGACTTTAAAAACTGTCTGCTGATTTTAAAATCAGTAGGAATTCCTGGACCACATGATCTCTATAGTGCAGTTGTTCAGCACATATAAAATTAACTTTTTTTTTTTAATAACTTGTTTGGAAAATATGAATTATAAAAATTCAACTTCAGTAGAGACAAAAGTGAAATTTTATGCCTATAGCCAAAATATGGGCCATTTTAATAATAATTCTGAAACACCGTTCAGTTAAACTAATGTCATATTATCACATCTCTGGAAATCCTGACACAGCAAGAGAAAATGCCTCCAGAAAGTTATGTTTTCCTTATACTAAAAAAAAAAAAAAAAAAAAAAAAAAAAAAAAATTAATT
>JAWMRA010000090.1:56702985-56721628 GCA_035584735.1 Pseudotriccus pelzelni | reverse complement strand
AAAAAAAAAAAAAAAAAAAAAAAAAAAAAAATTAATTGCTAGTTACCTCTCAAAGTAAAACCTTAAGATCATACTTCTCTGAAAGTTTCAATGAATAGCAAATTAATGAAGAGCTTCACAGGGAGTCTTCCCCTTCTGCAGAACCAGTAGAAGAAATAGAAATATCCTTTCTGTTTCTTGTAGAAGTCAATGAGACTTTTGCTGCTGGGGTAAAACCTGGAGTAAGACAAAAGAGTGTATAGTAAGTTTGGAGTGTTGAACATTGTTTAAACAAACCACAAACACAGACCAACTGTGAGAGTCAAGTGCAGTGCAGTACCATGTCTTCCATCTTTTCTGAAATCAGCTTCCACCTGGAAACGCATAAGCATGTGGTTTCTGATGTGTGCCTGCAATATGCTTCATACAAGGAAACGAAGTTTTATGAAGACAGATTATGGTCTTGTGTACAGTCTGTCTGAGATGGTCAGCTTTAATCCTGCACTTCTTCAGTTTATTTTGACTAGAAATGGTCTTGGGTCTCATCCTGTGGAGAAAAACGCATCCTTGAAATGTTGACATGACCACAGAGTGTTATAGCAATGTTGTATATTCTTTTCCACCAACAGCTAAAAGTCATAAGGCAATAAAGTCCCTTGAAAATGACCTCCCATGTTGACAAATTATTTCACATTACCATAATGATGAAACCTGCTACAAAATAAAGAGGGAAGCAGCCGATAACAAATAACCTGAATAACAAATTATGTGAATTTCCACAGCTTTATGATTTCTTTATGATCAAAGTTACCCTATCCTTGTGGTAACACTCCAGAAGTCGAATTGGTAGCTTAGGACATAAGATACAGTTGCATACGGAAAACACAGTACAATGTTGTTTTAGGAGGTTGTGAGTTGTTCTCAGTTTCTTAATCTGAGAACAAAATCTCTTTTCTGATTTTTCCAGAATCTGTAACAGCCCACAGAGCAAGTCAAAGCTTCATATTTTAAACAATTTACACCTTGGATTATAAATAAATTTTTACAGATGTGAATAGAAAACCATTAAATCTAGTCTTAGAGGGTTTTGGAAATGCAGTTTGTGTAGTAATTGTATATGATTAGACTGTAAAAGCATTAAATATCTAACATTATGATTTTTCAAAAATGCTTTTTCTTTCTCCTGCCCCCTGGCAGTTTGGTTCCTATTCTGGGGTAAATTTTTTTTCTTGGACAATTTAATTTTGTCAGTTAGTGTTACATGAGAAAATTCACTGTCACTCAAAGGAACATATATGGAGTTATAATGTATAAACAGCTGAAAAATACTGGGCTGGGCTGACTGGAGTACAAAAATTTGACACTATTCAGAATTGATATTTCTCCTTCCTCATCTACCCATCTTTAAAGCCATAGTTTTAACCGATAACTTTTGTGTCTGCATATGTTTATAATTCATGAAAATATGCTCATAACAGAGATTTAGCCTGGTTCCAAAAGGCAGAAATTCTTCACACAAAAAATTTCTCCTTTTAAGGTTTCTTTTTCTCCTAGTTAGGCTCTTATTTTGTAGAGAACAAGTTGCTGAAGATTTTTTTGCTGTAGATTTTATTTTTGGCTTTTATTAAATCTATATACATACCTCCCAGAAGCCCAGCACCATGAGCAAAATCAGACCATCTGGCTCCAGAACTCATTATATTGTATACAAACATAAATATCACATGTTCTGTATTTTCAGTGTGAACACACTTTTCTTCAAGTTGGCAGAGTAGTGTTTTCACCTCCATGTAGTCTGATTTTTTTTGGTTACAGCCAGACATAATTATGTTAATGAAATATCCTCAGGCAATGTACTATTTCAAAGAGAACATCTAGTTAAGGTATCTTTTTATTATTATCCTGGGTCAGTGGTTTTTAGAGCTCATCTTGCAGCCAGAGTACCTACAGGTTTCAACATATTCCTTAGCTCAATACCAAGAATGTTAATTCAACTAATAAAGGGATTACTACACATTTCATAGATTATTTATCTTTATGTTTAAAATTCAAGAGGCCTTAAGCTCAATCTATTTTTTTTTTCTAATAAGACCCACTTCTGGGCTATTTTCTCTATATTCTCTTGAAAGACTTTTTGTTGGGTTTTCCCATATGTATATTGAATCTATAGTCTGGATTTGCAAAAATGATGTTGCTATGCAAGCACTGGATCCAAACCTGAGTATTAAAGATTTAAGCCTACATCTGCCCCTCTCTAACCTCAGGAAGGAGTCGCTACTGTCTACTCTGCAGAAGAGTTGTTCTCTTTCTCCTGGTGATTCAGCGTACTGAATCCCAAGGGCACAGAGGTGCTCTGGTGCTGTCCTGAGTCAGCGATTAATGTCATCTACCGTTTCCTAGTAGGCATCTCTGGGCTGCTCCCTGTAAGCACACTAAATTACATAACTTTTTCATATAGTCAAAAAAGAGATAGTGTCTTCACAGTGCACACCAAAGCAAAATTTCATCATGGAAATAGAGAGCTTAGTCTTCTAATGAAAGCCTTTCAATCAAGTGAGAAACCTACACTTAGACATACATTTTCTAAGTTTGGAGCTTAAACCAGGCTCCATTATGTAGCTTAATTCCACCACCAATATCCTGAAAATGTAATTTAAAAGACTTTAAAATAATGTTTTTCCAGGAATTTGACATCATGAATTAGACATCCATTTGCTACTAGTCCTTCAAACTGCTCAGACAGCCAGCAATGCCACAATTGGTTACATACAGCTAGAAACAAACACTACACCAGTTCTGCCACAGCCTTGTGACTGTGAATGCATGCACCTCCCAAGAAATCAGTTCATAGGGCAAGAAATTTTCCTGTTACTCCAAGAAAAACTCATATGATGCTATTTTTATTCATTCCCAAACCCGAGAAAATTTAAACACCTCTGCTGCTCTTTTTGTATAGTGTATATACCATAGTAGTGCCATCATAAGCCAGGAAACAAGAAGGTTTTTTGAGTGTTTTTGGTGGCATCATCTCTGTTATGCTCTTTGGACCACATCTTCCTTAAGATATTAAGGATTCATCCAATTAAAACTGCTGCTTGCTATAGAACTGAATGATGACATTCCAGATGTCATAAAGTAGCACTAACATCAATCTCAAGGTAAGAGACCCCTTGGCTAGGGTAGGTTGCATGAAACACATTCACTTCTGAGCTGGGAAGGAAACAAGGGGAGCAGCATTGCCTGTAATGGATTGGATTACATCAGGTCACCTGCAAACCCATTTACTGTTTGAAATGCATTACTAGTACTCACCTCAATGCCTGATATATGAGTAATAATAGCATTGCAGCACCATTTTCCTATATTGTATAAAAATATAATGTTGCAAGGAAAAGTGTTGTTGCCATGAAAATGTCTTTCTGTGCAGCTATTTTGCCTGTGTGTAGAGAGTAGTAATTTCAGTGATGAGTATGCACAACAACTCTGAAGTAAAGGAAAAACATGACTATGTTTACTATGTTCCAAAGGAGCATCAATAATTTATACATTTTTTATTATATTCTTGTGGTTTTCACTAGCTTTGCTTGTTTCAGCTGATGAACACAAAAAGAAAAAATAATAGATAATATTTTAGAGAAGGAAAGATACTTTTTTTCCTGTAAAATTTACATTAACGGTAGGTCATGATTTCTTTTTCATCAGTTTAAATGCAGAATAAATTCATCACGAGAAATGGAGTAAATACAACACGATCTGCTTACAGTAAGTGGAGATCATCTGGCTTACTCAAGGTTTACTCCAGTTTAATGTGTTTTCGGCTTTGATGTGAACTGAGCCATTTCGCTTTTGCTATGATATTCATACGATCTTTTATTGCTGCAAAGAACAGCCAAAGAAATCATACAGTTAGTTGTTAATTCTTCAGTGGCATGAGAGTCCAAACCTTCATTAACATGAGTCCTCTATCTTGTGGTCCTCCTGCAGCTTTTCCCTGCGCAGGGTGGGAGTGTGTAGGCGTTCTAGGAGGGCCCAGCTTTGTGCACACACCATCGACATAGCCTCCTTCCTTCCTTCCAAAACCTTCTAGCATTTTCTGGTTCCAACTTCTTTGCATTTTACCAGGGATGTGTACAATATCAGTCCTCTGTTTTATGAAAGAAAATTAGCTCTGCTCCAAGCCTCAAAGACATTCATCTATGAGAACATTACAAGAATGAGGTATATTTTTTCTTTCATCTTAAGAGTATCCACTAATTTCCTGAATAACACGTCCATTAACGACACGTTGCCAGTCCTAGTGCACGGCCAGAGGCAATGTGTCAAACATGAGCTGAGAGCATAATGGTTTATAGATGACTGAAAAAGAAAACAGGAACTGTTAAAACAACAGCAATGTTTGGTTTTGAAGAACAGAGAACTTAAAAACCTCAGAAACATCCACAGCATGTGTGGAAATTGTTGTCAAAAGCTGTTTTCATCTAACCTAGGCTTAGTGACTGCAAAAGAGCTTTTATCTTTCGAACAGTCTGAAACAAAATTGATTTGTCCAGTAACCTGTGCCCAGAGAATGGATCAGTGCAGCCTCTTCTTTTCATCGTACTTATTTAAATGGGGACATCTCTGTACTTTAAAGATACTAAAGAGAATTTTCAAATTGACTGTGTCATGGGACTGCTCAAACTTGCCTCCAATTAAGGTAATATTTGCCTTTATTTCATTCTGTAATACCTTTCTTCTGCCACTGAGATCTGTGTAATTCTGTGACCATAATGCTGAGTATCTGGTGGATGCTTATGAAAAAATAGACTCCTGTTGTCTTCCATTTCTTTTGGATCAGATCAAAAACTGTCCTGGTGGACTAAGCCAGTGTACTGCAGCTTAATATAGAGACTAGTGGCTCCAGACTGAAGAGATCAAGGTCAGGTTTTGACTGCAACAGATATTCTGGGATGTTTGGGGCAAATATTTTAATCATCATGAGTACTAGCTTCCCCAGGAAAGGAATTCTTAAAGCAGATGAACTGAGTGTAGAGTTTTCTTTCCTTCTCTATTCTCATAGTAACTCTTTTGGAATCTTTCTGGATCACATGGGCAGAAGGAGAACACTGTACCATTAATTTTTCTTCATTGTCCAATTATTGTTATGTCTTGTCCAGTTCTCTAAGCTTCTCATAGGTCTTCTTTAATAATATGTTCCTAGGAGGTAACCATGTGGGGTTTTTTGTTTTGGTTTGGTTTTTTTTACATGGAGCTTCACCTGGCCTCAAGTAGAAATTTGGCTACTTATTAAACAGTGGGTGTGGATTTCCATCCTTACAGAGGCACTCCGTTCTGTTATACATCAGTAAAGACCATTGAAGGTCAGCGCAATGTCAAAAGACATAGTGACTGAATCAGACTTGTTGATGATGGGACACAGAACAGGTCAAAAGCAGACCCCACTGTCACCTGTGCTAAGGCCAGGTGTGTTATTAGAGGAAGTTTAGAAAAGAAGGTCATGATATTCAAAACAAACCAACAGTAAGATGAAAATAATGAAGTGTGGCAGCCCCATTGTTTTTCCCACTGAGAAAATAAGTTGCTTCCTTGCTGGTTTTAGGTGACTGCCCTGCCAGAATCTGATGATATTTTCATGTAACTGCAGTTCTGTTGCATTCAACAGGACCACTGTTAGGAGAGTAAATGTGAGCACATGTTATCTACTGCAATTTATATGCAAAAGTAAGGTTGAGTAGATTACTGAATACTAAGGCAATAAGAATGTACAGGAAAACAAAGCGAATATTATCTTTACTTGACAACACATGGAAAGTATAATAAAGAATAATATTGCCTGTCTTCTATCAAGTGCTCTTCCTCATATGAACAAAGTTGGTAATGTATGTAGATAAATCTCCTTACTTGATAGGGAGACACTTACAAAGAAAGAAGGTTTATGTGTGCTATGAAAATAACAAGCCAAAAATTATAATTAAAAAAATTTGGCTAATCTGAAAATGACCTATTCTGTTCCAGCCATCAGTGCAGTTAATAGAGTGTTCAAACAAGAAACTGTCAGGCTTTCAGGGGACTAAAGGCAATATTTATAAATGCATGTGTAATATTCAAGTTTGTTGCCTGGGAAGGCATTCACTGGAAGGATCACGATGTGTTTGCTTTGTTTTTATACATTCTCTAGAAATCGACTTCCGTCCTATTTGACCCAGCACAGCTGTTTATAGCTGTGACAATGAGTGACAATGCAGCTGTTTCGATTTGGAAATGCATCATCAATTCTTCAAATCTGATGGTTCTATGTGACTTCTAGCAACCTCCTGCAGTAGCTGTGACTTTGAGAACAGGACTCTGCTATCCTCATTATGAAGAACCATGGGCATACAAGGCTGTGAAAAAATGATCCCAAATTTCAAAACATTTGGAAAAATTTGTCAAGTCAAAATCTCCCTCAAGCAGCCTTTTTATCTGTCTTGGTTTACCATCTGGAAATAAAATATACAGTGCCTATGAGATCAGTAAGGTATTACTGAAGTGTGTCATATCAGCAAAGCAGATGAGTCTGTGTTTACCACTCTTGGAGTTTTTATCATGGTCTCAAGCTTGAGTCCGAAGCTGCTCTTTATCTGGAATGATATTTGATGAGATTGTACTAGGAATGAGGAGTGGCACAGATGAGAACCTGGATTGCACCTAAAATATTGGTATCTACAAAGTTTGTTTTACTTCAGAGTGTGCAGGTAATGATTAAGCAATCCCTCTTTTCTTTCTCAGACCCATGATTTTTGTTGCACAATTATCAGATCCTTTCTCTTGATTTTAGTTGTTTTCTTTCTGTTTTCTTCCTTCTTTCATGTCTTGTCTTCTCTTTTCAATGGTCGTCTTTACTGAATGGTTTTTCCCACTCCCAGAAAGGAACCAAGGGTAAATTATTAACAGCTGGCTGGGCATGTAGGTGTAGGAGGAGATACCCTTATAGGTCCTCTGATGTTCTGAATCAGAACTGTTCATGAGGACAAAAATGAAATGAAAAAAAGTTTTCTATTAATTGAAACTGAGATTGAATTTACAAGTTATAAAATCTAAAATGGAATACTTTTCCTCAGTATTGGACTGGAATTAAATCTTCAAATTAAATACTTAGATTCAATAAAAAATAGTCCGTCCTCATGTACACACTCTAAAAGATCTCAGGTTTGTAGGGTCTACTACCCAACTAAAGATGTGGACCAAAACAAGTCTAATTGATGATTCATAACTGGTATAACCAGGATTAATTTTGTGTCAGAAGGGGCTCAGAATAATGCGTCTGTTTTCCGTCAGATGGATTAGTATTCTGGCTTGTTCTGGCGTCTCTTTCACTACAAAATTAGCTGTTGAATTATAAACTGAAAATAACATATTATCTAAAATCTAAACCACAATAATAACCAATTATAAAATTTCCTTCTTACTTTGTAATTCTTGTGTTGTGGTAACTTTTCTCCTTCTTTCAAGCATGGAAGTATAGTACAGATCTTTCTTGTAACAGGTCTTTTCAAAATTATTGTAGATGGTTTCAGGACTCTTAGGATTGGAAGCCGGGGAGATGAATGTGTTCACAGGATAATGTTTAGGCATTTGCTTCCTGGTGTATTCAACAGGTACATTTCAGGGGAGTGTCAGCATGATGTAGACAAAGATCTGCACTTTCACATTCTAAATTAATGAATGCAAAGATGGATGGACATTCCATAGAGCAGATCAGAGGGCAATGTAGAATTTTGAGAAGTACAGTTATTCCAAGACTTTTATTCAGACAATACAACACAGCTCTAAAATGCAATTCCCACAGTATTATACTCACATTCTTTTAATTGCTTACCAAATCTCCAAGTCTTAGGTTTCATGGTGGTGAGATTGCGATTATATTTTCAACTCCAGAAGTGATGTCTGTCCTTTTTGGTGTTCTTTTCCACCTTTCCCTTGCATGAAAATTATAGTCTTGAGTAACCTCTGTAGTAATTTCTGTTAGAGCGACCATGCCCTCAATGTCTCTCTCACCTGAGATGGGTTATCATCTTTAGCAGTATAAATGACTTTCATATGGAATTAATTCCCTAAAATACCTGTGAAGTTCAATGGTGCAACTGATAGACCTATTCTCTTCTCCTTACCCACCATTTTACATCATGTATTCTAGTTTTAAAAGAAATAAAACCCTTTCAATGAATTTTGCTTATAAACTCTTGGTAAACAGTAATAGAATGAAGTAAATATGAAACAGTTCCTGAGAAAAAACAAAAATTTTTATTTCTGTATGAAGGAAACATAACTTTCATTTCTTTCTAGATTTATGAGCTGTTGGCCTTCACCTGATGTTGAATGCTTCTCTAAAATAAAGAAAACCACAGTGTCACGGTCATTGAAGCTGAAGCATAGGTCCCCTCATATGATTAATTACCATCATTAAAAATTATGCCCTGCAGTAAATTTCACATTGCCAACACAATAACATGATCCAGTCATTTTATGCTGGGATTTGGAAGGATTTGGCATTGTCTTTTGTGTGTCTGTTTATAGCACTATCTGTAAAACAGATTAAATCCTGTCAAGATTAGGACAGAGTATGACAGCTGGGTAGTATATGTACTGAAATAAGTATTTTGAGCAGTAGACTTATGAAAATGAAGAGCTACTTGTTTTCTTTAGGCTGATGCGATCAGTGAAAATGGAAGTTGTTTCTGAAATTGAGGAATTACTGGGAGTTTCAGCTTTGTTTTCCTTTCAGTCTTGAAAGTATCTAACAAGTATGTTTCAGTATAGAAGGGGGACTACATGTCCTGATTGCCTTCAGTTAGAAGAAACTGAACTTAATATGCTGTTCAGGACTGTATGTTCCTAGTCGAAGCAGGACAGCTTGCTCTTGGTCTCTGTACTCGTACCTTTCATAGCATCCATAGCCAAGTTGAATAATGTATAGTTGGTAGTAACGGGCAAGTTCCAGAGAGGGGAATTAATGTAAGAAGATCTTGGGTTGCATTAGCATCACTGTTAGACTGTCATGGCTATTTGTGTTTGGTCACAGTGTCACAGAATTATATGAATGTTAAGGGTTTGGAAGAGACCTTAGAGGTCATTTAGTTCCATCCCTCATTACATGAGCTAGGACACCTTACACTAGATCAAGTTGCTCAGGGCCCTATACAACCTGCCCTTGTCCAAAAATTTTACATCATTTTTCGGTCAAAATGTTCCACCACCTTGAACACCACAGGAAAATTTTAATGAGATCAGTAACAGAATAATAACAAGACTCCTCTTGTATCTTTTAGCTAATTACATACCCAAACAGCAGAATACTGGAGATCAGTTATGCTGGACTGTTATTCTGTCAATGGGGGACTGGTTAAAACATAGGATGTATATATGACAGGCAGTTTTTTTAGTACAAAGGTAGTAGTCTTCCTCAAAGTCAATGTGTCTAAGTCTCCTCACTAGAGACAGCGAGAAATGGTGCTCATATTTATTTTACCTATTGCTATGTGAACATCTTAATCAGAAAAGGAGATGAAAATGAGTGCAAGCAAGAAATCTGTGGTAGTGGTGGAAGATACAGTTCAATAAAAACAATTTGGAATACTGCCAACGAATAGAAGAGCCGAGCTGCATTTTTCAGATCTGGTTTAGTCTGGGAGAACTGCCTATGCTCAGTGCAGGAGTAACTGAATGTAAACGTGTTCTGTTCTAGTAAGAAGGGGGAAAGAAATACTGTCGTAGTTCCTGTCATAATGTGTTTTATTAAATGGAAGTGGAAAAGCTAAGTTCAGAAGGCAGAGAAAACATCTGATAATGTCAACATCCCCCATCGGGTTAGTCACTGTGCGCTTCCTTTATATCTGGTTGAGGGACAGCTTAAGTCATCTTACCCTAAAGCAGATGTCTAGAAATAGGTCAGCTGAATCACCCCACCTGGGAGCTGAGGACAGCTATCTCAGAAGTTATAATCTATCTTGCAGACATCTCAAATCAGTGAGATGAATCCCAGCCTTAAGGTCTCTGTTCCAGCTCAGAGTCTTACACAGCTATATCTGCCTGGGCAGTTTCAGTTGTTCATCTGATCTGGCATGACATGAAACAAACCGCTTGAGACATGAAATGTCCTGCAAAACTAAGTGTGTTGGGAAGCTCTGCAGTATGAACAGAATGTAAGTGAATATAAAGAGGCCTTCCTTGGACTACAAAAACCAGTCTTTGGCATTAGTGATGCCACCATGGAGTGAAGTTTGACTGCTGGTGAGGAACTAAGCCAATTTTGGGGACTTTATTATTGAAGACACATAGACTCCTATTTATAAATTCTTCAGGCATTTCCTTAGCTTCATGACAGATTCAGTTACAACTCTGGGACACCTGAGCAGGTCCTGACACAAATACTTTAGTACCACTGCAGTAGTAGTTCCAGGTCTGAGACTTGGTAAATGATGGGAGTTTTTCCAATTTTTTTCGGTGTGTAAAGATTTTTTTGAAGTAGAAACTACTGCTTCAAAGTCCTGAGTTCAAACCATGCAAGTCTGTGCATCGATTATGATTTGACAGAGATGGAAAGCTCTCCGAACATGGGTGTAATTGTTGCTTACTTGTTGCAATGCCAACTTACTCTGCTAAAGAAGCCAAAATGGTCTAAAACAGTGACTGGTTTTCTGAAACAACTCCCAAGTGTCTATAGCAGTAAACCAACCTGATGTTGCTGTACACATACAACTAGGGTGCCAGAGTCAGTCCCCAAATTGTTGTCACGTCTCGTGTTACATACCACTGAAATGAAGCTGTTAACACTATGTTAATATAGAAAGCACTGCTTTGAGGCATATGTCTAGATGAGTCAGATGGTTATAGCTCTTAAAGTTTAAAGTTGGTGTAACCCATGCGGAATTAGTGCTGTTGAATGTGTTCAGTGTGGATGACAAATCTGTTTATCTAAACTAGGAAATAGAAATAGCCAGTGGAAACCTTCACAGTGGGGTAGCTGAGCAAACATTGTCTGCTTACATAAGCACAGATAGTGGGGGCAAGTGAACTTCAGGAAGGTGAATATTTGATGAGATGGAAAAGAGTATTTCAGCACACTGTTAACTGATCCCCATCTTGAGCAATAGCTGATGAGCATCACACATCAAAAATCTCTACCAATAACTTCAGGGGCTTTAGTCAGCATATTCTGTGTGATATGACAAGTCTCTGAATCAGTCTGTTTATTCCCTGATGTGCAGGCACTTTTTTGCTTCAACAGAGGTGTCATAACTCCCCCAGAACAGTGTTTCAGATTTTCTCTTCCTTTTTCCTTTTTTTAAAACCCATCTCAATTGTAAGCTTTCATTCAAGTGGATTATGTGGCTTTTAGTTTCATTAACTAATGTCTGAGTTATAGTGTCTTTCCTTTCTCCAGGTATTTTTAAATCCACTTACCACTTACTCATTTGCCCATTATCTTAGAGCTTATATTGTTTTGTCTAGGAGCTAAAGAACAAGACAAATAAGAAAAAACCCAATATCTAATAAGGCTGAAATGTTTAATCTCTGCTTAAGATTAATTTTGATAAATGTCTTCCTAAAATTATGGGTGTGGATGGCTGTTTAATGTTAGCATTGCAAGTGGAGTGAAAAGTGAATGTATTTCTAGCTCACTAGGCACATAATGTAATGTTACCTTTGTAAGTTTAATAGCCAAAGTGGTGTTTTGCTGGTATGACAGATTATTTGTCATGGACAGATGGCAGAAATCCCCTTGCAAAAGGGATCAGGAAAGATTTTTCAATTCTTTGAAAAGGCATATTGAAATGTGCATTAAGCAGCACCTACAGCAAGCATGTTCCATTTTAAACAGGACAGATTTTTCCATGCAGGAGAGGCAACCTGGACCTGGCCTTGAGCTAATGGAAACATGTCACTTCATTAATGCAACTGAATCTAAAGTGGAAAACATGATCCAAATGGTGTTATCTTCATCGGTTCAGGGCATATTGATGCTTTACTCAGATATGCACACAAACATATCCAGTTCCATTCGGTATCCAGAATTCAGTTTGGAAAGGACTGAGAAGAATTCCCTTCTCATTACGCATAAACACAGCTTGGTCTCAACAATAGCCAAAGTCAGTAGTGTTTTGTGTTTCTAGAGAATTTCAAGCTCTGTGACGGTCCCGTAGTATTTTAATTGGAGGTGCTACAGAGCTTTGGATGACCATAACCCAGTTTTGATTGTGATTTTTATGAGTTTGGTGAATCAAAATATTACTGGGATAATACTATGAAAGAAGTCAGAACACCACTCAGGTTCATTTCCTTGGCATAGCTATCAGGGTTTACTGGTATGCAGAACTGAGTATCCATAGAGTTAGTAACTCTGAAGAAGGCATAGTCTTTAAATCATGTCTTTTGGGACAGAAATTACTGTCAAAAATATAACATTTCTCTGTACATTTCCAATGGACTTACAGTTAACACTTCAAGGCCTCAAGCTCTATTTGCTGTTGTCAGTCTTAGACTCATGCATTTAAAATCCAAAGATCATATCCCTGAATCTTTGCCTTTGAGAGGATGTTTTCATCAAAAAAAGAAATAAAAATTAAGCAGTTATGCTTAAATTTTATCTAACTCCTATTAAATTTATTATATTAATTCTATAATATTAATATTATCTAACACCTATTAAAAAGGGATCAGCCTCATGTTAAAATAATATATAGATCGTGATTTTGGATGTCTGGTTTGGAAATTTGGGGTATGTGCAACAGATCATACACATAGAAAGACTTATTTTATCCAACAGAGTAGATTACATTGCTGATAATTGCAATGTTCTTTGGCTAGTAATTGCAGTACAGATTTTAATAAAGTTATCAGCAGGTCAAACTAAGTAATTTTAGTTTTAGGAAAAAATCTTGGATCTTTTTTGTAAGGTGAAGATTTAACATGATAACTTGTACAGTCTCTTTATTGTTCTTTTTCTGCAAAATGCCATATTGTAATAGTTTTATTCAGCCAGTACTCATGAGCCTTCTGACTTTTAAAACATCAGAATTATTTCCATGGGATATTACTAATGGTGAATGAGTTTGAAAAAGGTTATGGTAATCCCTAGAATACAAAGAAATTGTCTTTTAGTCAAACCAATACCTGTAATTTCATTTGGTGAAATACCCCTCTCTTGCTGGGGAAAGAAGAGATGTATGCTTTTCATTCTGTTGGACTTTACATAATTCTGCAGTATTGCTGGAGTTAGAATGAAATTTCTTCTCCGTACTGAACTGTTTTTTTCAGTCAGATACATAACTGAGTATCTCCCTTGAAAGAAAGGATTACTATTTTAATGTAACCTGTATCTTTTAGTTCTGTTCAATATAAAAAGGGGAAGGATGAAGGATTTTTCTTTTATATGAGCAAACTTTCTACCTTCTCAGTCAAGGAAATTGGCATTCTGACTGCAGTGTAATTTCTTTCATAAGATGCTAATAAGAACAATGCAGAATATTCATGTTTATTTCAAGTTTCTTATCAGTATTTCTTACCATTTTTAACTACCATGAGTCTTCAAGAGCTTATACATTGAATCCAACTTTGGAATGAATGGGGCCACCCCGATTCAGAAAAAAAAAAAACGACAGATTAAGAGCAGATTGTGTGAGTGTAAGCAAAAGAAACCAACAATATTTCTGATGTTCACCACAAGATGTGTTTTACACTACCATGACATTTGATGAGGGTGTGATAACTGCATAGTTAAGAAGCGTGGGTGTAGATGTGACTGTTTGTATAGAAGCAATTTATAAAATGATCACAGGAGAGGCAAAATGTCCAATGTATTTTTAGCCTGTGCTTTCTAAGCAGTTGGTGAAATAAAGGCTATCTCGCTTTGGAGTGAGAAACAATATGGACGTGACTATGTTAACATGCTGCTGTCATCATAATTCTAAAATCATCAGTTGTCTTTGCATGCAACCCAAATATCACCCTGGGCTCTGAATGAGCAAGTCATGAATATTTTAAAAGAGTATTTTTTCCAGATGCTCTATGTCTCTATGATCTTTTTTAAGCAGTTACTGAACTAGAAAGAAAACGTGACTGTTAAGTGTGCCAATAAGAACACTTTGGTTTGCTGACTATTTGTGTCTTTTCAGAAGCGTGACCTACAATTACAGCAAGATGGAATATAAGACTGGATCACTTGGCAGTGTTTCCCATAGAATCAACTTTAACACCATCTCTTCTATAATGGCTACTCTTTCAAACCCCTGTATTTCTGATGCAATTAACCTTAGCAACTCCACTGACTCCAGCTGTATTTCTGTTCCACCAATGTTATTTATGAACTTTTGTTCATAGTTGAGAAAAATCTTATTTAAAATGACTGTTGAAAAATATGAAATAAATGTAGAAATGCGCAACACATGCAGCTGAAATTTTTACTCTAAAACAATTTTATCATCCCAGCAAGAAGCCATAGTAAGAGCAACAGAGCGAAAGCTTCCTGTTGTTTTTGCCCTCTTATAAGGAAGGATTATGTCCATATTTTCTATTACCAGTTGTACAAATTTTTTTGTATTTGTGTATTCTTTTTCTCATTAGATCGGTAAGTTCCTACTGATTTGGAACTGTTGCTTTAAAAGATGCATTCTATGTTTTGCATCCAAAACATGGGAAAACGTACAATGTTTATTACAAACAAAGCTTGTTACTCAGTAACTTTTGCTGAGAAGTTGAAAAATCAGAAAACTGTGTTTAAAATCTTTTCTAATCATTATTATAATAGAAAATAGTAACAATTCAATGTTTTCTAAATATGTAGAAGCGAGAAACTGAGATTTATTGTTTGCTTTTCAGAAATATTATGCAAACAACTTCACATTGTGTGTGGGACAAATCTGTAATATAGACTTCTGATCTGTGTTATGTAGGTCTGTAAAATAACGTGATAAAAAAAATATTCCAAAATTTCCACAGACAACACACTCAGTAATTAATTTTATTATTTTAAATGCAATGTAATTTAAATGTGGCCTCAGTGACATTAGGAATTTTTAAGTGTGAAGAACTCAGGCAAATGTCAGAAAGAGTATCTTTTCATATAAAAGCCAGTGTAATTTGATAGCCTATGATACACCTAGGAATGAAGATCCAGATGATTCTCTTCCAAAGTATACTAGTAATTCATACTATAGCCTAGTCTATGAAAGTGGCCAGGACTTCATTTTCTTCTAACATTTCATGTAACTGGATACTGGCTGCTGGAAGAGTTCATTAAACCGCTAAATGGTTATTTTACAAGTAGTTCCTGCAGTGATTGTTCTGAAAAATCACTTTGGAATGATGATAGAGACTAAATTTTAGTAAACAGTGAATAATGATAAGCAGCAATAGGAAGAACGACAATATGCGTAAACCACGGGATATTTGGCTTTAGCCAAAAAGTAAAGCACAACTGCTCTAGTTTCTTAGAGAATAATTAAAGCACTTCAGATGCTACCAAGAACGTTCCTAACAAAGTATATTCCTAACTACATCTGCTTGTTTAGCAACATCCTCTGTCCTTGGATTTGAATTAGAGTTTTTTTACCTCTGTTGAATTCACATTTTTAATCAGTGTGTCTGTCATTTGCTACTGGTACATATCCTACTGATGTCTTACGTGTTAACTTGAAGGAATGAAGAAGGATGAACAGCCCTGCCCTGAACTCCTGAAGGTCTCTAAGCTAAGCCTCTGATTTACTACAGGCTGCTCTTGAATTTCCTTCTGACCTTCTGGCTGCCTGCTCCTTATTTCATATCTCTCCAGCGGCTGTTTATCATAGGTTCCAGCTGCTCCTTCCCCTCTGCTGTTTTTCTGTTACTTGCCTGACACTTCCTGAGTCCTAAGACACATTTCCTTTTAAAATAACACTTCCTTGTTCTGTGTCTCTGTATTCTTAAAATGCTAGTAGTGTTCTGAAAATTTTCTACAGAAAAATAAGATAAAATTTCTCAGGGTAAATGGGAAACCTCTGTTTCTCCTTGCTTTTCTTAACTCTGAGGCTACATAAGCTTGATTGAGGGTGTTTAAGGAGGATTTTGGTGCATCCTATTCCCAGTATACTTTTCAGGGTTTTTCAAATCAGATAGTTACACACATGGCAGAATAAGAAAATCTTGGACATGTAGCAACTAATTGGTCAGTGAAAAACGGACCTTGTTTCTATCAATAATAAATTAAACTTCAAAAATATTTCATAGCATTCCTGCCAAGGTCAAGGCTGGCAATAATATGCAATTGTGAGTCATAATCTTAAGAGTGATAAAAATCTGGGTGTTTTTTTTGTTGTTCTGAGCTTATTGAGAGACGAACAGAAGAAAATGGCAAAGACAGGATTTTAAAGGATTCTCTCTCTATTGAAAGGAAATGAGCTGAAGATAATAACTTCCCTATTGTTGCTTAATAAGGCATGGCAAATTGTAATAATAATAATGAAGAATTATGGGAAATTATGAAGAAATAATAACAAAATCCAGAATTATGGTTCCCCATGGAACTCCTATTTTTCTTTTGGTGTGGATAACGATTTATTGAGTATATTATGATATTAAAAATTTTTAAAATCCTGTTGAGTATTAATCAAGCACAAAATAAATTGATTAACTATCCCCAGGAATAGATATCAGTGTGGATACCTCACCTGATCAAATTATTTCTGAAAGGACTTTCTGCGGTATGGTGTGAATTTAGTTAGATTCAACATTTTCACCCAAAATTTGCAATAAGCTTAAAATCACCATTCAAAATCTTTCCAGATATTTTATAAGTTTAGGCAAATACTATATAACAAAAATTGCTTGATAATGAAGACCTATTAAGAATGACTTTTCTCATACAGCCAAATGCTGTATTAGTCATCTGGAATCTAGGATTGCATGTCATGCTTTTCTGTTTCAACCAACTTACGCATCTCCCATCCCCTCTCTCCCTCCCTCCCCGTGAAAACCCAAGAATTCTGCAGTTTATTGATAATTTAGCACCTTTCAATGTTCCTTAGGTGTTTGAATCATCTTCTTTATCGGTTTTTCAAGAAAAGAAGACAGTGTGCACAGAAAAATCTTGATATTTGTTTCTTTATCCAAAGAAGCCATGAGAAGCCTTATACTCATGGCCTCTGGCAATGGTGAATGCAGGTTCTTGGTAAGACAGGTCTGCAAGGCACAGGTAAGAAACCTGAGAGTAACTACTGTGTGTACATGAATTGAGAGTCTTCAGAGGCACATAATTTTCTCAAATACCAAATGTCTTCAAAGAAACTGACACATCTATGTTGAATAACAACTGACAATTTCCTTAGCAATCAATTCCTTAGGGTTCCAAGGCTTTTTCACAGAAGACCTGCCCATCTTTTTAAAGAGGGCAAAACATCCTTTTTTGTCTCATTCAATGTGTCATGGGTGAAATTTTGCCAAAATATTTATCATAGATATGGGAAATTTCATCCCCAAGGGGTGAAGTTTAGCAGGTTTTTAAGGAGTTAACCCAATATTTTATCAGAAAGAGAAGTCTCAGGCAGTCATAATCCCATAAAAGATCAGCTAAAAACAGATTACTGAAGCTCTCCTTGAGCCAATAAGGGATGAGGAGGCAGACAGGTTAAGCCACTATGAACTACTTACAGCCAATGCATACGGTCCTTTTTCCTTTCTTCATCTGAGTGAAAGAGCATGTCATATTGCCATATACTGTCCCATGTTCAATTTTTGATCCTTTTCCTTCTCTCTTCCTGGCTAGCCTAAGACATGTGTGGGAAACCATCAGTGCTCAGACATCTTCAGAACACTTTATCCAGCACAGCATTACCACGAGCATGTCAGACATAACCTTATTCTACCTACCAGTTCTCTGATGAATTCTGAATCAGGTTTAAGAATTGGATGTTCAAATTCAAAACCTTCCTAAGTCTGAAACAAAGAAGTTTAGGAGGAAAACCACATCCACCTGTGCTCCTGTAGCACAAAGAAAGAGGCAAGGTCTTACCTGGCAGTCTGAGGAATTCCTGCTGTTCCTGAGGACCACTATACTCATTCCACCTCCCACTCTGATTCCATGAAGCATTACTCTAACCTTGTGTTTTCTGTTGTAAACACATAGGATGCATGCTAAACAAGCAAATAAACAAAAGAAAAATAGTTTGCCAATACCAGACCCTCCCCTCCTTCTTCCCTGGGGAGAGAGAAGAAAACAAATCATATGTGACAGATGTTAAGTCATGTTGCTTAATCCATGAGTAAAGACACTCAGATGCCATGGAAACCACCATGGCCAAAAAAGACATACAGAATAATTGAGCTTTCAGGAGGTCCCAGGAGATCTTTAGTCTGACATCCATCTCAAGGTGGGGTCAGCTAAAGGCTTTGTCCAGTTCAGGCTTGAAAACTTTCAAGAACATACATAGATGGGTCGGACAATAGTATAGTGATACAATGGGTTGCATGTATTGGAATGCCCCTCAGAAAGTCTCCTTAAATGCTGAATTTTGTTATGTTGAAAAAAGCCTGAGATCTGCACAAGAAAATAATGTGGAGAAAGTGAGAAATAATATAGTGAGTTTATAATAAAAAACTGAATGAAGGAAAAACTAATACTTTATAGAAAAGTACCATTTAAAGAAAGAACAGT
>JAWMRA010000090.1:56676002-56695148 GCA_035584735.1 Pseudotriccus pelzelni | reverse complement strand
CACCATAGGGTGTGTTTATCCAGCTGTGTGATGGATGTTTTGTCCAGAAGGATCCTGTGTGAGACAATATCAAAAGCTTTACTGACATCCGAAAAGATTATATTAACTGGCTTCCCTTGATCAACTAGGAGACTTACCTTGTCATAAAAGGAAATAATTTTTGATAAACAGGACTTTCCTCTCATGAAGCTGTGCTGGCTGTGACCAATGACTGTGTTGTCTTTCAGCTGTTTTTCAGTACCTCTCCATAACTTTTCCAGGCACTGATGTGAGACTGACAGGCCTGTAGTTTCCAGGGTCCTCCTTCTTGCCCTTCTTGAAAACTGGGACAATGTTCACCAGCTTCCAGTCAACTGGCAACTTTCCAGATTCCCAAGACAACTCAAAAATTATAGCAAGAGGCTTTGCAATGACATCAGCCGCCTCTTTGAGGATTCCTGGATTCATCGTACCCCATTACTTTTCTACAGAGGATATTTTCTCTTTGCTGCTACTAATGTTGCAGTGCCTTCACAACTTTGCCCTTTTCCTCCCATGTATTTTATTATCAAAATTTATAGAAAGATTTTTTCTCATAATGTCCAGATTTATGTATGTTCCAATTTTGAGCTTAAGTTCTGCTTCTCAAGTTGGAAGCTTCAACAGGGTCTTTCTGTGTATCAGTCTCAATGATTTCATACAGAACATCCTCACTTTGTTAAGTCTGAGCTGAAGGATTCGTCCCCATTATGCTATACGAACAGATTGAGAGTGATCACACTTTCTCCTTCCAGTTCTTTTCTTTAAAGTTGAAGAACTATTTCCTGCTTAACTCTCAATGAAAGCCCTACTGGAACTTGATTTCTTGATATTTATACTTTCCACAAATATAACTTTTACTCATCAGTGTCCTCCTAAACTTCACATAAAGAGGTTGAAAGTAAAGTGAGATGCTTCCTCTAAAGGAAATGTTACTGTTACCTTTATGTAAACTTCAGCACTTGTGTTGCTGAGGACTGAGCTGCTTTCCAAATCAGTAAACTGAGAAATTGACAGAAAAATAGTTACTGTTGAATAGTTATGTTCATGAGAGTTCACATGAGCAGAGAATGGGAGCGCATAGCATGGACAGCCTGCAGAAAGGCCTGTTGGTGAAGTTTCAAGGGCAAAGAGTCTGGCCACTACTATCACCCTGTGGACTAAATCTTTAACCTCTGATGTCAACTTCTTTCCACTTACAGTATGAAGCCCTAGTGCCAATGTCCTAAAATTTTTGTATCGTAGCTCAAATTGTCTGACTGAACCACAGCAAACTGAACCACAGCAGAAACAGGCTTGGATAAAAAACCAATCTTCTACTGCCAGGATTTGCAGTTTATCTGCTGAAGAGTGACTTTTTCCTTAAAAATGTTCTGTATCAGTGAACATGCACAAGCTGCGTTCAGTTCCTTGCCCTTTTTGAACTCTCTTGGATTTGTATAATTGACCTTCCTCTTTCCATCTTTGTGGTCACATCATTCTGTAGTCATAAGCAGCCTCCATATGTCAGCCATCATATTTCTGACAGGGTTTTTGTTAAGGAATGAAGACATACTTCCCCCTAGGCACATCAGCATGCAAATCACCCCCTTTCCTGTGACCTTGTCAAACATTCTCATTCAGCCTTTATTTTTCTGATATCTCTAAGCAGTAATAACTCTAATTGACTCCAAAGACTTGACACTAGATAAAAATAAACCATATCATATCTTTACTTTGGTGATGAGAGGGAAGGACACACTTTGATCTCTGTTAAATATGTGTCAATAATGCTGGTCCTTGTTTACAGTGAATGGTGTTTGTCCTGGTATACTTGAGAGCAGAACCTATCAGTGGGGACAGAAATGTCAAGGAAGAGCCATTTGACAAGAGGTGTGCCTGACAACTCTTCTCAAATGCTTGGGCTTATCTAAAATCTGAATTAGGTGAAAGATTTGTTCAAATCTGTGGCTGCTCCTTAGTGGGTGACTGGGACTGAGTGTCCTGTAGCTGCAGTTACACTTTGGCTGCCAGCTGGCAGTGACAGCCTTTTCTGCAGGAGGAGAGGGCAGTGCAGGGTTTTGTTTCTTCAGCCTGTGTAGGAGTGGGCCTCTAAGAAGGCTTCCGGAAGTATAAATGTGGTTAAAAAAACACTGAGAGCCATGCTATGGAGACTGTAGTGACATAACAGGGAGCGTGCGCTTCGTATTTAAGGCAGTTAATATTGAAGAATAGGAGTGAGAGATCACTCATATCTGACCTAGTAGTTATTTTATTGCATTCTCATCAGTAAATTTAGATATGCAAAATATTTAGTAAGTACAGATGGATTTGCAGTCAGTATTAAATACTGCATTTAAGGTTTGCGATACATATATTGTGCATGTCTACTATACATATCTGAAATGTTATATGCATGCACAAAAATGTCACTCACCAACCCACTGATGTCTGGAGTCCTGTTGGGATCCCTCAGCCTTGGGGCATAACCATGAGAAGGGGCCCTGCTCAGGAAGAGCAGAGAGCTGCTGTGGAGTGAGAGCTCAAAGGGTGCTGATGAGTGCAGGTACTTAAAGTGTAAAGTGCCTGATTTGTAGCCAAATTTTCTACCATGCAGTTTTGTCCACTTATCAGCCTAGTCTCCCACCAAACTATTTACTTGTGTATTGTTCAGTGCTGCATCGTTGCTGACAGCCTCACACAGTAGGATTGACTTTGATCTGGCCTATGTGCTGAAGTTCAGTTAGTTCAAACAGGAGAAGGGCATCCATAGAGCTAATGAAGAAGACAGTGGAGTTACTGAAGCCAATTCACCTTTTTCATGCTAGTTCTTGAAACTTCTTGCTGCTTCTCAGTTTAAGAATAGTCTTCAGACATGGCAGCAAGTTCAGAGCACAGAAATGCAGTCTACTTCACAGCATATGTGAGTACATTGCAAGGCTTCACAAAATAGGAAGTTTCAAAGGCAAAAATGTCAATCTTTAAAAACAATTAGTCACATTAATGTAGTTTCCTTCCACAAAGTCATAGGTAGAGATTTCTTTTGGTCATAAACTACTGGAAACCTGGAGGACACATAGAGAAGAGAAGCACATTTATCTTCCTTTTTTCTTCAAGCACTTGCTCCTAGACACTCTTTTGCCAGATCTGTTCCTTTTCATAGTCTCATAATGTGGAAGTTCCCCAAAGCCTAGTTCTGTAAACATGAGTAATTGGTAATGATGTACTAGCAAAGTGATAAACACTGGAAAATGAAAAGTGTGCCCTTGAGCTAAGTGAGATTTTTCATTTGTGCCTTCTGCAGCTGAGAGCTCTGACCACTAGAGAGCCTGTCCTCCAGTTCTCCCCTCTGCGCACTTAGATTTCCCAAAGTAATTCCTCATCTATTCCCCAACAGACTAAATGATCTGTGCCTTAAATCAGCAAAAGTTTTTAGGATATTTGCTCTTCTGACTGCTTATTCCCACAGGGATCTGGTAGGAATTAGGTTCCTAGATGATCTTTGAGGATCTGAACATGATGCTTTATTCTGTTTAGCCTTAGCAGTGACCAAAAGCCTGGTTCAGTATTTGCTGACCCCTGCAAGGAATCTTTTTGTTGAGCTCTCTGGGCCCCTTTTCAGGGTCTGTGTTCATGGATACACTGGTATACTATAGCAATGGTTTCTAATCCTGGAAGTTTGTTGTGTATCAGGTTTTTGTTCCTTTAATTGCTTGACGATTCTCACACATCATTTACTCCTCAGTGGTGCATGTAACTATTCAACAGGTGAAGGATACTGGCTTTCTTCGATCTAGTAATGGCATTCTCTCATGTTTATAGAGAACATTGGAAAAATAGGGCAAAATGAGGGTATACAGCAAAAATAAATATCCTTGTTTTATCATCCTCCTGCGTAAAAAGGGTAGAACAAGTAAATCACTACCAAATTGTGGGAACCAGTTAAGCCAGCAGCACCTACATTCAGTTAAATAGGATCAAAAAAAGAGTGTTTCAGCCTTGACTGGTGTTTTTGATAAAGAGAGTGCTGTGTTCTCAAAGCAAACACCACTTTGAAGGATCTGCGTGAGTGTGTGCTTTTCTCCTGTGGCTGAACATAGCCACCACATGATGTGAGGTGAATGTATGGGATCAAGGCACCAGTTTAGGATGATCCTGGGAATTTTGGTTAACTAAAAGACAAAAGTAAGATGCTGTTTACAAAGGAAGCCTAATAAAATGGGAACACCAGAAAGATCGGCAGATAAGTCCTGAAATCAAATTCTGTGTGTGCAGCCTTGTTTTCTCTTCAGTGCCCATACCAAGCAATGAAGCAATGCTTTTAAATGTGTAGCTACAGAGTGTTAAATACTTGTTATAATTGCCTCAATTAAAGTTAGATCATAAAAAATTACTTTTGAAAATAGATCAGGAAGTCTTTTCCCACCTTTTAGACACTTGAATGTAGCTTAGAAAAAAAAATCTGTGTTTTTTTCTTGCTCTGTTTCAGGAGTTTATCCAGTTGCTGGAAAAGTTATTGTTTTTCCTCATACTAGAGATTACTAATGTAATCTGAGCGATCAGAGGGATCAGATGAACACATTAAATAAAAATCTCCTTCTCATTGTGATATCCTACTAAGTAGAAAACAGATGACTGAAAGGAAGCATCAGGGAAATTAAAAATCACTTAAAAGCACATTTTTCTTAACTAGGAGAGTTTCCTCTAATTCCTTGGAGATACTGGCTGCTCTCTCTGGCTTTGATTCAGAAAAGCATTCCTGCTTAAGTGCATAAGGACATACTTATTTCCTCTTGAATCTGATGGTGCGGGAGTCTGGGGAGGTCTCCATCTGCAGTTGCAGTGGAGGGTACTGCACGAAACTGAGCTGCCTGCTGGATCTCTGCACATTTTGTTGAGCGTGGGAAAGAAACTTAGTGCATGTAGACCCACAGAATGTATGTATTGCCCACATCACTTATCTCTCACTGCAACATGCCTGTAAGTGTGTTACTAAATTGCATTCTCAAGTGAAGATGCAAAGCTGGAATGATCCAACTTTGATCAAAATGATCAGAAGATTTATCTGAAGGATGACCTTTGTTAGGAATACTGTTTTCTTAATCAAACAGCCTGTTGTTTTTTTGATGCCAAACAAATAAATCCCAGAGGAGGTGCTATGACAGCGATTTCCCTTCCACTACATTTTTACTTTTTAAACCTCTTCAGCGACATTCAGGTTCACACCAGGTTCACATGTCATCAGTGTAGTTTGAATACAGTTGACAGGAGGACATTGCTCATCATCTGCCCCTCTTGGAGTAGTGCTCTCACTGACAGGCAGTCCACTTCATAAGGAAGACCAATCATACAAATATTGCAGCACAAATCATTGATTTCTTTGATGTGCCTGGTGAGCTAAAATACAAACTGGAAAGATGTCTGTGTTTCCGTTGCACTCCTAGCTGATACTAGCTGGGATACTTGTAGATCTAAACAAACAGGTTTGGGTAGAATAGGCTATAACATTTTGGTTTGGATAGGTGTAGGTTTTTTATGAAAGGAATAGGTGGGGCTCATAAAACTGCTCCTCTGGGTTTTGTACTCCTAACCCAGGTCTCAAAAAGCTTCAGCATGTCTCTACAGACATCTAAGCATTCTATTTTAAATCTCCAAATTTCTTTTAAATGTGGCACACACTAAAATACAGCTCTCTGGAAAAGAAAACTATTTCCAAAATTAAAGGGTATGGTTATGGAGCAGTAAGCCTTCAAAATTTAATTTGTTTTTCTGCTTCTACTTTACCATTTTCCTCCAGCCTCCTTCTTAATAATGTAAACCCTTCAGTCACATCTGTTTGAAGTGTGTAAATAAGACATTTATTTCATATCCTCTGGAAGGTCAGCTTGGCATAATGGAGCACTTCACACACCATAACTACCATTTTTCTTCACTTAGCTGAACTTGTTGACTACCTATGAGCAGTGGGCAGGAATTTTAGGAGATCTTTAATTGCTTGCTTGAAACTTTCACCATATTGTTAGAATCAAACACAAGATCAAAACTTTTAGAATGCTATGTTAAGAATGAGTGTTCTGAACGCTTTTATAAATCACAGCCAATTTTTTTACTAAGCTTGTATTTCTTAGCAAGTCTTACATCTGCTGTCTTACTGCAGATAGTTCTGTTGTACTATTTATTAAGTAACAGTGGCCCTTACAAACCTCAATTGCTGTTGCCAATTTCAAGGCAAAACAATACTACACTTGAGTAAATGAGGTAGCAGTTTATTTTGTGTATGCTCAGAGAAGGGGAAAGAAATTATTGCAAACCAAAGCAGACATTAGGTCCTCAAAAACAGCACCATGAAAGAAACAGTAAAAGTCCTTACAAAAATAAAAAGCTAGCACAATAAAAAATAGCAAAGGCTTAGTAAAAAATAAGAATGATAATGATCTTTTTAAAGTCAACAACTCCATTTCTGTGTTTCACTGTGGGGTGTAAGACTAACATTGGTTCAGAAGTTAGAGTACCTGCAAGAATCACTTTTGCAATTTCTTTACCTCCATTGCTTCAAAGTATTAGTAGAGAAGGTTGTCAGTAAAAAGATCACCAAGGTTATATAGTAAAATTATTTTAAACCCAGAAGATGTTTGAAAAATCATGAAAATGAAAACTTGCAAAGACAGTTCACTTTATCATTTTATATGTTATATTGTCCCTAAAAATTCTAAGAGTAATATTTTCAGGTGATGTATCTTTTCTCCATCATGCAGTAATAGTAGATTTCCATACAGGATACTCCTGAATAGATCAAGCACAGTGTTATCTGGTAAAAAACTTGAACAAGACGGCTTACCCTCCAATGTACAGCTCAGCAGTACTCTGACATGAATTACCTGCTCCAAATTGTAAGATAAACTGTGCTCAAGAACTGTGGTCAATAACCAGAGAGCAAACAGTGCAGGGCATATGGTTCTCTGTGCTAGTCTGAGGTGTTCAGAAATTAGAATTTTTGCAAACAAGATAAAGATCTAACCAGAGTGCTATTCTGCATTTGGAGGAAACGAGAGGAAATAATGTTCATTTACATAATGAGTGAGAATATAATTTTTATTTAAAAAAAGAACATGTGGAATGCTGAAGTAAAGTTACTGCAGAGTTTTCTCTCTCTCATTAAAAAAAAAAAAAAAGTTAAAAAAAAAAAGGAAAAAATAAAAAAAGCAAAATTATTTCTGGGGGGAATAGAATTGTATAGAAGGAACTGATAAAAGCTGCCCAGAAAACTATCTGGGATGTTCCTCTAGATTTTCAGTAAATCTTAGAACAGCATGTAATTTCCAAAGAAGAAAAATAAATAAAGTTAGAGTTGCACGAAACTCTAGGACAGGTTAACAGGCTAGCCAGAATAATTAGAGCCTACACGATAACAAGTAGATTAATGGAGCCTCAGACAACAAAGAAGAATGAAACCATCCCACCAATCAACATAGGTTTGTGGAGAATAGATACTGCAAAAACAAATGTCATTTCTTCTGCTTTAATGGAGGCTTTGGTCAATAACAAAGATGTAACACCGAACTTCTGAAAAGTAGCTAATACAATGGCCTGCACCATTTACTTATGCTTGCAGTTTTATAGTTTCTTAGTATGGGTGGATCAAGAATTGTATTATAATTGACCTTAACACTTGACTGTAACTCAGTGAGGAGTCAAAACAGCATTTTATATTTTAATCCTATGGTATATTAATATTCTATCAGGGAAAGAAAATATTGCTACTGTTACTACTGATAAGAGTGGCTGTTGATGTCAAGACTGGGATATGGGTAAGAAGGTGGATTGTGGAGGATGTTATGGACTGACTTATAACAGATTGTAAATGAATACCGTGTGTTTTTATGTGTCCCGACTTCAAAATGTTTCCTCTGATGGAAAAAAAAAATCATAACTCTGAAAAGTAGTACCTGTAAAAATAAAGATTCTCTCTCATGAAATAGTATCATGAAGAAAAATGTTGAGCATCAGGGTGGGCACCCTCCTAGTCATGAGTTCCCAGCACAACTCTGAATCCCAAATGATTCACGTTATTTTCAGGTTTGTTAATAGAATTGTGGAAATTCATACCACCCCTGTCCTGTAGAACTTGCCGCAAGTGTGATTGGAATACCTGATGGGTTTTGATGCCAACAGCTTCTCAAACTGAGAGCAGCTTAGAACTATATCCTAGAAAAGCTACTGAAGCTGCTAAAGAAAATATCTTATGGTGAAGAGACAAGAAAAAAACAACGAGAAGGAAGAAAAAAAAAAAGAGTTAAAGTCTAACCTGTGGACAGTACCTACCAAGCTAGAAGGACCACAAATAATTTTATCTGCATCTCATAAATATTTTCAGGTATCTTTGGTATTTGCTTGAGCTTTTGAGGTTTCAGTTTGGCAATATCGAGAAAATGACTTGTCTCTTAAGATTCAGAAGTCTGGCAGTCAGTGGGTATTTGTCCCCGGCAAGACAAGATTACTGATCAATTCTTAGGAAAGACCTGAGGGAAAAATGTGAAACTTCTGTGATGTTCCTAAAACACTGATAGTTATAGATCACATAAAAATATAGAATAACTTCTGTCAAACATGCTTTCCACTGAAAAAATTCTTGTGTCATGGAGAGTTTGGGCTTGGGTTTACTTTAGCCAATGGATGTCACTGTTGTTCCATTGCATGTCAGATATGGTATGTATCTGCCAGTAATGAAAAATGCCATCTGTGCTGAAGTAACAGAGAGATGAGTGCAAGCTGCTGGTAGGACATTCTGCTGGAAGAGATGAGGATAGATTTTAAGATATAGCTTAGGAGAATCTACCCTATCACCATAAAATTGATACCATTTCCTCAGGAAAGCTTTTGTACTGCTGTTCAAATGTTGATTGCACACAGCAGTTGCACTCTGATGTATAACTGTATGACAGGTGTGGGAGAACTGGATTGGCAGAGCAGGAAAGAAAGCTTTGCATTACATCTTGGGAAAGTTTGTATTTGCGCTTAAGCAAGAGAATGTTGACAGGTTTACACTGACAGGTTCACAGGAAAGAAAATAATGACAACCACATTGCTGATAAATTTAATCCTACCAAACTAGCATAATAGGGTGGTCTGACAATGAAGTTAGTAACTAATTGTAGAAGGGAAAGGATCAGCTGATACTGGGTGACAGACTTGTTTTCCAGTTAAAGGACAAAACCCAAAAGGAAGCTGATTTCTTGGTTTGCAAGGAGCATAAACATTTTTTAAATGTTTGAACCTCATAGGGAGTGACATCTGAAAACAGAAAAAAAAAAATTATGAACAGGGAGAGAAAAAGATGTCATTATGGGAGCTGAGGAGAGTTAAAGTCAGAGCAAGGGCAAGTCACTCTGCCTCTTATCATCACTTATATCCTTACTAATAAATTACAATGGGCTAGGACTCTATCTTAGGTATAAGGGTATGAGGACGTGGAAACCCTGTCCACCTGCATTACGACAGAAAATCTCAGTGTCCTTGTCTTCATTGCCTGTCAGCACAAGAGGACAACTTCTCCCATTCCCAGAAGTGCTTGGACAACACTGGCTGGCATAGGCCAAAACTATGTCAAGAGTGGTGTTAACAATTACAGTGGTTACATGTTGGGGCCTAAGTCTTAAACCCTGGCCAGGTGTGGGTTCTTAAGATAAACTGATTTGTTAAGGCAAATGAGTGAAAGGCTTCTTGATCTCTGAGGTCAATGGCCAACTGCAGAGTCATGACAGCCCTGGCCCAGTGCACACTTTGATCAAGTCCAAGGCAAGATTTGAACTTGCACTTGAACAAACTGCTGTGAACATACTTGGACAATCTGACATTCAAATTCAGAGGAAAACCCCAGGAAAGTTAAGAATCTGGTTAGTGCTGGAAAAACCTTCTGGGAAAATGTCTGGAGAAAAGGTATGGGGTTACTGATAAAACATGAAAGGAACTAGGTTAATGACTGCACAACATGGTGTTGCTCCCAAAATTTCCAAAGAACATGACATTTTCTAGATCCTGGCTGTACTTTGAACGATATGCCATGGCGTGCTGTGTTTACTCACTCATCCAGGTGTGGGAAAACTTCCTTGGACCATCTTGTTCCCCTTACTGGTGAAAAGCTTTCTGCCAGACCTTGTAAGTTAGCTCCTCTACAGCACAGTGATGGTCATACCCATGGAGACTTGCAATGTGAAGTAGTAGGTGGGCTGCATGAGCAGAGACAGCAACATCATGCCTGTCTGACAGTGTAGCAGATCTGCTCACCACTGAGTCAGTGGTGGTGTTTTCTGTTTCCAGGTATGTCTCTCAGGTTTAGGTTTGACAAAGTTTACTGAAGATTACTGGTTTGCTACTGTGCTTTGGGACATACAGGCTATCCTGATAGAGAGACTCAAGTGTGCACATGCATGTATGAGCTTCAGGAAAAAAAGTGGTTTAGAAATTAAAGGCTGCTGGTTTCTGGAAGCAGTCCGTTTATTGTGCTGGATGGAAGACTGTGAGGAGGGGGGAGACTTGCAGGGTTTTTCTTGTTCATTGATGATTAAAGTGTGGTTTTTATTTCCTACTTGAGCACCTGAATTGGCGCAGCACCCTTTTGTGCTCTCATGTGGAAGAAAGCCAGCACTAAATCTGAGCAAGGGAAGCAACCAAATTACCACTGTGTCTTACTGAGGCCCCATTTTCCCCAGAGACCTATTGCCAAGTGCTGTTTTGACCAGACCTGCTGAGCTGAGGTAAAGTCTAATGGCTGAGTTGTGACTTGAAGTGGTTATGTGCTATGCTGAGAAGTCATAAACAGCTCTTATGTAAATGGTGTATGAGGGAGTAGGGAACCTTTAGCCATGCTAGAAGCAGATCTGAGCTGATAACTTCATACCACACTGTTCTCACAGATTGTTTCATAGAACAACAACAAAACAAGCCTTCCCCTCCCTTCCCCCAGCTGAGCGCAGGGGTGGGAGGTTATGGCCTCCAGGAGCAAGGAGGATATTCACACAGCTGAGGGATTGAATTCAACAGGCTGAACAGAGAGGTCTGGACAAAGACCCGGTGTAACAAAGCAAAGCTGTGCAATTCCTGGTTTAGATTCTGCATCTGATGTAGGTGTGATGGTGGCTAAAACTGTATCATCATATCTGAGAGACTTAAATCAATTACTAGAAGTTTCTAACAATTACTAGTAATCCCTGATAGCAAAAGCAGATGTCTTGTTAAAAACAAAACAAACCAAAACATATAATACAATTACTTTTTTGTTTAGCTTGTGCTGTATGTAGTTTTCTAAGGGAAGAAAAAGGAGTCTGCTCTTGCCCAACACATTGGGCAAGCTAAAAGATCAAGGCAGAATTGAAGGCTGATACAACAGAGATACTTGAAACTGCCAGTCTTCCCAGAAATTATTTTAGAAATATTTTTGCTTTTCAAACTTAATTTCTAACATGACTTATTTGCACAAATTGCATTCCTTTGCTTATAATACAAGACTGAGTTTTCATGGAGACAGCTGTGGGAACTAAAACGGCTTTTAAAAGCTAATTTTAGAAAACTTAAATTGTTTATGTGTGAAAAGTCCTTTAGAAAACTGTTCAGGGAGGTGAGAAATTCAGTGACTTCCCATCCAGGAGCCACAACTTGGAAAGTCTTAACATATGCTAATTTCTTTTTGTAAATTTGAAATTAACCTGTTATGGTTCTACACTGGTTTCTTTTCTGTAGTCACCAAAGCTTGCATTTTCTTATGAGAGTCAGAACAATTTCAAAATTCTAATTTGTTTCCAGGTATAGTAGGAGCAATGAGCCAAAAACTCCTCAAATGCAGTAGTGACTCTAGATTTTCTCCCTCCCCTCCTCTACCTTTTTGTTCAAAAGCACACCCCCCCTTGTAACTGGTTCAGGAGGAAGAGTGCTGTAAACACTTGAACAGCAAAATGTACATGTTCAACTTCAAAATACTATCCCAAAACCTGCAAATAGTTCTGCTGACCACTGACAGAGAGAGAAAACTTAAAACTCTAAATCTGCTAATGGGTAAAGTTAAGCATGAACTCTCAGATAAGCATTGCTACTAGTTCAGCCTCTAAGTTATTTCAGTGATCATTATTTTCAATATGCTTATAGCTTCCTTGGTTTGTACCTACTAGTATTTTACTTCATCCCTGGATTCTATGTCTAAAGTAATTTTATTTTTCTGTTTGGACACAAACAGAAACTTTTTCTTCTGTCGCATAATTTCTGTTGTCTCTTCTTTTTCCTGCTTTCAGTTTCCTACAAAGTTGCAAACAACAATTAGTTCTGTTTTTTGAACAGAAAGATCAGGATCTGAACTGATAGCTTGTTCTTAAAATGGTCTCTACAGACCAGCTAAGTCAGTACATTAGCTAAAGTTGGCACCTTGGCCTGGCAAAAAAATTCTGATGATTTCTCCTCTGTCTGCACACACAAATACCCTAAAAAGTGCCTCCAAACCCCCGAAGCCCCCAAATACCATCAAATAAGTTTGACTACAGCAACCAAATACATCTGCAAACTCAATTTATTTGACCCTGTTTAATTTAGTCAACAGTGTCTGGACTTACAGAAAACGTTGTTTGCCCAGGGTAAAAATGAGATTCTAGTAAATAAAAAACTTTGAACCATGGCAAAATCTGAGACAGGCTTAACGATGTGACTAGGTTTTCCATTGCAAAAGCTTGGACACCCACTAACGAGCTATTGAAAACTCAGACAGAAGACCTTCATCCAAAAGTCTGGAACAATTTCTTCCTAAAAATACTGTTTCTAGATGAACACATTCAGCATGTCAGACATAGTCCAGAAATGGAAATGCATCTGCCTTCAAGTCAAACCATAAATCATGATGTCTTAAGGCCCGGACCCAAAAGCCTACAAGATATCTTGGCAATTTATTTTGAATTTGCAGATACAGGCAGCTATGGACTTATCCAGAGCTTTAGCTGCCTGCCTCTCCCTAGCAATAGCCATTGCAATGCGCAGCAGGATGCATCAGCACTTAGAGCTCTGTACTAGTGGCATAGCGCCCCTTGCACTGTAAGGTTAGAGTTGTACAACTTTCCCCTATTTGAATGTTAATATATCCAATGTATTTTTGTCATGCCAACTACTGTAGAAACTGGGAATGTAATAAATGCATAATGTCAGTGCAACTTAGCAATTGTTTCTTGCTCTTTTGGAGCATGGCGACTTTTCATTTCTCCCCCCCCCCGTCTGCCTTCCCGCCCTCCCCTGTCTCTCTCCATATTCTGTTAGCGTAGATACCTCTTTTTCCATGTGTTTCATCATGTCACAGTGTCTGCCAGATTCACTGCTGAATGCCTCTTAGTGGGAGATTTTCTATTGACCAGGCCAGATGCAGAGATGATCCTTTCTTATGAGACCACTAATGCCCTTGACAGTTTTACTGTTCATGATAAGCAGAGCTGCCATTGGCAGCTTCTTGTCCCAAGTAGAGAGCTGGAGAGGACACCCACACAAGAAAAGACTTAGTTCAACTCTTACTCTTCCTACACCTAAGGAGCTCCCAAGGTGAAGTTTGTTCTGTTAATCTTCAGCACATGGAAAGGGCTTAACTCTTTAGGATCCATTTGTTGAGTAAGGAGCTACCCAAATGAGGTAGTGACAAAATACTGAACCGGCTTGATCCTTATCTTGGGGGGGAACTTGCCTCTTCACTTTGGTGTGCAGGAAACATATTAACCACTTCACAACCAGCACACCCTTTCTTCCAACAACTGAGGAGATGTAATGTCTCCTGGAGCTGAAAGCTGCCTCTTTGTCTGCCTTTTTTACTGTGGAGCTATGAGCATTGGCCTGCGGCATATTGTGGCATTTTCTTAGATGTTCTTGCTGAAGCACTAACCTTTCTTTACATAGAATACTAATCATTATCCTAGATGACCGAGCCTATTAGGTTACATCTTAAAATTTAGGGAAAAGGTTGGAAGAGTTATTTAAATTTAAATCTCCTGAAACCTCTCTGAGTTCTATAAACACAGTACTGGTAGTTCAGTGTTGGGAGGGTGGGGGAAATATGCCAATTTTTAGGCTATGCAAGTCCAGCACAGCACCTTTCCTTCACTAAGCTGAAAATCCCCAAATGAACTTCAAGGAATTCTATAAATGCCAGGTAAATCTTACTGGTGGTTTCTGGGAGCTTTTTGTACCTGCTCAGTTAGGATTACCATACATAATTAATATTTTTCACATCAATTGCATAGCCATTGTTAGTACTAGTACTAATGGGACTAGATATTCAGCACACACTGTAGAGACCACCTTTATAGCTGTTACATCAGATGCACAGCACATGACATTGATATCCAAATACGTGTTTCTGTTATGTTTTCTGCTGCACATTTTGCAGGTTAAGAATGGAGGTGCAAATAGTTTGGAAAGAGTTCCCTTCTCTGCCTACAGCTAGCTGGGAGGACTGAGTTAGATTAAGAACATCTCTTCAAGCCTCTGCTGATTTCAGCTGAGGCTGCAAGTGCTCAGTGCCCTCCTCTGCTGCTATCAAATAATTACAGAGTCAGGCATAATGTCAAGGGGCATGTGCTGCCAAGATAAATATCTGTTGTCCTCATTAATTTGGACTAGATTCCACAGGATGAACTGCTGCACAGCTGAACTGCCAACACATTTTCTGAGTAACTTATGCAAAGTTTAACATTTTTGATAAAAGCTTTTTTTTGCTATTCTTTACTGCCCTTCCCTTTCCTATCTTCTAATCCATACCTCAATTCTTTCCCTTAGTTCCATTCTGTTTGCAAACTTTAAAGTTTTCTTTGTAATTTTTCACTGAGAAGAACCCAAGAATTAGCAGAATATATGAAAGACTTTTCTCTGTTTCTTTGAACAGAGCCTCTCACTCAAATTCCTCTTGTTTTGATCACATTGTAGTCAAAATTAATGTCAGTCTCTGGTCAGAATTTAAAAATGAACTAAATGAGAAGCTTTGGGAGTATTTTGCAACTGTTTTCCCTTTTAATTGATTAGCTTTTCTTACGTATTTGGTGACTAAACATTTTTAAAGAACTAAAATTTACTTTGCTTTTTTTATTTTCTGGAATAATAACTTTCTTTTTGAAGTAGATATTTGATTTTCTTCAAATTCACAGTCTGTGTCCTCGAAGTCTCATAAAATAGAACCACCTCCTGGAGCTTTCCTTTTTTACCTGCATATTTTCTTATCTATGAACCAAACCAATTTTAGGCTTTTTAGGGTTTTATTTACCTCTCCCATCCCCCACCCCCCAAGTCAATATTGGGTATGGAATTCTTAAATTTATGACAAGTGACAACTTCTGACATGAAAGACAAAGTTCTAAACTTTGAAGCCAGAGCATGGAGAGGTGGGGGATATGTAACAACTCTTACTTCCCATCAAGTTCTGTGTTGATTTCTCACTGTTCAGTTGTATTTTCATTTGAAAGAGAAAATAGTAGCAACTGTAGAGACTAGGGATCAGAGATTGCCTGGGATGAGCCCTTTCTCCTTCATTAAATATAAATCAAAGTATTCAGTACATGTCCCTGTGTTAAGGTTGTAGCCTGGGACAAGCAATAGATGAATTGTTTTACTTTCAAGGTGCACAAGTTCAGAACCCCTGATATACTTCAGAGAGATGAGCCTGTGTCTCCAAAACACATGGGTGTGAATCACCTAATCACTAGAGCATTGTATACATAAGGAAAGAATTCCTTCTCATCCTGTTGTTTTATGTTGTGTTGCATCAAAGAAGTTTGCCAGGTAAAGTCTCCCAGAGCAAAATAAGCATATCAGTTCTTATTGTCTCTAATAGTATCAAAATGTGTGTCTAAGTTTAGAACTTTCTCATACTTCACAGTATGTGTGCTAGACAGCAGCAGAAAGTCGGGTAATGTGGCTTGCCAATGTGTCTTTTCAGCTGTGAAGACTAATTACTTAATTGAATGTATTAGTAAGAGTGTAGCCAGCGGGTTGTGGGGTGATTATTTCCCCTCATTCAGCAGTCCCAAGTCTCCATTTGGAGTTTTGAGCCATGGGTACAAGTGGTTGATTGTCTGGATAAAGTCCCCTAGATAGTCACTGGGACTTGGAGCATGATCTACAAGGAAAAGCTCAGGGAGTAAGGTTTGGTTAGCCTGGAAAACAGAGGGCTAGGTCAGAAGAACTGGAGTGAAGTCTGTTCCACTGCCTGATAGAGTTAACAGAAAAGATGGAGCCAAAACTTCAGAGCGGCACAACTTTAGGCCAAGAAGTGACAGCCACAAGTTGAAGAGCACACATATGGATACAAGAAAATTTCTTCCCTTGCAGGTGTCTAAGCCCTCATCAGGTTCCCACAGAGGCTATGGAATGTTCCCTTTTGGAGGTTTTTAAAATCAACAGTGTTTGGAGCAACCTGATCTGACTTTGAAGCCGGGTCTGGTTTGAGATGGGGTTTGGATGAGATGACCACAAACAAACCTCCATTTTTACCTGAAGTATTCTGGGATTTTTACCAAGGAAATTTGTGTCTGTATGCCTTCCAGTATCACCAGGTCTGCTTTTGATTAAGAGGCTGTGAGGTCCTGGCAGCAGCTGCCAAGTACGTATGGGTCCAACAAACTGGATTTACTGCTTAAACACAGGATACTTTGTACAGCATCTCCACTCTTACTGCTCTTACACTGCAGAGATATCTTCTTGCATATAGGTGGTGGGTGCTGTACCCAGTGCAGAATCATACTATGCACTAAACACCTGGCTGTCCAAGAATGTTATGCAGCAGCACTGCCTATGGCAGAGATATCCCTGAAGATGGATCTTCCTTCTGGTATTCCAAAGTGAGGCAGCTGCAGACTAAAAGCCTTGTAGACAACATAATACTGAAGCAGTGTCTGAACAGGGATTACTTAACATTTCTTGTGTGCAGCAGGCACAGTATTCCTGGAATTTGCCTTCTGTGCAATCTGAGGGAACTTTTGAGCTGTTGGAACTCCAGACATGGGATACGCCTTTGCAAATTTTGCTCTGTCCCTGTTAAATGTCTAATGAAGGAAATCTAGTGGATAGAAAATACCATTAGACCAAGTAATCTGTATTTTTCATAACAGAAGCAAATACTTCCATCCACTCATTCTCTCACACCTTAAGCAGTGAAATTTAAGTGTAGAGTTTGGGTGTGAAGATGGAGTAAGTCATATACTCAGAGACTGATGGCTCAGAACCTAAAGTACACATTAAATTACTTATGACTTCCACGAAGAAAAAATTACAAAAAGGTATTGATTAATTCTTGACATATTATATTACTTTGGTTCTAATTAAGTTTATATTAATAGTCTTATTCATCATGAGTTGATGAATTCAGATGAGGTATGATTGCCTGAGAAGCCTATACCACAGTAACCCGTAAAATTCTTTATTCCAGATTTTTACAGTTTAATATTCCCAAGAAGCTATTTTGTGGTTTTATTTTTAAAATAAAACACATGCTTTTCTTCATTGCAATTTCACTCTTAACTACTCAGAATTAATGACTTGACCCACCCAATCTTACACTTGTTGCTTTTCTTGTTTATTTGTTCCTTTTCAAATAGTTCATAAACTAAGTTTGGCATTATTTGTTGGCCTAATGCCATATGACTTTGGGCAAAGTTTTTAAGGTATTGATATTAAATAAACCTCTATCGTTATAAATGCAAACACCAGCAACATTTCTGCTGTGTTAACTCACATCTCATGATTGCTGAATTTGGATTTTTTTTTCTTAGTTGAGCTCAGTTTATTGATCAGTGCTTCAGGACTGAAATAAATGCATCTACTGGAAAGAAGTGTCAGCTGAGAGCTTAAAGTGTGTATCTGTATATATATATACATATAGTATAGCACACAAATCATTGCATAGGCTTGTGCAATGACAGAGAAGATATTTAAAACTGACCAGCTCTCTATACTGTTTCAAATTTAAGGGTTCATGTCTGTTGCCATTACTGCTCAACTTGGCATCTTGGCTGGAGCTTCCTCAGTGTTACTGGTGAACATTTGTTCCCTGGCCTTCATGTAGGACTGCGTTTTGCTAATGTTGCCAGTGTTGACTATTATTGAGATCTATCAAACCTCCTTGCTATAATACCTTTGTTTTAGCTTATTTGCAACTTGGCCAAATATCAACCTTTTAGGCTACAAGTTACCATGCATTGATATTGGGTTCACTTAATTTCTTTTTCCAAAAAGTTTCAGCCAAAACAGTTCAGCCATTTCCAAGAAAACGCTGGAGAAAATACATTGTGTTGCAATGTTAAAACAACCCTGGCAACCTTTTCTTCGAGTAACTGTGTATTGTCCATGCTTTGGAGCAAGGAGTTGAAATCTGCAGCCTTTCGGTCAGGAAAGAGCGCCTTCCTGTCCCCATGAAAACTTGTGACATAATGTTTTGGAAACTCTGAATCTACATGTGCAGAAGTTTTATTTCTTGGCGCTAGGCAACTAAAATTGACTTAAATCACAGTCTATCATGGTTTTGACTGCTCTGGGCATGCAATGTTTCACTAAACTACTCTGTATACCTGGGAAATACATGCCCGCACAGCAGCATTTCAGCTGTAGTGTTTTTCTGTGTGTACAGCACAAGCAAAAGGGAAGATAACTGTTTCAGAGAGGAGGGAGACACAAAGACCGAAAACAAATAGTTGAAACAAGATGGATGAAACCAAGATGAAAAGAGGTTGAAGATAATAAGCTTTTGGGGTGATTTGCAGAGAGTAAGGATGTGCAAATGACAACTGTATGGTGAAGGCTAGGAGAGAATGCAACGGAAGAACATACCAAAGACACTCCAAGAAAATGTTCTCTTCCAGCCTAAGTGCAAAAGGGATTAATTTAGAACATCTTGCACTCATGCTTTCGCCACTTTCAAGACAAGTTTTAGCCTCAAATCTTGTTTCTCATTCTGTATACCATTTCTGAGAACACTATTTATTTTCACTGAATTTTCACTTTATTTGCAGTCCACTACTCAATGTGGGTTCAGTATATGATGTAATCATAGAATAGTTGAGATTGGAAGGCAGCTCTAGAGTTCATCTCAGCAAAGTGACACCTCCAGATCGCTCAGGACCATGTTGAGATGCCTTTTGAAGACCTACA
>JAWMRA010000090.1:56659619-56675902 GCA_035584735.1 Pseudotriccus pelzelni | reverse complement strand
ATTTCACCATCCCTCTAAGCAATCTAATCCCATGTCACGGATTTGAAGGGGAAAAAGAAATAGACCAGCAGGGTTCAAGAACAGGACTGCAGATCTTGCCAGAGCAGTGCCCAAGGCTGATCTGGTTTATTAAACAAAATGGTGGTCTATTTAAAGGGGTGGCTAGGGAGGATTCTAGAAACTAGGAGGGGTATGCAAAACTTGGAGTGGTGATTGGTGAGTGTTCATACATAAACATGAAGGGAACAGGTTATAACAATGACATAACTGGGGACAAAAGGGATTGGCTAAGGCAGGCGTAGCTGCCCAATAGGGAATAAGGGGAGAACATGGCAACAGGCAAACTCAGAAACAAGCCGCAACCCAACAATGGGTTTAAGCTTAAAGTCTCTAAAATTCAAGTCCTTCAAACGATTGAAGTTTCTTTTCCATTAGTGATCATAAAGTCCTTTTTCCATGTTTCAAAGTCTCTTTTGTCTCTTTGCCCATCTCTGACAATCCCATGCACTGTCACCCTCACAATAAAAAAAATTGTTTCCTCATGTTCAGCAGGAACCTCCTGTATTTTAGTTTGTCCCTATTGTCTCTGTCTTTTCACTGGGCATCACTGGAAAGACCCCAGTTCTGTCATTTTTTGTACAGCCTCCCTACAGATACGTGTGCAGCTTCATGAGATGCCCCTTGAGGCTTTTCTTCTCCAGGCTAAATAATCCCAGCTCTTTCAACCATTCCTCCTATGGGAGATGTTCCAGTCCCTTTGTCATGCTAGTGGTCCAGAATCCATGCTGACTACCCCATATCACTTTGGGATACTCCATGTGCCTGCAAGTGGTTCCTAGAATTAGCCCCTCTATCACTTTCCCAAGGATTGAGGTGAGACTGACTGGCCTCTAGTTTCCAGAGTTCTCCCTTCTGCCCTTTTTGAAGATATGAGTGACACTTGCTTTTCCCTAGTCTTTAGATACCAAAAGCAGAGATCATTCAAAATAATGTGTCCTCACACTGACTTCAGTCAGCTCTCTCAGTGCTCATCTGTTCATCCTATCAAGACACATGGATTTATGTGGGTCCACTAAGGGGAAGTCTTCCTTGCTTTAGACTTTACCTGGTTTCCAGGGCTATAGTTTGCTGAAAGCCAGTCTTATTAGTAAAGACTGAGATGAGGCAGGCACTCAGTACCTTAGCCTTTTCAATTTCCTATGTTACCAGTGGACACTGCTCCATTCAGCAGTAGGCCCACAGTCTTCATAGTCTTCCTATTGCTACTTAAGTAAATAAATAAACTATCTTTGTCTTTGTCATCACCCACCAGATTCAACTCCAGGTGGGCTTTGGCTCCCTTAGCTGTATCTCTGCATGCTTGGACAGTGTCTCTGTATTCCTTCCAGGTTACCTGCCCCTGCTTCCAACTTATGTATACTTCATCTGATGTGTTTTTCCAGAAGTTCCCTGCTCATCCATTCAGGTCTCCTGGTGTTTTTTTTCTTGTCTTCATGAGCGTTGGGATGGACTGTTCTTGAACTTGAAGAAAGTCTCCAGACTCCATACGCTAGTGTACAGCCACTTTAGAGAGACATCCCAGCAGCTGATTTCCTCAAAAGGATACGAGGCCTCCCCATAACAGTGCCCTGCTGGCACTTCCTTGCTTAAATGCAGAAGTGTGAGGTGACTCCACTTAAGCCTTGTTTTCATTATGTGTTCCTTCTCTCTTACACCATCCTGGGTGCCGTGATTGTAAACTCTGTTCATCACTGCCTGCCAGTGCTGCTGGTAGTTCTCTCCATATCTTTTCTAGCTTTAAGTGCTTCTTGCTGTCTCAGTAGAACAAATGTTATGGTCATTTATGAGGGCGTTTACTTACGTCATTTTAAATTCTGAGCGCTGAGCTCTGCAAGCTTAATGGGTTTTGCTTCCTATATGAAATTAATTTTCAGAGGACTTAGAAATGGAAGGTTCTATAACAATTAACTGAAAAGGAAGAAGCATCAATGTTTGTTTACATGGCAGTCATAGTGCCAGGAAGGGAGTAAAAAACACTGCAGTTCTGCTTGCGTAGCAGATATATTAATATATTTCAGGGATTGTTGCACAAAACTTCTTAAAATTACATTCTTAAAACTCACTCTGTTCATGTTGTTTGGGAGATCCTCAGGAATGACTGTTTTGCTCAAGATATTACAGTTCTCATCATCATGGTACTTCTGAAGTGCTTCTACAAGGTGCAAGGAGTAGGACTTCTGAAATGCCATTTAGGCCTAGGACAGCTTTGAAATTCCCTCTGCCCTTCCTCTTGCTGTCACTGATAACCCTGTTCAGTTGTATCTGTATTTGGTCGAAAATTTTTCTCTTTTTTTTTTTTTTTTATAATGTTACACTTATTGTCAGGTAATAGGTATAGTTTGACTTTTTCCTTTATCAGCTTTTACCCACCTAAAGAGTTTCTTGATATAAAAACCATTTGAACACTCGTAGTGAATATTCAGATGGAACTGTTCGCTGTGCTTACACAAAATATCTGAAAACACAAGTAAAAAATGGAATCATGAAGTTCTTGATTGCAGAAATGGCTCCTTTATACACATTATAATTTGAATGAGAAGCATTGGAAGAAAGTATGGAGTATTTTCCGGAGTGACCTAGAGATTGTCACCTATGAGGACTGTGTGAGTGAGATGGGCTTAGTTTTACTTTGACAAATGTGAGTCTGAGGAGCAATATTATGGCAGCCAACTTGACGAAGTATTATATAGATGAGGTAGCTGCACTCTTCTGAGGAGGTGCAGGTGGAATAACAGTGACCAACCACACTGCTGCTTGGGAGGCTGGCTGTTAGGCAAAAGGGAGGTGGTGCAGCTCTGGAGCAAGTTGCGCACAGGGCTGTGGAAATTTTACTCTTGAGTCTGTCATGGCTTTGTGCAGCCAATCTCAAAAGCCTCTAGTCTGGTGTTTTTCACAGACTGACTGTAAGCAGCTTGTGCTGGATGGCTTCCAGAAGTCCCTTCCAGCCAATGTTTCTATGATTCTGTGTGTATATCTGTGAGCTTCTGCTTTATATCGTCTTGATTTTTGACATGACTAAGGCCAGAATGTCAACATTATTTAGATGCTTAACTTCCATTGAACTCAATGGGTGGTATGAAGACTTGAATGTGGAAGGGGAGGTAGAAGAATAAATTTACCAAATACTATTTTCTTCATCTTAATTCACTTAAACTAAATCCCATATACTGAGTGCTCAGGATCCAGCTGTGAGGAAGTGTGGAACCTGGTGTTGTCCCTCAGCAGGAAATGGCCATAAAAACATAGCATGGAGTCAGTCATGGAAAAGAAGACCTTCAGTAACAGTACTGAAAATGTATGAAGTGGCCACATGAAGTTAGTCATGACTAGTGCTCTTTTACTCGTTCTAGTTAAATTAAGTGGAAGGTAATAATGAGAGATTACTGAAGTGACAGCTTAATTTTCAGCAGTGTCAGCAATGGATGAGATTTGGAGATGAATAATTCTTTGTTTTCCTTCTAAACATGAAAACAACTCTTCACCTTTCCCCTGTTTACCTTCCCCTGGGACAGAAGAGATTTATGCAATAACAGTGAAAGGAAGAGTTCTTTTAGAGAATTGACTTTCTCATATTTCTATCCTGCAACTCACATGTTGCTTCGGGGTCTGTTCAGGCTTGAGTGCTTCTAGCTGGGAATATAGAAGGCCAAGGTTGATAACTCCCAACAGTCTGAATGTTCATTAGAGAGGATTACACTTGGAGAAAACTGGACAGTCAAAGCCAAATAATTTCTGATAAATCAATTATGATGTGGGAACAGAAGGATCCAAAAATGCCCAGAGATCTAGACACAGAATTTTAAGGACTGCACAGGGTTTCTCTGCCTTTAAAGAATGAAAAGTGTTATCCTCATTGGGAAGCTTCCTATCCTTTAAAATGAAGGCTCTAGAAGTTTATTTGTATTTCTGTGTGTTTGTGCATTCACCAGTGTTGCACAAACACATCTTCCTCTTAGTAGATTTGCAAAGCATTCTTTAGAGGCCCAGTTTTAGATGAATAACCCTCTTAGTTCTAAATGTCCTCTGTCTTCTGATTATTGTAGAATCAAATGGCTTGTCTGGGTTTGAAATTTTATGGAGGTCTTCAGTGATGGCCAACTAACATCTGCAGAGCAATTTCCTTACTACAAATATTAACATGATAGATTTATTCAAAAATATTTGCTTAAAGCACAAAATTTACTCCTAATGAAGTTGCAGTGAGATTCTAGGCCAGGGTAGCATAGCTAAAAGTGAAATCAAGTTATTTAGAATATTTTCATTTGCTAAGCTATAATTCATTTTTACAGGCAGTGTGTCCTTTCCTATGTTTAATATTGGGAAAATGGAATTGTTTTTAAGCAATTGTAATAAGCGTGCAACTTAAGCATCATAGATGTGGATGGGAACCACACACCATTTGAGTATATCCCAATGTCACATTTATGTTCATTCCGAGGAAAAATACAAGTTGGGACAGAATAAGAAACTTCAATAAGTGCATGTTCTTGGCTGAAGATCCAACTGCTAGTTGCTCAAAAGCTGGGGTCAAATCAAGAACCTCTATCCCTGGAGAACAGATCGCTTGCAGTTGGTTCCCAGGATAGTTTTGCCAGGTTTCCGAGTTTCCAATATTGGCACAAAGCTTTAACAACATCCTCAAAATGGCTAAATTTAAAGTAGATAGTTCCTTGTATAGAGAAGTCATGGGGATTTTATATGTTAGTTGATCTAATAGTCATGTGAAATCCAGGGAGAAAAGTCAGTATTAGGTTAATAATAATAATTCATATAAAATTTTTTTCCTCTACTCTTTATCTAATGTGATCAGGTTTAAGAATTTTCTTCTGATTAACTTTTGGAAACTGTTAGTTTATTAACTGATAGTGAGAACTAGTAGATCTTACAGTGTTTAATGTATGTTCATTTTTTCTTAACATATTATCTGAAAGAGCCCAGAAACTACTCGAAGTTTGATTTTGATTGTTATCGGTCCCGTTCTACTTGAATTATGAAGCTGTTGTCATATTTACATGAACGAATTTTTATTGTCCTTGTGCTTTAATGTTTTCAAGGAATCAAAATAAGATTACGGTCAAAGGGGGAAAGGAAAAGATTGGCCTGCTACATGTGTTCTGAAGTGAAAGTTCTCCTCAAAACTGAGGTTTAGTAAGGGGAGTCTGGTACCTAACAGACTACATCATAACAATCCCAAACTCTTATTCTCAAGGATAGTCTTCAGTTTTATTAAAGACGGTTTCAATGTAATTCAAATACAAACTAGTAAGATAACTATCTTATAAACGTAAATTTAGGTTTATGGGAGAGTTGAGAGCATATTACGTCAAAAAGCCTTGCATCGTTTTTTTTGTTATCAACTTCCTGTCAATAACCTTCAGAATTCATTTATTTCCCTGTATGAAAGAGAAAAAAATCATACTTTAGGGTGAAATTTGCCTTTGCTGCACAGATTTTATAAACTGCATTATTTGCATAAGACCTTTTGCAAAATCTGTATGAAAGGGACATGCTACAAAAATTATTCACTGGACAGTGTTGCACAATCATACGATGTGGTCCTGAAAATGGGAATTTGTAGGGGAAAACTGCTAATCACAGAAAATAAGGCTAGAGGGGACTTCAGGACTTCATTAAATTATCCCTCTGCCACAAGGCAGGATCAACTGTACAAAAATTATTACTGAGAGATGTCCTTAAAGACATCCAAAGACAAGACTCCATGAACTTCCACACAACCCATTCCAAAGCTTCATTCTCCTTGCTGCTAGAAAGTTTTCCCAGACTATAATGCGGTTTGTTTTTGTTTTTTAATTTATCTCACTGTGCTTTTTCTATTATGGTGAGTATAGGCGATATCAAACTTTTTTCTTCTTCATTTTTGAAAGATAATGAAGTACACTCAGTTCTGTATGAGTGTGTAACTATCAAGATAGGAACAACAATTCCAAAGTCAGGATAACTCTGCTACGTTGACTGATAAGAAAGTAAAGGTTACAGAATTAACTGTAAACTGAGAAAATGTAATCTAAACTCCCTGAGAGAGGCCACTTTTTCTCCCTTTTTTCTTTTTTTTTTCCCAAGCACATCACCTTCAGGCATCGTACTGGGTTTAGCTTTGTTCCTGTAAAAGCTGAGAAAATGTCTGCCATTGAATTTTGTGAAATAAGTTCTAAGTACAAAGGTTTATTTATTTTTTATTGGCCTTAGGAAGATTACACAGCAGACTCCTGTCACAAGGTTAAATCAACACATGTTGTACAATCCAAGAATGTGGAGTTTTACTTCTAGATACGGTACAGCATTTGGAAGTTACGTAATCGTTAAATTTGCTAATACAAGCAAGATAGTATATCTGCCCTGCAACGTTAGCATGCCTGTCCAAACAAAATAACAACAAACCCAACAGACTATTTAGGTGTGAGCATAACACATGGATTCAGAAAGCTTTGAGTACATTCTTCCAGGTCAGCTGTAATTTAGTTGAAGGATGTGAAAAATTTTTTGTATGTCCAAGGTGACACAAATGTTTGTGTAATTTTTGAATATTCTTGACTTCTTTTTCCTTTGGTTTGTTAATAGAATGTCAGAACTTTTGTGTACTACGTTAATGTAATCATGGATTTAAATTTTTTAGCTTCATTATTAATATTCAAGTATGTAATCCCCAATAATAATAAATCTCTTCCTCAAGGAAGTGGGAAGTAGTTTCTGTAGCATTCCTCAGTGGAATAAGAGCTCAGAGGATGAAGAAATAAAGATATCACATGATACATAATGTAAACTCAAACCAAGGCCCCTCAGCTAAGTGTAAATAGCCAGCAGGTTGTCTTTTACAACAAATAGTTTTGTCAAATTAAGGCTAATACCTTCCTTAGTGTTGTTCTTGCTCTTTTTGTTGGTTTTGGTAAATCATGAGATCAACTGTAGGAGCTTTAGAATGTCTAAACTTGCTGCAAGAGTACTGTACTGTGAAGAGCTGCATTCCAAGTTTTCAGTCACGCAAGAAAAGATAAAGTTCCAGTAAGTATCTCTTTCAAGGTCATCTAGCGTTCATCACTGAGACCAGATAGTCAGACACACTTAATACTAAGGCAATTTGATAGGACTAAAAGTCTTGGACAGTTAATATATGAGACCTGGGGGCACCAAAGCCCAGATTCCAGGTCTTCTGAACTACTTGCATTGTGAATCCAACCCAAGAGGCATTTAGAGTACTGATATTCTTGTGGGTTTTTTTCCGCTATAAGTTTTACAAGGGATTGACGGTCTGCTTCTGGGCAGGCCAGAATGGTTAAATCTTGACAGTTCTTTACTTGCTGTCAAGGAACAGTCTCCCTGTACTTCATAAGGAAGGAATTCTACCCTTTATCTCCCTGCTGGAGACCTTAATGGGATTGCTGGGAGGCACCTCCAGCAATACTCCATTGCCCACAGTTCCCTCTTCTCACTTTCCCACCTGTTGGTTACAGCATTCACCCAAAGGCCCAGGATGGGAACATAGCCCAATTGCCCAGAATTAAAAGTCAACAGGAAGGCCATGAAACTACAGATGGGATATAAGTGGGAATTTGTATCTTTTCATGGGCTCCTGTTAATATGAAGAGTGATGATTAGTGATCTCAAAGCATGACCTTTAAATCTGAGAAAACTTCTTTAGCTGCTAGTAGATGTTGTATGCTGGCAGTTTTGGAAATCCTGGAGTTCTATGTAAGTACATTATCTAGACATGAAAAGTATAGTGGCTCTCAGAAGGAAGTTATTGAGTAGCCACTGGTTTTCCTAGTGGAATTGTTTGAGCATAAAAATTTGTAAACTCTTCTCTGGTGTGCAGTTATCCTCAGAAAGTTACTTAATCTTAAAGCAGAAATTTTTTTAAATAGTCAGAAAAACAGTCATCCTCTGTGTGGAAAGTGATAATACTAGGAAAAGCATGATGCTTCCTGAAGACTTGCTTCTTGCATGAGGCATGGGCAGAGTCTGGAAGAGGAGGTTGAATTCAAAAAAGTCCTGTGGGAGATTCCTGCTTTTTGGGCTGTCAGTGTAATCACAACTATGATAAATTGTTCAAATTTTTACTTTATCTGTATCCAGAAAGACATTTGCAACCAAATGTCACTACCTCAGGTCCTCTTTCCACTGATTAGTATTTTCTCTAAGTTCTCACGTGAACAGGGAGGTTTCTTGTATATTCTTTTTTTAAACTGTATCTGTCATGTCAAGGTTAAAAAGTTGTGGGTAAATAAACAATGCTGTTGCTATTAGGCAGAACAGCTAATCTAGGGTGAAGCTGATTTATATGTTCTGAGTTGTAAAATACTGGAAATTCTCAAGCAGAGATCAAGGCTGTGATAACACCATGGTACTAAAAAATAATCTTCCAGCTAATGTAAAGAATTTTATTATTGTTTTGTTAACAATCCACATTTTAACAAGTCTCCTAAGAGTCAAGATAATCCTTAATGTAGTGCAGTCATAAATTATGGAATTGTAGGTCATATGAACCAGACCAACTACATTTGCCTCTGATAGTTCACTGTATTTTCATTTGATTTTTCTCATGAAAGGTAAAGGGAAAGTATATGCCAAGTTTACAACTAGGTTTATCCTTTTGCAGAATCAGTGGGAACTCCTTTCCAAAGTCTCTTTGGAATTTGGATAAGGCTTTTTTGCCTTTAGGTGAACAGTTTAGCAAAGACTCATGACCTCAATCACATCCTTTTGTGGCAGAGGGAGAAGGCAGCATAACACACTAGTCATTAATATTTTTGTTTCACAGAGTCACAGAATGTTAAGGATTGGAAAGGACCTTAAAGATCATCTAGTCTCAGCAACCCTGCCATAGGCAGGGACACTTCTCACTAGAGCAGGTTGCTCAAGACCTTATCCAACTGGCCTTGAACACTGCTGGGGTTGGGGCATCCACACCACTACCAGGGTTGGGGCATCCACAACCTCTCTGGGCAAGCTGTTCCAGTATCTCACCACTCTCACAGTAAAGAATTTTTTCCTAGTGTTTAATGTAAGTTTCCCCTCTTTCAGTTTGTGCCAATTACTCCTTGTCCTATCACTACAGTTCCAGATGAAGAGTCCCTCTTTGGCTTCCCAGTAGCCCTCTTCAGCTACTGAAAAGTTGCTATAGGATATCCACGCAACCTTGTCTTCTTCAGGCTGAACAGCCCCAGATTTCCCAGTCTGTCTTCATAGGGGTGGTGCTCCAGTCCTCTTCTCACCTTTGTGTTCCTCCTCTGGACTTGCTCCAAAAGTTCCATGTCCTTCTTATGTTGGGGCAACAGAACCATACACAGTATTCTATGTGGGGTCTCACAAGAGCAAAGCAGAGGGGGAGAATCACCTCCTCAACCTGCTAGCTGTGCTTTTTTTGGTGCAGCCCAGGACTGAATGGGCTTTCTGGTGCAAGCATACACTGCTGACTCATTTTGAGGTTTCTATCAGCCATCAACCTAGTCTTTCTCCACAGGAGTGCTCTCAGTTGCTTCTCTGACTAACCTATAGGTGTGTCTGGGATTGCCACGACACAGCTGTAGGACTTGCACTCTGCTTTGTTGAATTTCATGAGGTTTGCAAGGTCCCTCTAGATAGCATCCCTGTTATCCTTGATATCTCTGGCCAGACTCATTTCTAGCTGGGCCTTGGCTTCTCTAACTTCCCTCTCTTTGTGTATTTGTCCTCACTGCCATCTTCTGACAGCTTCTTTTTTTGCTCTGAGTTTGCTCGGTAGCTCCTTATCAATCAATGGAGGCCTCCTGGCATTTTTGACTGATTTCCTCCTTGTTGGAATGCATTGCTCCTGAGCTTGGACAAGGTGATCCTTGAAATTCAGCCAGCATTCTTGGCCCTTCTGCCCTCCAGGGCTCTATCCCGTGGGAGTCTACTGAGTAGGTCCTTAAAGAGGTCAAAGTCTTCTCTTTTGAAGTCCAGGGCAGTGAGGTTTCTGCATGGCCTCCTCACCGAGGATCGTGAACTCCACCACTGTGAGGCAGTGGATTATTATATTAATTGTTGGCTCAAACCAGCTTGTGTGCGTGTGTGTGTGTGTGTGTGTGTGTGTGTGAAGGGACAGGTCAAATTTCATGAAACAGTGTCTTGCCTCGATCCAGCTCCTTGGAGCCTCCTTGGGCAGCCGCGTAGAAACTGTCAATCACTGGACACAGGGAGCACTGCCCCATATCACACACACTGGAGCCCCTGTCCCAGCCCCAGATTGGCTGGCACAATGGAATTCCCACCTGGGGAGATGGGGCTGGCCACAGGGGTCATATCAGGTAAAACTGACACTATGTGGCCATTGCACGGTCATGGACTGTAGTGCCGTTTCCTGGACTCCTGTTAGCTTGATCTGCACCGGATCTGTGGTGGTAGCTATATTTGTCTCTTTCCCTCCTCTTTCTTTACTTGTTCTTCTTTTCCTAATCTCCTTTCTTGATATTTGGGTAACTAAAGCCCGTGTCGGTGGCATTTTGCTAAGCTGTATGGGTTAGCGTGTACTAAGTCAATGCTTTGTGAAAAGCTTTGTTTTGGTAGAATGTTGCCCTTTAAACTGCCAAGTTTCCTTACTTTCTAAGGCTTGCTGGTAAAAGTGTGCTATTTGACCGCCTGGGAAATATGTGCAGTGTCTTGTCCCATGGACTTTTCAAAGGTATTAAAAGAACTAAAGGTCCTTTTAATTGATCCAGCTAGCAGACTTTTGGAGTCTTGTATATTTTTAAAGTAAAACCCCTTCAGTGAGCTCGCAGCTTGAACCTGGGGTCTAACAACCATCTCGTGGTCACTGCAGCCAAGGATGCCATGGAGCACCAGCTCCTGCCTCGTGGTGAGTACAAGGTCCAGCTTGGTACCTCTCCTTGTTGGCTGCTCAATCACGTGTATAAGGAAGTGGTCATGGACACATTCAAGGAACCCCCAGAATTGCTTGTGCTCTGATATGTTGTCTCTCCAACAGAGCTCATACTCCATGGGGCTGTTTAAATCTTTCACAGACATTCATGACAATGCCCTCTCTGCACCAAATCGACTCTCCGGGGCTTCTGGATCCAGAGTGGGCTCTGGGTTCCTCATTGGGTGTCCCTGAGCTCAGGAACCCTTTCTGATTTTTGGATGATGTCTTAGAAGTCATACACTGTAATGTTTCCTCTGTGTGATATGATATGATATTATATGATAAGTATATTTATCACCTATTCAGTGGATGATGTTCTTATAATCAGTTTTACTACCTCCAGATTTAGGTAAGAAATCATATATGTGCATATACATGTAGATATATCTGTAGAATTCCCTGTGCAGAATAATCCTTACACTGTTAAGATCACTGGTGTGCTACCTCTTTCCTAGTTTAAATGAAGTCCAATTCAACGGAATGAGTATTTCAGGAGAGGTTCTGATATATGAGTAAAAGAATGACTTCAGCCCTTAGAGCATTGATGAGTTTTTGCCATCCTTGTCCCTGTTCTGCTACATACTTCCTGTGGTGTCTTTGGAGAAGTCAAAGTAGGTGACACCAAAGCCTGGATGAGGTGATGAAGATGTGTAGCAGACAAGTGAACATAAGAATTAGGATGTGTGTGTAAAGATTCACTCTCACTTGCAGAGCTCAGGTGGCTGACACTGTTGGGAAGAATGGCTAGGGCCCTAGTTACGACTCCTCTGTTTTAATGCTAGTTTTTCCTTTTGCCATATTCATGTGGCCTTGCAATAGGGATTTGATTTCAGGTTTATCACATTTTGTGACATCCCCAGCATGTACTGATGCATGGGCTTTTTCAACCCCAGGAAAAGGAGCCTAAACCAGAGCTTAGACACCCTACTCTGGTGCTTAGAGGGGTAGGTTGGAAAAGTATAAGTTAGGTGTGTCACAGTAATTATGTCAGATAAAGTCACCTCACCCTCCAGTAAATTCTCCTCGCTGTGCTGTTGAGGCAGTGTTGGAGAGTATTCCTTGTTCTTCTTGTTCTTTAGTTTTGGGGGAAAAAAAGACACCAAACATTGAGAGCACCTGAAATTTTATTTGGTTCTCAGAAAGGAGACCTGGACATGCAGAAGTGACAGTGCCAGCATGCCATTGTGGAAATAGCCTCCATCCCCAGAGCCAACCGCTCGCTCCCATGTGCTCAGTGGGTTTCACATCCAGGAATTGCTGGATATAGGAGCCTGATGCAACATGGTGCTTGGCAGCACTGGATCTCTGACACTCCTCAAGGATTGGTCACTTCCCACAGGCCTTCTTCCCTGAGCTGTGATCTTGTTGCCCATGCACATGTTGTGCTACCACAGGGATCTGCTCTGGGACCTCTCTCTGACTTGTTGCTCTTGGAGCAGGCAGGAGGGCCAGCTCTGCCCCCTTCCTCCACAGTCAAATGGCTTTCTGCAGAGTGGGCATGCAGCTCCCATCATGGCCTGCTGCTGGATGCAGGCAAAGGAGAAAAAATTGAAGCACGAGGCCAAACAGGCTGCATTGTTAATATTTCTTAAGCAGATGGGACATGGGTCATCTTATACCTCCGACTGCCCTGCCTGCTGCAGGTGTCTCCTGCCGGATGTCACAGCAGTCACTCTCCTCCAGAGCTTCCTCATCAGCTGACACAATGTCCTGAAAGGACAGTTGTGCCAGGTGCCTGAGCTTACTTCATGCTGAGAGGAATATGGTGGAGAACCTAAGTAATCAATGAGACAGGGAAGTTCCAGGCCACCCAAAGAGTCCTTCTTTCTTTAGGATTGAAAAGCAGATGCAGCAGCTGCCCTGTGAGGCAGCCAGACCACTGAGCTGCTCTCCCCACCTACCCTCTAGACTCCCCCCTGGAACTCTGCCCACCAGTCCCAGATCCCAGCACTAGCTCCCAGGCACACAGCATGGCTTGAGCTAGCAAAGAATACCTGAAGCACAGGGTGGTCAGGGAAGGCAATAAAACACACCAGGAGCCTTCAGTGTGGTCTGTGGCTCCAGGACAGATTCTGTGCTGGGCCCCACAGCCTGGCAGGGATGAGAAGGGATGAGGAGCAGTCCCTGCTGAATGCTCGTTGGACTGCGCTCCCCAAAGCTGAGCACCAAGCCCCATCCCATGGTCCTTCTCAAACCTGTATGTTCTGTGTGTGAGCCTGGAGAGCCCTGAGCAAAACATGCTAGGAAGAACCTGCAGCTGCTGAAGAGCAGCAGGGCTAGGGCAGCTACAGCTGTTCCACAGTGATGGCACAGGGCTCCAGGGGACTGTCCCCATAAACACCACACAAGGAGGGCAGCAAATGGCCTGAAGGGAGAGAGCCCCTGCTTCACAGGACATTGGCCATCCTTGTGTGCCCTTGTATGGGAACATCTCAGGCCTGCCAGGCCCTGTGTTGAGAGACTGGTGCCCCTGAGCTCCAGGGCCTGGCAATGGTCAGCAAGAAGTGTGGGTGGGGGAATCCTGGTGTTCTCTTCAGTGACAGATCTCTTCAGTGATCTCAGCCTGACTCTGCTCCTCAAGGTCTGTCAGGTGAGAAGGACTTTTACCTTGTTACCTGGTGGTCACAGAATGATTCAGATTGGAAGGAATCCCTCCATTTCCCCTTGGAAAGGTCAGCAAGAGCCAAGGACCACTTCAGACAGTTTCTGAACATCTCCAAGGGTGAAAGCTCTACCACCACTCTGGGAAATCTGACTGGCCTACAGTCACTCTCAGACTAAACAAGCCCTTCCTCGTGTTCAAGATGAACTTCTGTTCACTGGACTCTGCCTTGTAGCTCCATTTCTCTGCTGAAGGGCCCAGGACACCATACTTCACATGTGGCCTCTCCTGGGCTGCGAGAGGGAAAGCATGACCTTCCTCTCAGCAACACGCCTCCTAACACAGACCAGGATACCATCAGTCTTGAGGGAAGAGTGCTGGCTCACATCCCCCTTAACATCCACCTGGACTCCCATGTCTTTTTCTGAAGGCTTGCTTTTCAATATATCAGTTACTATTTTCCATCTTTGCCTGGAGTACCAGGGCAGGGCTTTGTACTTCCTCTCCTTGAACCCTGTGAGGCTCCCATCAGCCCACTTCTCCAGCCTCTTGGGTTCCCTATGGGTTGCAGTGGGACCTTCTGGTGTAGCAACCGCTATTTTCAGTGTTACAAAATGCAAGTAGAAATGTGAAAATTCAGTTTGTAACTGGTTTCAAGCTGGTCCATGCTTTGTCTCATGTAGCTGCCTGGAGCTGTGGCACTCTTCCTTGCACTTACTAGAACTGCTTTAACAGACCCCTTCTTCTGGTTTGTGATGCATATACCTTGGATTTCCACATGCACGAATTTGAAGACTAATAGGTTGTTTCCTTCCTCTGATGTATTTAAATCGGATGAAGTAAAGGATTGGGGCTTTTTTTTTTTGTTAGTTTTTTCCTAGAGATGAATAAATTATAAATCCAATTTTAATATAACATTTTAAAGCATCCTGAGAATAGACTAAGTAAGGACGTGCTGTGATCACTACCTGCTTCCCTCACACAAGGGACACAAATGTGACATATATACTTATTCCTTTGTCTCCCTAAAAGAGGAAATTGTTGTCGTGTCAAACTGACAAAGACATCTGGAACAATACTGCTTCAAGACGTGACAGACGGAGATATTTGGTTGTTTCCTGGAAGATATGTTTATTCACTTTATAAACAAATAGAGGCTTTATTAAGCTTTTTGTAACTCCTAAATATTTTAGATTTATACTTGCCAAATTGCCTTGCAACGGTTTTCTATAACAAAGCATTGGGAATAAACTTGATAAAAAGATGGGTAACACAATTATCAATTACTTTATGAGCTTTTTTTCTCTCTTTCTACCCAAAATAACAACATTATCTTGATGATTTGCCTACACTTAGCACAACTTACTTATCAGTTTGATATTTTGGATTGAGAATTGTCACTACTTGTATGTGAAACTTAATGTGTCCGTCTCATATCTCCAAATTTACCAGCAATATTTTAAGGATACATTGCTAAACAATTTTACAGCAACTTCTTTCTTATGATGTAATGTGTTTTGAAATAATGTCATAGAAGAGAAGCATGTATCTTACTATCTCATACTTTATTAATTCATCTTGCCATAATGTAGTCATAACTTTCATAGTAGAAGTGCAAAGGTTTTCATATTTGTTTGATTTTTCGTTGCTGTATTCATAGCATATTTGCCCTACCCAATGCCAACCAACCAAACGGTTTTTTGTGGACCTTATGTTCTGAAAAAAAAAAAGAAAGACGACGTTGACTCCTCAAGCTGTGGTTTAGAAGCATGATTTTGTCAATTCCCAAAAAGTAAACAAAAAAGTCTATTTTTATGGAACAGATACACTTTATAAATGGTATTTAAGTTGAATTTACTGTGTCTGTCACTGAACTGCTTCAGAGAAAATTACATGTTTTCAATATGATTTGAGAATACAGGGTTCCAAAGGATTTATTTTTAACATATTCCAGCCTGTGAATTTCTAATGCACCCGGGAAGATCATCATTCTACAAAAGGCCCATGAAGTCTAGCCTAAGGTTCATCCAGGGTTCAGATACTTCATTACCACCAGGCAGGAAATGAGCAAGTTAGACTTTAGACCAATATTGCTCTGCAAATAGCAGGAGAATTTGCTGACTAACATCTGATCTCTGATTCATCACTTACAATTAACACTGTTGTTATTCGAGACATCTAGAAGCACTGGACACACCAGCAGTAAACATTTCATTTATTTACTAGATAGCCAAGACAGAGTATAGAGACATGGGAAGAACTAGATGGAAGACTGGATAGATAAGATAAAGGAAAGGTGAAGGGTGGGGGCATAGAAGGAAGGTTGTAGAAATCACATAATAGCTATGCCATTGTAATATTGATGTATTTTTAATTAACATATAAGAGTTCCTTGATATCTGATCAGGATTGAGACATCTTTGTGTCTCAGCGTGAATATTCCCATGATTTATTTTTCGGACTTGCATCTTCAGTAGCACTGGTGGTGTACAGTAGGCACACTGCTTTCAGATAAGACTTAGATTCATAGAATCTCAGAATCAGCAGGATTGATTATTTCTCTATATGCTCTTATCAAGGGATATAGTGAATCCACCACTTCCGTGGGCAGCCCATTCCAATGTCTGATTACTCTCTCCATAAAAAATTTCTTCCTAATATGCAACCTGAACCCACGGTGGTAGAGCTTAAGCCCGTGCCCTCTTGTCCTGCTGCTGATTGTCT
>JAWMRA010000090.1:56624755-56649080 GCA_035584735.1 Pseudotriccus pelzelni | reverse complement strand
TTAACGCCTAGTTTATAGCCTGAGGAGCCAGGCTGCTCTGGGCAGAGGGTGTGAATGCTCTATTGATAACAGTTTCTAGGAAATGGCATGGAAGGCTATAGAATACACAGGTTTGGGTTATACCCATCCAGTGATGAATTGGTCCCAGCTGTTCTAACTAGGACAGCCCCAAAGATTTGCTCTAGTAGTCAGGAATAAGAGTGTTGGTTGAAAGGCTTGTCAATCCCTTGGCCATACCACAGTGAGTTCCCTTCTTCACAGCCCAGGCTCCCAGAGGTGACTCCACTCCACAGTCTCCCATAAGCTGTCCCTTGAAGACAGTTCCTCTTACGCCAGAACCTGAGTGCGCTCTGCCTGTTCCCTGCGTACGCAGTGTGGGGACCAGAATACTTGTGTGCTGAGGAAGCAGAAGAAAAGGTGAATCATGATGGTACAGACAGAGGATGATTTAGCTGTTCCTCAGAGAGGGTCTGCAACATCCATTATATGGAGTGTTTCGCTGGGAATGTGGAATGGCTGGGAAATCATCTTTCATTTGTATTGTGAGGTTGTTCTGAACATGAGCTAAAAATTAAGCATGCACTCAACTCTGGTTGATAATAGAAAATAATGGAAAGAAAAAAGGTACATTTTTCTCACTGTGTTTACATAATGATGATGACATGAAATCAAATGCAATTATTTCAATTCTGATCAATAAAAGAGGAAGAATTGACGTGTCGTGTAGATCCAGAACTGCACTGTTGTGCAGTGCTATGATATAAACTCTTGAAAGACACTGTAGACAAAGAATTTTCTTACTCTTGCCTGTCACTGTAGGGGTTTGGTGTTTTTTTGGTTTTGTTTTGGGGTTTTTTTGTTTTGTTTTGTGTTTTTGTTTGTTTGTTTTTGTTGTTTTTGTTTGTTTGGGGTTTTTTTGTTTTGTTTTTGTTTGGGGTTTTTTTGTGTGTGCAGTACAGATCAGGAATCTTTCTACAGTCTTATGGAAGGAAAATATACAAAATTATATATTTACCCAAAGAAAAAACCTTATTGAGATTCATACTTAGTCTTAAAATGGAATTTGTTACAATGCTGTAATCTTTTTCCTTCCACGCAGAGTAGTTTACCATTCAGTTCTGTAGTTCCACAGTTGTTTTATTCCAGTTAACCAGAATTCCTCCAGGAGTTCCTGCTGTCAGACAAAACTCCTGGCATACAGTAAGAAATTAGGGAGTCAGTGAAGAATGCTGTCCAGAAACCAGTCATCCTGGACTGAGTCTGGCACAGAAAAGGAGAGTTGTGAAACAAATGGTGGAAGCAAGAAGATTGCTTCTATAAACTTCACTGATGGCAATAAATAGATTAAGGGGTAGACCGAGTAAAGGAGGATTTGTCATGAGATGGAAGAATGTTGAAGGACAGCAGAATGCGTAGTAAAGAAAAAGAAGTGCTTTTCCATGTCTTGGAAAATGCTGCTATTAGGAAAGACATACATGTATCAATTTGGAATAGAAAGCTGGGTTTAGTCAGTATGAAACAAAACATTTACTAATGCAGGGAGATGAAAGGAGAAAATAAAGCATTTGAATTAACAAAAAAATAATACCTTAACTCTGAAAAGGCACCACAGCCAGGATAGACTGATGGAACTGTGATTACTGCTGGAAAATCAGCCCTGAATAATAGTGCTTACCAAGAAACTCAGAAAGATAGAAACAATCGAGTGGTTTTGGAGAGAAAAAAATTCCACTACAGATTAGACAAAATCTTTTTGCAGTCGTGTCCCTACTTTTCTCTGATAACCTCATCATTAAAGCGATGCATTTAAGCTGCTCAGGTGAATAGTGGTAGGCTAGAGCAGTACCTTGGATCATGAGTAGGTTCATGGAAAGAAAAAAAATAAATCTGCGACAGAATATCATGATTTTCAGAAGGCTATAGTTTGCATTGACTGTAGACTTCAACTGTAGACTTCAAAAGTGTGAATGCAAAAAGTGACTTGTAGTTTCTGTAACTCAAAGGGACAACTACTCGGAGCATGTATCCCAAGCAAGAGAAACACTTGAAAGAAAAGGCTTCCAATCCAGGCAAGTGAAGATCTGACTCAAAAACATTAAGCAATGATCTTATAAGCAATGTGCAAAGGACTGGGTTATGTTAATTTGGAGAAGGGTTGCTGGTATTGTGGCTGTACAGGATTTGGACCAGACCTGGCAAAACAGAGCAGACTTAGACAACAGCTATCCAATTTAGAACACAGGAAAATGAACTTGCATCTGTATCCATTTGCCTGGTTACACATACCCTACAATGCAAACAACTAATATTCTAATATTAGCTCATCCTAATTCTTTACAAAACTGAATTTGACTGCCCTCCTGGCATAATACTTTAAAACAGAAGGGCACTCTGGTGGGAACTGCTGTGACTTCCCAAGCAACAGCCTCCATTATACACGGAGTTTTGCCTGCTATTCCAGTGCTGTTCCTATTAATAATGTATTTTGCTAACTAGATGTGCTTTTTTGTTTGGAGTTTGTTTTGTGTTCTCTGGTAACTGCAGCCTGTGCTTTGGCAAACTTGTGCATAAGAAACTACCCACGCCACCAGCACTCTGAGCACTTTTCAAAGTATTACAAACTTACCTTTCTTTTGAGTAGTCTTGTCCTGATAAACACGTGACCTAAAAAATAATATAGCGAGTAATCTAGTTTATCTTTTCACTTTTGAAAAATAAGGTGTGTGCTTCTGCAACAACATACCCAGAAAGGAACTTTGCTGTGCTTTTTAAATTGACTTTTTAATGATGGAAAAGACTGTTCATTATGTAACAGCTAGACATGCTTGTCAGCAACATTATAAAAAACTATTTGAATGGAAAGAGTGACAGATGTATCCCTGATGTTAGCTAACTGTAAACAATTTAGGAAAAATTTGACCCTTGGTTGTGCATTAGGTAATTCCCTGTCTTCTCAGTTCGCTTTCCCCACTGGAACAGCACTGAGGGCCTCTTCATAACTCGGCAGAGATGTATGAGGTAGTGGAAGTAACCCAAGCTGGAAATGGGAAGCAGTTTGGAGAAACAGTATTGCACCACTGCTGAGCTGATTAGGTCAGCTGAGAGATGGAGATGAGTATTTAAGCTGCAACACCATTTTGACACGGTTTTGTCTTGCTCCTGGGTGGACCCTTTATTGCCCTGTCACAGCCTCAGAGCTTGCTTTGTTGTCACTTTGTACTATCTCTCTGCCTAATCCTACCTAGTGCCATCTGCAGCTCTCAGTGGCATAAGGATCACCCTTATGATTTTGTAGAAGTGTTTTTTTGAAGGTATGAAACTTGACATTTTAAAAGTAGATGCTTAGACTGGTGAAATGCCAGCTCATGCCTGCCAAGAAGAAAAATCCCCAGCACATAAAGTAAGGAAGAAGATACCGTATTTCCCCTTCCTGCATTCCTATGGAAGTGGTTTTGTATCTCCACAACTTGCAGATTTCCAATTTTGCTGTATCTAGTCTCTTCCTGTACACACTCTCAGTGGCTTTGTATATAGCAAATGCAATCAAACAGATTTTTGACAAGGGTTCAGATGATTTCAGTCTGAAGGATACGGCCTAAACCATCTCAGACTATTTTCATTTATTCCTTCTGGGGTTTTTTGTTTGTTTGTTTGTTTGTGGGTTTTGGTTTGGTTTGGCTTTTTAGGCAGAAGAAAGGTATTATAAAAATCATCAATAGCACAATATCTTGGGAGAAATCAAGGAGGCTGTATATGGTCCTGCCTCTGTCTAGACCCAAGACATAGTTTGGCAATGCCATATGCTCCCATTATATCAGTCCTAAACCAAGAATGACCTCCTGGTTGGCAAGACTGTGGCATCAAAGTACATGTAGTTTAAGTTAGAAGCTTGATTGTCCCAGTGAGAATGGTTTTCAGTGTAGTTTTTGAAAAGAAAATCAGTTTGCACTATGGATGCCAACAAAATTTCAGTTTTTCTCTTTTGAAAGGGAGACTTCAGAGCCCCAGGGCTCAGGCCTGACCAGCTCTGGGTGTGTAGGTGGTGGGGGTTGACAGAGCTTCCCCTGGGCTGAGTGGCAGATACACAGGCTGACATAAGTGACCTGCAGACCCAACAGCCTACTTCCTTGCACCACCAGTTGTAATGATACTCCAAATTTCCATGTTTCCAAATGCTGCACTTGGAAATTTACTGCCAACACCTTTGGCACTTTGTATTTGGCCAGAGCCATCATTTCTATTTTGCTTGTGTCTGAACAGGGATAAAGATGCTGGTTTGCTAAGACTTTTGCCATACTGACTTGGGCAAATGTTTTGTAGTGATACTTGTGATACACCAAGGTAAGTCCTTTGGTGTTATTAAGACGATAACCTTTTCCCAGGCTTAAGATAAAACTCCCATTGCTGTATTTTCCATTCTTACACTATTGTGGCTTATTGCAACAAGAGATTAAAAGGTTAAAAAGAGTTCTTGTGAAACCAGTGCACAGATGACGTGCCAGCCGTGACAGGGATGATACAGAGTTCTCTAACTGTCAAGGAAATACATATACTATTGAAACAGATAAACTGAGTGAAAGCATATTGTTTACAATGAAGAAAAGCGGGGACGAGGGAGGATAAATAAAAACAAAAACACTAAGTGTAGTTCCTGATGAAAGGAAACTGATGTGAAAACAGATTCTTGTTCAATGAACAGTGAGCTTGAACATCTGCACAACGATGTCTAATCTAGCAGGAAGGATATGTACTGGTATTTTTGTTACAGAAGCACACCCTGCAGTTATAAGCATGGTAGAAAAATGGTGTTCTAAACTTAACACACATCATATGCAGCATTTATTGAATATAACTGAGTTAAATTGCACCTACTAGTGTGCAGGCACAACAGAGCTGAGACTTACTGAACTGGGGAGACTATGCAGATCATCATACAGAATTGTTTTCACACTGAAAGAACTCATCATATTGAATTTGTTTTCATCAGACGGAGAAGTTTTTCATTTAAGCTTCGGTAAAAATGTGGTCTCTGCCTGTGTTTCTGTCCACTGCCGGTCTTCAAAGCATTTAGGAGGAGACGGACCTTTGCTTTTCATTTGTGAACAGCCCAAGGATCACCTGGGGACAGCTGGGCAGGTGGAGTTGGCAGTGTGGCAGCCACCAGGCACTGGCTGCAGATGATGTTTCTGGCTGCACACGTATGTGCTCCACCATATCCACCTGGGTGAATTGTTTCAGATCAGGAGCTTTTTGGCTACCCAACTTCTGCTGTTTCGTTAAACCCTTGGCTTGCTACCTTCCTAGTTCTTCACTCCTCTGATCTGGAATTCTAGATAAACCTCCTGAGTTACTTGGTAAAAAACTGATTGTTTTTCAGAGGATTTCTCTGAAAATTTTCAGATCTCTGGAGGCATCTCTGGTCAAAACTGCTTTGCCTGGTATCCATCTCTAGGCAGACCAGTACTTTCAACATTAGGGTGCAAGTGATAGAAGTTCAAGCTGCTTTTTTATCTGTCATGCTTTTTTATCACCTACAGCCATGATATTTCTAGGATCTATGGGATTGGAAGAACATTTTCTTTGTTCTTTTCTGCATTTGGATTATCAATTATTTCTTAATACAGAGATCTGATTACCCAATGTTGCAGGAAAATTGACCTTTGACATAATGAATTACTCTGTCTCTTCGTGAATAGTTAATGAGCAGCATAGCTGACCTACTGTAGCCTATCTTGGGATGTTCTTCAGAAATTTGGCACACAGGATAAAGGCAAAGCCATGCCTTCATTCTTTGTGTTCCAACTGAAGGCAAGCACAAGTAGGTTATTGTTCAAAAGAACTGCTGCCTCCTTTGGCTGGATGCACCTCCTGTCATGATCATGAAAATCTTCCAAAGGTTGTCCTTTCATAATGCAGAAGAAAAAATGACACAGGAGATATATAATGGAAATATTTTCAAGAACAGGAGAATTAATTTACATCCCACTGAGAGTAAAATAGGCTTTTGCACTACAGAAATGACAAATTTTGTTTTCCAAAACCAATATAATTTATTGCAAAATAAGCGGCCATTTCAATAAAACAATGGTTTGCTGCAAAGTTCTTTCTGTGTCTGCACTATCTCTTTATTTCTCTTTTTCTTTCTTTTTTTTTTTCCTTTTTTTTTCTTGGCACTAGATTAAAACTGGTTAGTTAATTATAAGCCAGAAAAAAGCTTTGATCCTTTGCTAAAGTAGCATAAATTATGTGGCATTTTATGTCAGACAGTATCAAAGGCTATGAACAAAAAACATTTTCATAATGAGAAGCCTTGTCAGTAACTGGGCATAGAAATTAATTATTACTAAAGAGTAAATATCTATTTGTAAAGTCTCTTAACTTGCTTCTCCAAGAAGTTCCCTTTTACCAAAGGCAGGGAAGCAACCAGTAACTCCCTGCAGGTTCCACAGGGAACACCAAGCAACAGGTACTAATTATAAAAAGAATAAAGGTTTAGAGTATGCTGAGATGAGGAGATGTGAAACCTCGGATACAGAACATGAGATGGCCAATAAAGCAGCAAATGCCTAGACTCAGAGGTACTATTTAAACCAAACTTTTCCCTATGGTAGATGAGTAGCTGCATGATCATTTTAACTGACTTTACTTAGGGGCCAATATCTTTTCTCTAGCAAGGCAAATGCCATCACATTTACTTTTTAGTACAACCATAATGATGGATCCTCTTCTGATCCATATTTTTGACCTGATAGTCTCTATTTTGTGTGTGTGTTATAATGCATTTTTGAAAGGACTTTTCTGCCTGCTCATCTCTGCTGTTTTTAATGAAGTGAAGTCTATGAGACTGAATGAGACTTCTATGAAAGACTTGATTCTATTAGTCACTTAAAGTACCCAACATGCAGTAAATTAGGATAATGAAGATCTCTACAGATTGTTCAGTAATGCATGCTTATGCAATTGCTAGGGCAGGGACATACAGAAAACACACATGGAAAGAATAAACACAGCAAGGGTATTCAGCTGGAGTTAGGAGATCATCAACAGATAATCAAACACAGATGATATATGTTTGCATATTAAATTCAGTTCTTATGTAAATGGATCCAAATATCACTAAGGCTAATGGGAGATGTTGTCATAAAAGGGTGGAATCTGCCCATCTGCTTTCAAGATAAGAAAAGCAAATAACCTCATCAGTAGCTCAATTGCTCAGACAGATTCACTGTTCTCTTACATGTGCACAGTCCATTAGTCAAACAGTCTCAAGTTCAGCTGATGAAAAATGTGTAGAAAAGTGGTAGAAAGGAATTGATGAAGCACTGCCACTAACTGTATTTAGTAAAACAGATGCTCTGGAGAGAAAAATAACTCAGCATGAGTAACTTTGTCACTTGAAACAGATTATTTTTAAAGGTTATGGAGTATTCAATTAAGTTTGTCTGCATTCAAGCCAAAGGAGCCCAGACTGACATGTACCCTTAGTGCAGCCCAAGGCAATGCATATCACTGAGAAACTTACCATCGCTTGATTCACTGTGATACTCCCCTCCATGTTCGGAGACTCTTTTAGAGGAAGAACAGCCTTTCTCAGTCTTGTCCACCCCATCTACTGGAATTGTTTCCCTTCAGATGATGTCCTCCAAACCTTTCCCAAGCTTGTTTTTGGTGAGTGATAGTTGACATGAGCCAAAATTCTGTTAACACTTTGATAACCAATTGGATGAACTGTAGAGAATTCTAACTTTTCTCTTGTTTAGGAGAGACAAATACCTAGTCTGATGTTCAGCAGGCAATCCCCCCGAAACTTTCTAGCCGTGCAAAAGGACAGACTAGAAAAATATCTTATTGCTCTTGCATTTTTTTCTCATGTTTTCTCCTATATCCCATTATATAGGGTGACAGGGGACCTGTTGGAATCTCCATGAGTTTGGATTCCTGTGTTTTTGAAAAGAGGGAAAATGGAATAAATCTGTCCCCTTTCATGCCTGGAAGCTGCTGAGAGCTCCAGTGAAAGAAAGTCTTTAACTTCGCTCCCACTCTTGAACATAGATTAAATAGTAAAACTACATAAAAGGAAGTCAGCAAGCAGTTTGGCCTGCCTGAGCAGTAATTTTGGAAATTTTGGGCCCTAAGGCTACAAGTAAAGCTGTTTCTCGATGTTAATGAGAGAAAAGCCTACCAAGTCTGCCTGCAAAGTTTAATATTGATATTAAACCTTTCTTTCTTAACGGAGAAAACTCTCCTTACCTCTCAGTTTTACCCCTTTAATAAGGGATGCTAGAGTCTGAAATCACATTGTGATGTTCGTTAAACAAGGGGGCAAGGACAGTTTTTTCCTGATTATTATTCAGTGTAAGATTTTCTCTATTTTAAATGTTAGATAGCTCTCAAGTAATTGTAAGGAATCAGTAGGGAGTAGCCTTTAAAGGTCACTTTAAGCCAGTGTAATGTAATTAAATGAATTACATGGAAACATGTTCTAAGATCTCATTAACCACATTTATATCTGTCACGGGACAGTTTACCCAGATATCAATACAAAACACACTGAAGCAAGGTCAAAGTCTTCTTAGAAGTGCATAAAAAATGATGTTTTGTGTTTTTTTTATATATGACATCAGAGAAGAAATTATCTGAGAGTTATTCTAGTTTAATCTGCATGGACAGAAAGAACATTTTAATTTTTGGCTTTATGTAACAACTGAGTAGAATGGGAAAAAAACTTTATTCTTTCCCCTTTCCACCTTATTACAGTCATAATATCTATAGGCATGTTGACAGGGTTGGTTGCAGGCACTCCAACCTATTACACAGCTTCCTGGCTGAAGCTGGAGAATGAGACATGCAGTGAGGCCTGGCATATGAGAAAACAGATTTTTCTGTATTTTTAAATTGTTTTTAATAGTCCTGGGTTGTACCATAGACCATGCAGCTTCCTTAACTAATTTTTGTGTGGGTCATAACAAAAAACATGCCACTGTATCATTCCTGCATTGTATCTGGTGTACTCAAGTTTACTGTGTTCTCTGTATGTTGCAACTGTTTGGACGTGCACCTCAGTTAGACCGCAGGTTCACTGCAGAAAGTTTCGTGTAGTTTGATTTCTCTGGGATGTGCCAATTGCACTTGCTGACAATTGAAATTGTCCTCATTAATTTTCATTGAGTCGTAGACTGTCTTCTCCATACTGGAGTCAGATAAACTGAGACAGTGAATTGGAGCTTGCCAGGAGGAAGCCAGGATAAGTGATGAAACTGACCTCAGCAATATTTATTCTGTGAGTCACTTCAGCAGTGTGTCCCACACTCACTAGTCTATTGATGTTCAGTGTGGATTTTCTTAAAGCTCTGTTTGTTTCCAGAGCCATGGGGGTTTTTTATGTCAGGAACTCAGCATTTACTTTTGATGGCAGAAATTGTTAGCCTTTATGATTTTGAAATAAATCTTTGAATCACATTTATTTGGCACAAAGTGATGGCAGGTAAAAGTTTTCAAATTTTAATAAATTACAATGGTCTTATGGTCCTTTGGGATATGAAATGCAATTTTTGCAGTGTTTGACACAGACATACTGTGTCAAACACTGACACATATGAGAAAGTAATTTTCAAATCTGTTGGAGAGATATTATGTGGAAATGAAATGATCAGTGTTCTCAGAACAGCATCAATCATGTTTGACACATTGGCATTTAGAACTTCTAGATGCTGCTTAAGGGCTGTCTCTAGTTTCCAGAGAGTAAGGAAAGGATTTGTGTCAAATTTTCTGACCCAGACTTAGCAGAATTAGGGTTACAAGCAGCAGTATGTGGACAGATACCATGCTTAGTCCCTAGTCCTGGGTAATGTGGGTTAAGTGCTTTGTTTGCTGTAACACATTCCCCTACTGAGCAGACCTGTTGCTGCCGCTGTGTGGTTTTTTTCCCTCCAGAATGATTATCAGCTTGCAGGTAGTAGAAAATGAACATATATAATCAGAAAAAGCATATAAACTAAAGGGCTCAGTCTTAGTGTGATTGGTTTGGGTTTTTTGTTTGTTTGTTTGTTTTCTGGGTTTTTTTTGGGTTTTGGTGGGGTTTTTAGTGGCACTTTTTGGTTTCATTGGTTGTTTGTTTTAATGGCAGCTTAGAGTTGATGTTGGAAATAGGTATTATAAAATCACTCTGGAAGTGGAGTTCCGTTGCCAACTGGCAGCTATTATAAGTAACCAATTTATGATCTTTTAAAATATGGAAATTCCATCTCTACTTTATCTTTGCAAATAGTCTCTAAAAGACAAGGACATCAGCAAAGCTGGGCAAACTGAGTCAGTGTATAGTGGAGTGATAAAAAAAAAACCCTCACCAAAACCCAGAAAACCTTCACAATTTTTTCATTAGCGTGTTTTTTGTTTGCTTTTTTCTTTTCTAACACCATTAAAGGTCTGCATCCCTGCTTATCAGCTAGTCTCCTCTCAAACACACAATGATGAAATAGCAGAAAAAGCTGTAACCCTTTACACCCTGAAGAAGGGATGTTGGAAACAAGTGTTCCTCTCAATGACTCACCAAGAGAGAAAAATGAAATGATGAAATCTTTCTGACCCTGACCTTGTGACCAGATTACCTGGGCTTCGATAATCATTGTGGGTCCCTTCCAACTCAGAATATTCTAGGAACTATTGAAAAAAGAGATTTCTCCTTTCTCGAACCACTAGGCAGCAGAGAAAGAAGTCTGACATTAAAAAGAAAAGGAAGGGATCAACAGCTCAGTCCGTGGGGAAGGAGGAGAGAGATGACCTTGTCATGCTTGCCTGCGCAATGCCCTGGGAGCGTGTGCCTGATGAGATCAGTTGTGCTTCCATGTATGCATGGCAAGGTCAGCAGAACCCGTTAATCACTCCTGCAGGAGAGAGTGATATACTGCTTCCAGTTCATTATGATAAACAAATTCTTAATCCTCTCTTTCCTAATCCATTCTGAAAGAGAAGAGGATGGAGAAAAGCTTGGCCTTTGTCCCATCAGCACAAATGCCTTTCCCCTGGGCTGAATGAAGCACCTTAATTGTTTTGCACATGGGAGCAAATATGCTGTGTGAGCTGCTCAAGGGGAAGAACCCATCCTACTCCCTCTGACATTGAAAAAGATTCAAATGACATCTGCTCTGTTTTGAACATCCCTATATACATATGCGTCTGCTAGACATACATATAAAATATATCTAGGAACATATTCAAAGTTGTATTTTTTAATAAGAAATTGGCTCATCCTTATGCTAATTAATCTAATAACTAAGATTATTTTGAGTCAGCCATTTCTAAAACTGCTACCAAAGTTGGAAGAAAAAATGAAATTAATGATTGAATTATTGACTGCTTGCCTTCATGCCCTGTATTTTCTGTGTGTATTGATTCTTTGAGGGTATATTTTGTTATTTAAGGTCTGCCCCTTTTTCCTTAAGCTTTTGTTTTTAGTGCTACTGAAATTTGCTTTGTGCATGTCATTTTCACTAGGAATTAGGTAACCAAATCTAATCTTAAATTATGCAATTTATGAACTGCCTGTGAATTAATGTGGCCAGGAAATAAGAGTGATTTTAGACACTACATCTAAAATAGCCTCCTAAAAAAGAGACAGAGATAATTAATTTACCAGTTTTGAAGTAGAGCTTTAAAAACTGTATGAACAAGACAGCATGGTATTGCTATCTGCAGCTACACAGATCACTTCATATCTTGCATTCCTTAACCTAAATGTTGAGTCAGCCTCAGATTTTGTAAACTAGAGGTACTCAAGTCATTATAAATAGAGAAATTTAAACCTATAAATTTGAAAAACCACTTTAAAAACTAGATTTCATGTGCAGAAAGTCATAAAAATATCATGAACTTAGATTTGCTCTCTTGTCTACATGAAAATGAACCTAGAAACTCCAAGGTTATTAAACCCTTGGGTCTGAAATACATTTTGTATCTACCAAATTACAATGTAAAATGTGTTGGTTTCAGTGGTATAATTTCTTAACTGCTAGTACCATGGGTTCGCTGAGGATAAAGTCACTGAAAGCACACTTCGATTGTGCTTGATATCTTACTAATTAAAGAGAAAATCGTGCTGTGAGAGACAAGTGCTGCTGTCTCTCCTCTCAGACCATTTCTCTCACTGAGCTAATGGAGCAATTCTGTGTTTCAGTCCAGAAGCAGACGTTCTTGTAATTGTCTGCAGTCTCATACTAAATGCTTCATCCAATAAATGATTTTTAGCTTTAACTCATTTCCTCCACTTCAATACACTGTGTTCAAAGATATAATTAAAAACTAGTGCTGTTGTCTAAGATGAGTTTAGCCTAGCAAACAATCATTCACCATCTGGAAGTTATGTTATACAAAGAGATTATCTAAAAAGGAAAACATATTGGTATTTGGTTTCCCCTGAAAGACATAGATTTCATTTTCATTTGTTTGCTGTAAATCAGAAGCAATTCCACTGTATATTCATCATAATTGTATATTAATGTATGCTTTTATAATAATGTAGCTTGTATGAGGCTGGATGTGCAGAAGAGAGTAAAAATGAAAAGGCAGAAAGGGAAAAAACAAACCCTTATTCCTTCTACTCTGAATTTCTTTCTACAGAATCATTTGTCCTGGGATAATAGGACGTAAAATTTTCTTCAGCCTAATTGGGTAGGGCAGTACCCACTAACTGGGTAAGAGCAGCACTGAAAAAATATTTATCTTGTTTTATTTGGTGGAAAACAATGTAGGGCAGAAAGAGCATTCTTGTAAACTGCATTTTATCATAGGTCTCATGATACTTACCATGATCCTAAGATAAAACAAAACAAAACAAAAAAATGAAAAAACAAACCAACCACCAACAAAAACAAACAAATAAAACCAACTAAAGAAATAAAAGGAAAAAAAAAAGGAAAATCAACAGAAACTCTGGTTTCTCAATACTTCTGTAAAGCTTGCTTTTGTTTTGTTTTGTGTTTCTATTACCTCATTCCTGATGTTGGTAGAAAAACAAGAACTGGTAGAATGAAAAGCACACTCTCAAAAGCCCTATAAAAGAATGCATAATTTTAAAATATGTTTATTTTTTACCCTAGAGTGTGATTTTTTGGTCATGGTAGAGGAAATGATATATGGCTTTTACATGCTTTGGTCTGGCCTTGCTGAAATATGCAACTGCAGAGTTAAAACCCCTGGGGTGATTAGGTGGTACATCTGGGCCAAAATCATGGCTCGTTGCTGCCAAGAGGAAAAAAGCCCTTCCCTGCTTCCCATTCCCCTCACTCCTGCTGTGCAGCCCGATCCTCATCTCTGCACAGATTTTGACATGTGGTTGGCCGAGCTGTAAGCTGATTTATCTGTCTAACCCAGGAGCAAACATCTGCACTGGATCACCATTCTGTCACCTTAGCCATGTGATCTGCCTCACCAGGGAGGTTGTGCAGTGCAAAAGTGGGTGCCAGGCAAGGACTAGGAACATTGCCTTGAACTACAGGGTAAAGTGGTAAGAAAAGGAGCTTTTTTGTTTTGGTGGCAGAAAGCCATTAGATTCAGTTGTAATAGCTAATAACTTCACCTTGAGAAGTGCAAGGCATCTGACTTGGATAGAACAGTAACATTAATAAAAACTTGATGCCTGCTGATAACAGGACACTGATAGTTCAGGACTTTGGTGATTTTCTGACTCCTTCTGAATTTTCTCCTTTTTAAATGAGCCTTCTAACACCTTTTCTGCCTCTTATGTCACCCAGTGAATCTGCTCTTAGAGCTCCTGACCCTTTCTCACCTCTGGAGAGGATAATTTTCTTTCTGGTGCCCTTTCTATATACAGCTTTCGTGGTAGCTGTATAGTTAATATGACTATTGCAAGGGAAACTTGATGTAGGGCTGTTAATGTTTATTTCCATTAAAATGTAATTCTACTGAAAAAAATATTTTAAACACTAAATAGGGAAATCTAAGGAAACATCTTGTAGTGGTAAGATATCTTTTCTTTTTGAAACAAGACTATTCATGCAAAGTTAAAAAAAAAAATTGCAATAGATTTTACATGCTCCTAGGCAAAAAACTGTGTCAGGTGTAGAAACCGCATACCTTTCTTAATTCACCTCTTAACATTTTATTCCCACTTCATATTTTTCCTCCTTGAGAGCACTGTAAGTGTGGGAGATAGCTTTGAAGACTGACTTTTCACTTCAAGAAATAAAAAAAGCATGCTTCTATATATTTAAATGACCTTGAAAATCTGTTGGTAAAGGGAGAGCATATACTAATAGCTGCCCTCTGAGGGATTATTTTCATCTACTTTGTAAAGTTAGGAATTGCAACCACTAAAGCAGTAGCACAGTTTCAGATCTCATTTCAAAGACATTCAAATGAAGACCTGCCAGTTGTGACACATGCCCTTTTATTATCCTACAACTGATTGATATCATGCTGAAGGCAACTGTATCTGTGAAATATTATGCATCTTTTAAGCAATTCCAGCTGTTTCTGCTTTAAATAGTGTGGTACTTACAATGGCAAATGGCCAAAGAACCAGCGTTTTGTTTTCCTAATAATTCCTAGATATATAGACACTGCAGAGGTCTATTCAGGATGTGCATACAAACATATATATACATATATAAATATACATATATACATATGTATATAAGGGTTTTTAAAAACAGCTTTGTAGTGACACATACATTATAGAGCCTGACTTGGAAGAGATTTATTTTTTTTTCAAGTCTCTAAAATGTAAGAGAAAATCCTGGACAACAGGTCCAAAATGAATGTTCCCTGTAATGTCTCAAATCATATTACAGGGGAGTTATGAGAGAATTGACAGCTGGCAGCAATTAGGATCATATGTCTTACCTAAACAGCATCTTCTATTGTCACTGTCAGAGGGAGAGTGCTGGATGTAAATGAATCATTGATCTGACACAATGAGATGTTTCTTGATGGAAATTAAACCAATGCTGTAGTTGGCTGTGTGGGATATAAATTAAAAATCAGGTTGTGGCAATTATTTTTTGGTATCTTAGTTTTCCTCTCTTGGTAAGGTACTTTACAAGTGGTTATCTGCAAGCATATCATTCCTGAACCAAGAAAGATCAAAAAGCATTTTAAAAATCAATATTATTTTTTTTTCAAATACATTATGAAGGGAAGGATCTTCTGGCAATGCTGTCCATATTGAAGCTGGGGGAAAATTTGCAATATCTCCTTACCTGAATGAGAAATTCAGATATCAGGTAATTATTTTTAAACTATTATACAAAGACTACTTCTATTATTATTCTTCCATAGAAGGGCTTACCAGTCATACTGTATTTAATTATGATGCCCTGCCATTTGGCTTGGATCCATATTTGCCTACTGTAGTAACCCTCCTTTTGTCTAAGCCCTTTTTCATTATCACAGTGATCTTTGAAGTATCCCAGAGATTAGCAAGAAAGCTGAAAAATTGTAAAGGTGGAAAAGCACGTGATTTCATCTAAATATTCATAAAGAAAAAACATTTGATTTGAATGGAAGAGTTTCAGCTTCTAATGAGAAAGTGAATGAACTCAAGAACTCGATCAGTTTTGACCAGTTGAAGCTGGGACTCTCTCCTCAGTTGAGTCATCTGAACCTATGTGTCTTATTTTGTAAGAGATCAGTATGATGGAATGTGGTTTTATTTTTCCATGAAAAGTGCTTTGCAATGCAAACAGTTTTAAGGTCATTAAAATCAGATAATTCTTTTTCAAATGTATTATTCCACAGTAGTTTTTAAATTGTTCCATATAACATATTCATAAAGTTCTCTCTAAAATTAAGTTAGAATGACAGAATGGCCTGAATTGGAAGCCACCTTAAAGATCACTTAGTTCCGACACCCATGCCATGGGCAGGAACACCTTTCACTAGACCAAGTTGCTCAGAGCTCCATCCAACCTGGCCTTGAACACTTTCAGGAATGGACCAACTCTGAGTCACCTGTTCCAGTGCCTCATCACCCTCACAGTAAAAAATTTCTTCCTAATAGCTAATCTAAACCTACTCTCTTTTAGTCTCCACCCATTCCCCTTGTCCCGTCACTATATGCCCTTTAAAAATGTCCCTCTCCATCTTTTTTGTTGGCTTCCTTTATGCAACAAAGGGCCACAATTATGTCACCCTGAAGCCTTTTCTCTTGCAGGTTAAATAATCCCAGTTCTCTCCACCTCTCCTAGTAGAAGAGGTCTTCTATCCATCGAATCAACTTGGTGGCCCTCCTCTGGACTTGCTCCAACAGGTCTATGTCCCTCCTGTTCTGTTGACCCCAGAGCTGGATGCAGTGCTCCACGTGGGGTCTCACCAGAGCAGAGTAGAGGGGCAGGATCACCTCTCTCAACCTGCTGTCCTGGGTGCTCTGGATGCAGCCCAGGACCCATTTGGCTTTCTGGGCTGTGAGTGCACATGGCCAGTTCATGTCCAGCCTCTCATCCAGCAGCACCCCCAAATCCTTCTCTCTAGGGCTTCTCTTGATCTGCTCATCCCCCAACCTGTGTTGATATTAGGGGTTGCCCCAGTCCAGATGCAGGACCTTGAATTTGGTCTTGTTAAGCCTCATGAAGTTCCCATGGGCCCACTCCTCAAGCTTTTCCAGGTCCCGTCCTTCAAATGTGTCAATGGTACCACTCAGCTTGGTGTCATCTGCAAACTTGCTGAGAGCGCACTCAATCCCTTCATCTACGTAATTAACGAAGATATTAAACAACAGTGGTCCCAGTATGGACCCCTCAGTGACACCACTTGTCACTGATGTCCATCATGACTCTGAGATGTTGACCACTACCCTCTGGATGGGACCATCCAACCCTTTTCTTATCCAACAGTCCATTCAACAGTCCAATTCAGAGAGAAGGATGTTGTTGGGGACCACTAGATCTGTCAGGCAGGGCTTAAAGTTTCATTATTAATGTATACTTGAGTCTGAAAACAAAAGTTAATAAAAACAGAATTAGTTCAATTCTGAGTAATAGATTTCCTCTGTTTGCCAGAGAATTCATACAAGAAAAATGCTTAATGGGTTGTACTCATTAATGGCATTTACCATCCCTGTCAAATTAAACACCATTTTAGAGTTTGTGCTTCTAGCCCAGAACCCACTTGGTGGCCTAAACTTTCTTGAGCCAAGAAAATGTCTTCAAGATGATTTGGTTTGATTTTAAGAGCAAAAGTGGATGCTTAATGTGTACCACATGATAATTCCTTAAACAATTACAAGCAAAAAAATGATGGAAAGCTGGCTCAAGCTGTGCTCCATACTTTGTTGAAGAATATTTTATTGAATGGGAAGGCACTTGGAGATCTTCCATTAGAAAAGAGAGGTACTGAAACATGGGGCTCTTGAAAGCAAATTAAATAAAAAATTTTCTTGAAAGAAAATTATGGAGGTTTGAATGCCACTTACTATTCATTTACACCACTGAGGGCATTTCATGCTTTGATTCTGTATCAGTGCTGAAATGCTATTTTTGGCTGGTGTGGAGTTAATTTTCTTTATAATAAGTAGTATGAGTCTGTGTTTTGTGTTTGTGCTGGAAATAGTGTTGATAATATAAGAATGCTTTCATTGTCACTGAGCAGTGCTTGCACAGAGCAAAGGCCTTTTCTGCTCCTCATCCCAGCCCACCAGTAAGGAGGCCTGGGGGCACAAGAAGATGGGAGGGGAGTCAGCTGACCCCAACTGACCAAATTCCATAATTCCCATACGTTAATACGACAATTCCCATATGGTGTCATGCTCAGCACGCAAAGCTGGAGGAAGAAGGAGAAAGAGGGATCATTCAGAGTGATGGCATGATGGTTGCTGCTTTCCTGGGGATCCTGAAGTCCTGACTGCCTGTGGGAAGTGGTGAATGAATTCCTTGTTTGCTTTGCTTGTATGTGTGGCTTCTACTTTCCCTCTAAAACTGTCTTTATGCCAGCTCATGACTTTTGTCACCTTTACCCTTTGGATTGTCTTCCCCACCCCACTGGGCACCGGTAAGCAGCTGCATGGGGCTGAGTTGTCAGCTGGGTTCAAACTACAAAAGCTGAAATTCAAGGCAGAGGTAAAAAGGAGTGACATGGGATGAAATCATGGTCAAATAAAAATTGTTTGCATTAAAGCAAACTCAGCTAATTGCATTGTATTGTGAAATGTTTTTTTACAGATACTTTGATGGAACCAAGCAAGTTCTTAGCAAGACTTTGGAGTTCAGCGCTGACTTGTCAATAACCCTGCTTCACAAGGAGTTTGTGGTTGATATTAGGATAAGTCAGTTATCTGTACTATAATTTTTAAGACAATGCTGCTGTTATTGGAAGAGATGTGCCCTTAATTTTCAGACAAAATCATAGGTCAAGAGTTTAGTTATGCGTATTCTTGTATAAATGGGTCTCTTCGGCTTCTTCCTGTCATTGCAAAGCATCGCCTCAATGATGAAGCTCTTGTAGCTGAGGTCTCGTCACAAAGTTATTTTGTTTTATATAGAATTTTCTAGTGAAGGAATAGCAGAGAGGTAACTGAAAGACTTCTACTGGGAAAAGAATAAGAAAAAATGGTTAATTCTGCTGCCTGTGAACACTCAGAGGTAAGGCTGAAGCAATCAATTTTGCCTTAACAAACTGTCTTTGATATCTATTTTTAGTTCTACCCCACAGACAAAGTAGATAGAAACACACTTGGAAAAGAAATATTTTCTGCATGTATAAGGCAAATAGTATTCCTGTGAGAACCTGTTTAGAATTGGCTAGGAAGTTTATATATACTCCGCCTATGCAATTACTTTTTTACTGCATTTTTGAAAGAGTAGCTGAAAATTAAATTTCAACATAAACTCATGTGGAATTTTCCATTCCTTTTTGTCAGTTCCTCTAGTTAGTTTTGTTGATATAAATCTATAAGAGACTGTAAAATGGTCTCTTCACTTTTCCTTGACAGCTGATTCATACGTAAGTGAGATGTGTGTTGCAGATGGCAAGACTGATATGGACCTCACTGACCCTCACAGCATATGCACTGAAGGGATTCTGTGTGCACACATGGTGGGCATTTGAACTGTTAAATATCTAGATATCTAGATGACTGCACAGCCCTATAGTAAGCAACAAAAACAGGTTGGTCTGAAAATGCAAAATTGTGTGCAGAAATAGGCAGGTTTCTCCAAGTGGCAAACTAATAAACAGACCTGTGAGACTGATGAGATGTGAAGGGTGAGGAAAGCTGGAGCATGAAAGTGGTAATGGGAGAGATAAGGAGCCTACAGAACAGAGGGAGGCAAAATACCTCCATTAGTGGAAGGGGGGAAATGACTTACAGCTCTAACTTGTTAAAAGCAGATTTACCCAAGTATGGCCTATTTTCTTCTCTTCACCTTTTTAATGACTTCTTGTATTTTAAAACCATACAAAGCACTGGTAACAAAGAACTATCTAGAAATACTGTGTGTGCTTCATGTAGAAATATCTGCTTGCAGCCCATGTTGGTGATAGAATTCCGGGATTGGACCAATCACTACACCATGGCAGCTTTCAAATGGTGTGTAGTGTTACATTCTGTCTGCTACTTATACTGGAGAGCAGACATGAAATGTAGCCAAAGGTGTACACATATTTTTGTCCCAACATCAACCAAAGTTCATGTCATGGTTTAACCCCAGCTGGCAACTTAGCCCCGCACAGCCACTTACTCTCTCCCTCTTGGAGGAAACGGGGGTGATAATCAGAAGGGTAAAAGCAAGAAAATTCATGGGCTGAGATAAAGGCAGTTTGACAGGGAAAGCAAAAGCCATGCAACCAAGCAAAGAAAAGCAAGGCATTCATTCAGTCACCATTCCTCATGGGCAGGTAAGTTTTCAGACATCTCGAGGAGAGCAGAACTCAATCACATGTAAGAAATGACAATCACTGTGAATGTCGCACTCAAATGCCATCACTGTGAATGTCTCACCCTCTTTCCTCCTTCTGTCCTCCAGTTCTATATGCTGAGTATGATGCCATGTGGATTGGAATGTCCCTATTGGAATCTGGGGCCAATTGTCATGGTCCCCTCCTAGCCTCTTGTGCCCCCAGGCCTTTTCACTGGTGGGCTGGGATGAGAAGCAGAAAAGGCCTTGGCTCTGTGCAAGCACAGCTAAGTGATAAGGTAAGCATTCTTGTGTTATCAACACTGTTTCCAGCACAAATACAAAGCACAGCCGCATACTTGCTCCTATGGAGGAATTTAAGTCTGCCACAGCCAATGCCAGTATAGTCTCAAAGCTGTTTGACCTTATTCAGTGTCCATGTGATGTAAAAAAATATTTGACAAGGAACACAGACACCTGTAATCCAGAATCATGTTTTATGTCGCATTATGCCATTTGAACATTTTCAGGTTGCTAATATTTTTCTGAAATTACATTATATTCAGGATCAGTAAGCTGGTTTTATCGAAGTTACACAAACTCTGAACTTCATAGACCTTCCTGTGAGATTCGTAACGTACTTCAGTATGGTAGTCAGTCAGACTGCCTGCTCAGTTGCTGGTTACAATGAATAAACATTTCTGCTATGCTGGACATAGAACCCTACTGTTTTGACCAAGAAATCAGGCTTATATTTAGGTTATATACCAGGTTTCCAACGTCTCTGCCTGTATCATCTAAGACAAGGGTGCTTATCTTTGCTAGTGCCTTGTTTAAGACATTTGAATTAAAAATGAAATTATCAAAATAAAGTGAAAACAATCCCTATTGTCTTAGTCATTAGATACACTTTTTATAGGAATGGAAGGGGCTTAGACTTTCTTTTTTGGAGTGGTGAAAAGGATCCAAAGGACTGAAAAAGTGATCAGTTTTGCTCATGAGTCTTACCCATAACTGTCTTGGAAACACAGCAGAGGTAAGATGAGGTTTCTGAGTATTAGGTGCTACCTTCTGATACAGCTGGAGCTTCTTCAAGTAGCCAGAAGTCTAAGTTTCTAAAAATTCACTGGTTAGGCACTGTTCTGAGGGACCAAAAAAAAGTGTAAGCTGAATATGTCTCCACAATTTTTTCCAAAGCCTCTAGTTTATGTCCAGTAACACTTTGTCTTGAATAGCTGGTACTTTTTTTCCTATATGAAGATTGCTTTTGCCTATATAAACTCAAATATAATATTCCCTAAAAACAGCTTTCACGTGGAGAGGACGAAGATCTCTTAGCTTCTCCCTGTTAACTGTCAAAGTCTCAATTTGTCTCTGCTTCAGGTTTATGATAGAAGGGTGGGGCTTCTTTCAAGGTTGTATAATAAATATATGCATGATCATATAAATATACGCATACAACATTAGAAGATCCTTCAGGAAGCTAGTATTAGTTTCAGATTTGGGGTTAAAGCATATTATCATACTCTTCCAACTTCAGATAATGAATAATTAATAAACTAATTACTAAATTTAAATCCCAAATATGCAAAAGTAAATAGTCTATATCAAGATATATCCTATCTTCATTGCTGAGATGACAAACAACTGCCATCATGGATACCAGCATGTATAACTTTTGAGAGCGCAGGAATACCCAGATACCTCTGGCAATCTACAGTCTTCTTTTGAGACAATGCCATTTAGAGTTATACCTTCTGGTGGTTTTGACCTAAAAAGGAAACATTTGATTCTCTAACAGGGAAATAGGAGTCACTAGCCCTTAATGGGCAGACAGACAAAACCTGGGATCAGTTCTCAGAGCTTTTCCTCACAGAAGATTTAGTGCTCTCTCTGTACTCTCACTGGGGAGAGATGTCAGGAAGGAGCTCCCTTCAGGGTCTGTGGTTTAAAAGGGCACTGACTACTCCAGGTTTGCTATCCAGTGCTGGGTTTAGGGAACAGTGACATTTGGATCCGGTTGGGGATTGTGTGCAGATAGAACAAAGCAGAAGCAGGTAACATCTCCTTGCATGAATATTCAAATCTGACGCCTACCACTGCACTTTGACAGAGGCCCAAAGGGTCACCTGGACATTACAAAACCCTGGTAGTATTAGACAGACTCATGAAGACCAATGAGAGAGCCTTCTGGATGCTGCCAATATCTGGAGTTAAGGGGTTTGTGGCTGTGAACTCTCGGAGTTGCAGGCAAGCCCCAGGAGAAGGGATAAGGGACTACTGCTTTTTACTGTACTTGCCAGACTTTCAAGCGTTGGGGGACTTTTGTACTATAGAATGTATTTTATTTTATTTTATTTTATTTTATTTTATTTTATTTTATTTTACTTTAACAGGAAATGGATAGGCTTAAAAAAGTTTGGTTTGTCTACTTTCCAGGAGGTTAAACTTTCCCATGGCCCAGCCTTACATTCGCTGCAATTGATGTTGTTGTTTTGTTTTGGTTGAAGAAGCCACTGCTCTGTGAGGCTGCAGCAAGAGCACACAAAAATTCAACTTCTTACTTTCTGAGAAGTCACCCAGTGGCTGCTAGGAAAGCGAGCATTGGTATGATTGTCCTGATGAAGACAAGATACTTGTGTGCTTTTCTGGAGAGGGGAAGAAGATTTTAGGAGTTAGCTCTCCAAGGATTAGCTAAATTTCCCTTTGATCTTCGTAAACAAACAAACTCGGTGGTTTTGGAGTCTAGCATCAGATTCACATGCTCATGAGGCTCCAGCTAAGTTGTTCACACTATCAGTTTCATAAAGGGTTGTTGCCATAACAAAGTTTTATCCATAGAACTATATGTTTGGGACAAACTACTGCACAGTCAGGGCGGCCAACAAAGCAGGGCTTCACATCCGCTCTTTGTGTTGGAAAAGCTGTGAAGTCTGCATGACTTTCCACAAACAGAATGAAAGAGGAAAGCCAGGGGATTTAAACCCTGTCACAGTGTGCTGCAGCCAAACAGTCCTCGAAGAAGGAGACGATAATGGCAGTCGAAAATCCTCTGTAATATGGTGAGAAAGGAAGTAGAGGGCAACATTCACCACTTTTTAATTGGTTTACTAGAATAATCTGTAATATTTCTGCAGGGAAATAAGGCTGGATTTAAAATTAGAGCTGTGGGAACTCAGTGGGGGAAAATCCACCTGGTAATAAACTTTCATTTGTTTTGGTTTTAGTTTTTCTTTTTTTAAGAAACTGAAAATATCTTTCAACTTTGTGAAGATGAAGACAGGCAATATAAAGCCCACAGAAAATATAGATGTCAAAGAAAAATCAAAACTAGTGATTACAAAGCCAAAGAGTGGGACTTGATATTTTTTGTCTTCATTGAAGTAGATCGTATGGAGTAGAAGGAATGTGGAAATTAAAAGTCATGACCTTCGAGCTTGCTTGCTAGCTGATTTTTTTTTCCAGCACAAATCAGGAACTGATTGCTGGCAAATTAATTTTTCAAAACAATTGCCCACTTCCACTGAGTTCTTGCTGTGTTGAGCACTTTCCCATGATGACCCTTAATTTGATTATATAATTTAAATTATTAAATTCTATTAAACATTGAGTCTTTGCCAAATAAGAATGCTGGTGCTCCATATAAAGTAATTTGATAGTTTCGGTATCAGAACCTTGAGAATTTCTGAATTTTTGAAGTCCATTCATAGGTTTTGTAGCTATACGGATAATGTTTTAAGCTAAAAGAAGGTGGATTCAGGCTAGATATAAGAATAAATCTTTTAGGACGAGAGTGGTGAGACATTGGAATAGGTTGCTCAGAGAGGTGGTAGATGCCCCATCCCTGGAAATATTCAAGGTCAGGTTGGACTGGTCTCTGAGCAACCTGGTCTAGTTGAAGATATCCAAACTGATTGTAGGGGGGTTAGACTAAATAAACTTTAGAGGTGCCTTCCAACCCAAACCATTCCATGATTTACTAACCATGGGAGTCTAGCTGCAGAAGCCAACATAATTCAGAAAGATGGGTATATAAAACTCATCCTGCATTTTCTCTTTTAAAGTGGGGGAAGCGGAGAGAAGAAAATCAGAGGTTTTGTTCAAAGACACAAAACTAATCAAGAATAGAATCATCTAAATGTCCTGAATCCCACAGCTCAAGAAGGTTATGGTGTGTGGGTACTGGCATTACTTAGATATTTCTCAGGGGCAAGAAGTTTGCATGTGTATGCTCTCAGTAATTGCAGCTTCAGAAAAAGCAGTGGGATCCACCTTGGGAATGCATCATTCAGCCTATGTGAATTCACTTTCTTGGGTAATACAGTGATCTGAAAAATTTGTTCCCTTGACAGCTCTTTCCACTGGTTAAAGATTTATAGGAATATTACAGAAAACACCTACAAGAGTTGGAAGTGTCACATCAGCAAAAAGGATGGATTAAAACAGCAGTGGTGGAATGCACCCTAGCAGGGCGGTGCTCT
>JAWMRA010000090.1:56614175-56624655 GCA_035584735.1 Pseudotriccus pelzelni | reverse complement strand
ACCGCCTGTGACTGCCAAACTGATCTTTGAAACTTCTTGTGCAGTGGTTCACAAAACAGCAAATAGTCTGGTCAATTAGACAGGCAGAGTAAAGCACATTTTGCCCTGTGGTTGTCCATACTGACTTAGAGAATCACAGTAATGCAGCTATTGGAAATCTCTGCTCTTTTGTTGAGGTCTCTGCATTCACTACAAAGAAAGATTTTTGTCTTCAAGATGATGGTCTCCCACAATGGGAAACAGGATGAAAGTCAAACTCTCACAGTCATAATATAATCTGATAGTTTCCAGTCACCTCCAGACTAGGAGGAAAATATATGAAAATATTCTTAAACTGAGAAATACAAATGCAAACCAATGAAAGATGTGTGAAACTATGGTGAAATTTAATTTAGTTTTATAAAGAGGTACTATAATGGCATATGTAAAAGTGATAAATATTTTTCATATCTTTAGATGCCTTTAGATAAATCATAGTTAATCTTTTTGTGGTTTTGGAAAAAAACCAAATGAACCAAACCCCAAGTGAATCAGAACCCAGAGAAACTCTTTCAGAAAATCATTGCCATAAATATGATGTCAAACATTTATTAAAGAATTGATAGATCTTCATGTCATGCAATTGTCTCTTGATCAGTATTCTTTTTTTCTTTTTTCTTTTTCTCTCACAATTAAGTAGCATGTTATGACATCCAGAAGAGGCAGGATGAGTTTGCCAGAGAAAGACACAAACTGCAACCTTTCTTGGGCCATGTTTCCAACCATGTTTCTGTTGGAGAAATCGATTGCATGCTTTTTTGAAAGATCCGCACTAAAGTAAAAGGCCTAGCTCACAGAACCACAGTACTTCCTTGCTTATTAATGCCTAAGTATGGCTTCCTAACAGTAGATTAAAAATAGCAGAACTTGGCTTTATATATGGAAATACAAATTGCCATCATGGAAGGAAATCTTTCTGCGTTGGCGGTGTTATTTTGGATAGATTCTTTTATTAGATTTGGATAGATTCTTTTATTATTATGGGGTTTTTTTGGTTTGGGGTTTGTTTTTTGTTTTTCTTTTATCACAGCATGAGCCACAAAAAGGCGTTGGCCTTTTTTTTAAGTGGAGGAACTGAAATGTAAATGGTGATACCATCTAAAACTGCTGAGAGCTGTCTGCTAAGAGAAGGCCAAAACTGAATAAGCAAGGTTCTAAAGTTAGGCATATATGTTCTCATCTCTGTTTTGGCATTTTCATAAGCTTACTCACATTCAAAGAGCCAAGATCCTCTTGATTGCACTAAGATAAATGGACGTAGCATTTCTAAATATCAGCATTTTCCTGCCAAAAAGCATTTGTCCTGTCCTGGCTCCCAGCAGGGAGACAAACTAAGGTAGACTTGAAAATAAACTTATTTTGCTGACAGAAGCATTCAGCTGTTCTCATGCAGTCCATTTGCCTGGGTCACATATGTATGAGTCCAGTAGGCAACGTCTTCAATTTGTTTTCTCACAGTATCAGAACCTGAAACAAAGTGTAATTTATCCTGTGTAATTGAGAAATTAATTATATTCCTTTCACCCTGAGAAAACTTCTAGTGCAGTAAAAACCTCAATAAATTTTTTCTTACCTCTATTAATAACTGACTGCTACCAAACGCATATAACATCAAATTACTGATTACAGATCTAGCCCCCTCATAATATGTTGACCTAATTAAAATATATTGGCATCCTCTAAAACAAAACAGGCAAAATGTGGCTATTTTAAATATTTAAAATGTTGTTTAAATGCATTTCCACCATGAGCATATTGAAGAACTGCAATAATACCCTGGGATTTTATGTTTGCAATTAAACACTGCAGAATAACCACTCATGTAGAGCAAAAAGAAATCAAATCATTCCTACCTTATAATGTCCTAGCTTTAAAATAAGACTGCATTTTACTAAGTTTAGCAAGTCATCACTTATGTTTCCATCCTATAGAAAATTCTAGAGAAGGATTAATATGAAAATATCCTGATTTCCATATTCATGAAAGCTTACAGACGTGGAAAGTGGCTCTTTCTGCCACCACTTTCCTCTTTTGTGGTCTAGCACCAGCTAAATCACAGGTAGATTTTACTTCTGAATAATCATTTTCGACTCACTTGGTGGGAAGAGGTGCCAAAGAAAACAGCATGAGACTGGTGTTTATGGGGGCCTGGACAAGGTGAAGAGGCACATTCACTGTCAGTGAGGGCAAAGAACAGTGTCTAACTTAGAGGACCAAGTCAAGATGAGGATTCCTTGAATTCTGAGTATCAGAGTAAAATGGGCTTCATCAGGTTATTCAAGAAGATCTGAACTCGTAACTGTCCCAAGTTGCCTTCTAGACAGTTCAATCCATGGACTCTGTATGAAGAAACTTGATATCCATATATTTTCTCTACCCCACTGAAGGGAGTGCTGACTATTACTGGTTTTAAGGTCTTCCAAGTATGTTTTTGATATCCCTTTAGAGTACTTTGATAAATTACTTTGTGGTGGCAAAAGGAATTGATTCACTTCAAACTAGAACCTCCAAAGAATGTATGAGCCAACTTATTTGGTGTGTGTCTCATGCGCAATATTCTGCATAACTGAATCTGTAGAATCCAGCATGCTTAACACAGTTGTAATAAACAACCACAATAAGGACAAAGCATTTCAACTGATACATCTTTTTACCTTCTCCTTGTCCTGTGTCATCTCATCACAGTAATACAAATGTTACCTTTTAAAATAAAATGCCATAAAATGTAAGACTCGGTACTAGTTATGCTCACGCTGAGAAAATAGTCATTAGAACTAACCTTTGACTTTTTGAAAGCAGTTATTATTTTTGAACAGCCTAATAAATTATGCTCTATCAGGGAATTGCATTTTGGCTTAGAAACAATGACCTTGTAGACCACACTACATAAATTAAGGCTTGAGAGTGGTTTTCAGATCTAGCCTTTTGCTCTGCCCAGTTCATAGCTCTGATCAGGAGATAACAATGCAGCTGTTTCAGGCAAGCACAAGGGAATAGTGGAAAATCTCTGCTTGATTCACAGCAATTGTAACAGATTGTACTACGAATACAGCAGGATATTTTGGAACTTAGTGAGTTGTTTCTGAGGCATATGTGATTTGGGGCACAGACTCTAAAGAACAGCAGAAGTAGGAGGGGTGTAAGAAAAGAAAATGGGCTGTGGAAAAGCAAAAGGGATTCTTTAGCATATGAAATGGATAACTTGTTTCTGTTTGGATTTTATGGCACACAGTACTTTAGAGAGGTCACTGAGCATCAGACTGGAAGGTGTCTAAACTATGAGGCTCTTTTCCTATCTGATAAAACATATTCATGTCATCTGTGTGGGCAGGGAGACCCGCTGTAGGCCAGAGCATAAGAGATGTTACTGAAAGGGACACTACTGTTAATGGTATGAATACAGTCCAAAACACAGTGAACTCCTACAAATATGCCTGAGAGGAACAAATTACAATTCACCTTCTGCTCCCTCCCAGAGCAGAGTCTATCCCCTACGGTTTCTTGCATTGCTCTTTATTTTCAGAACATACTTCCCCCTTTCTTAGTCAACCCTCTGTAGAAAATCCAATCATGTAACATGTTTTCAGGGAGTGGTAAAACTTTGTTGTTCACAAATGCAGCAGAAATGTTCCTGTGCCATGTCTGCTCTTGTATAGTGAAACATTTCTGCTTTAAGGTGTGTTTTAGCACAGTGAAAAACTCTGGCAATAAAACTCAACAGATATGTTTGTACATGTCGCAGAAACATGTAAGATGAGCATTTTGCAGATATCTCCGTATCAAGCCCAGATAGAACCCAAGATATTAGTAGACAAACAATAAATATATACTCTTTATATCACTTTCCAAGGGGTTTTCTGAAATTATGCATTTCAAAACACTCTGATACTTAGTATTTGCATCTCCTGAACTCATATCTGGTTATATTCAAGCTGTGAGATCAGCCTTGACATTATGATGTGGAACATGCAAAATAGTTCTCCTGGTCTGGGAGAATAGAATAGTTCCTGTTTCCCACCACCAACCAGGAAAAGCAAAGCTAAGGTGCGTGAGTGCCGTCAGAAGTGGATGACCAACAGCTTCAAATCTGTAGGGAAGCTCCCTAGGATGAATCTGGAGTATGTTTCCTTTGCCTGTAGAAAAGAGCAATAAAACTAGCTTTAGTTCTTAAGTCTTCTAAGTTCAAACTCATGAAAGGAAGTTACAGCTAGGCAGCTGACAGCGTCTGTGGTGTCTACTCATTCTTACAACTTTGAGATCTGGGAGTTTTTATTGTTACTGTTGTTTTTGTAATGCTTTGTCACTTCTGGCACGTCTTTGGAGCACACAGCTAATTCTGCACCCACGGGAAGAGGAAATGTATAATTTTTGGACAGTAATTTAAACATGGTCTGCTAACTGCTCAAATTCCTCTCCATAGTCTGTGTTCCATCTTGCAATGTAGGATGTATTGTACATCATCTGTCAAGACAGCAGCAATTAGAAATATTTTAGTTTTTTAATTACTGTTATAAATTTAGATGTTGCTACATGTCAGAAGAACCTTTTCTTTTTTTTCTTTTTTCTTTTTTCTTTTTTCTTTTTTTTTTTTAAGAAGTAGTTGCCCCATAAGGGACAATTTAAAGAAGTTATCTGGAACCAAATATGTGTCTTAGTGTGCTTATCCAAAGGCACCCTGAGTTCTCCAAATGGCAGTCACTACGATAAAAGAAAAACTGGAGGACAAGTTTCCAAATGGCAAGTCTTGTATAAAGCTAAATCCTGAACTCAATTTTTTTGTCTTTAGTTGAAATTATTATCACGAAAGTGAATCTGGAAGCTTGTTTTTGGAATTAACTCAGAGAAATAGGTGTTCAGAAATAAAAGATCGGTTATTGTACAGCTTATCCTATCACAAAGTTGCCTTTGCTGCTTTGTTAAAATCAATCACAGTTGAAAAGAAAGTGGGAGAGCTGAGCCTGAGCACTCCGAGTTACGTTGGTGGAGCAGGAAGGGAAAACATGGAGACGAATTCACAGACACATAGTAGTCTCCTTTGGTATTAGTGCTTGCCCCTGCTTGTTCAGTTCAGCCCAGAGTTCAAAAATTCTCCAAAACGGTTGGAGGACACAAAGCCCTTATGTATCTGTTAATGAGTAAAGCAATATGGCATTTTTCTTTGGTTAGAAAATGACCCATTTTGGCTCTCAGTGACCTCTCCTCATTTACTGAAGCTTCCATGACAGCTACTTTACTACAGTTGAGATGCACTTCAGTAAGACCTTCCAGGTTCCTGTAGGAAGCTCAATCTAACCAAGAAGATTTGTAGTTTGTCTGCTCAAAAATAGAGGCATGGATCACAGGTTCTGTTGGTTTATAGCTGTGTTACCAGAAAAATACTTACCTCCTTCTTCTCAAGTAGAGACATGTTTAATTAATTTTGTCAGAATTTCTAGCTTTAAAAAAAAATAATGTCCTAATGATAGACAAATTATCACTGGAGAATTATGATTTCCAGTATACAATTACCCTCAATGAAGAGGATTTTTTTTTCCAAATACATCTATTGGGAATTTCCCTTGCCTTGACTTATGTCCATTTCCCATAATTTCACCATGCACATCTTACGAGACTCTGACTCAACCTTTTCTACAGTGACCAATTAGGTAGCTGAAGACAAAAATTATATTAGCTCAGTCTGAACAAACACAGATTTTTTTCCCAGTCTTTTCTTGTACATTGAATGAGAGAGAATGGGGTGCATTAGGAAGGTACCTTGGGAATTTAATATAAATAAGAATTCAGGGTTATAGCAGTTTATAAGACTCCAACTTCTCCTTAGTTTTCACACACAAGTCGTCACTGAGTTTGTCTATGTAACTAAGGATTTTTGTTTAAAAAGAAAAGAATAGTGTAAATATGAGCAAATAATATTGATAGGTGGCAGATAAGTCACTGTCTATCAATTACCTACAAAAGCAAAACAGTCTCTGAATATAAAGTCTCTCTTCATGCCAAAAAAGTCTCAGATGAGACTCTCCTGAAGCACAAGTGATTTCCAGTTGACTATGACAGTAAACATCACAAAAGTATGGTGAAAACTTTCCTAATAGGAAAACCTCAGAGGTGAGACTCAATAGGCAGATTCTTTCCATAGCAGTTGAATTCATGGGTCATTTGTACCTGAACAATGAAGAAATAAGTTTCTTGCCCTAGGTTACTGGGAAGCCCTCCTGTGTTAGGCTTGTTAGGCTTTCTTCGTATCGGAATGCATTTAACCTTTAGATACTGAGTCACTGTAATAGATACTCTGTTGATCCTGAACAGCGAGAGTGACCAAAGGCAAAGAGCTATCAGAAGACAGATAACAATTTACTTTATGTGCAATAAATCAAAGGAAAATCAAATAGTGAAACATATAAACACTTAGAATTTTGCTCAGTATATTCTAAAGTGTCTCTTCAATGATTAACAGATTTCACAGTTTTAGGGTAAAATGGAGCATATTTCTTAAAGGAGAAATGAGTAATCTGTCAAATTCATTTTAACATTTTATTTTGAATCCTTTTGAGTGATGAGACTTCTCTGATGATAGCTATGTCTTGAGAAACAGCAACCACTAAATACTTACTCCAAGATAAACTTAGTATACTAGAATACTGGGATAAGTATCATAATGTTTGTTCGATTCTCTCTCAGAATGAAAAAGTTCTAAACAATCTAAATGTAAATTTATACTGATCACAAGCAACTTTTAAAAAGGTATTTTCAAGAAACGTGTTCCCCACCAAACCCAAACAAGTTCTTTACATTTGAGCTAATATGTTGTGTCAGGCTCTGGTCCAATTTAAATTTGGTCAGGTTAGAAGCCTTCAGTATATGGGCTGAATAATAAACGTTGACAGAGCGAGTTATTATTATATTTAACTCTCAGGCGTTATATAACATCAAAAGAAATACCTGTTATCTTCAACAGAGGCTTTGTTTAAAAAAAATATGCATATGTTTGGTGAAATCTTTTATCACTCCTCAGGAACACTATTTTGGCTTTGGAGGAATATTTGGCAGGATATTTTATTGGTTTAAATGCGTACATGACTGACATAAATTATTATAATGAATGTTCCATCATTTCCCCTCTGGTTACAGGGGAAAGAACCAATTGCTATGTTTCTCTGTTGCATTATATAAAAAAGTTGGATAGCCAGAAATGGTTGTTAAAGCAATTCACAGTACTGGTGCAGGGGCATTCAGTACTGACTGTGCTGCTTTGCACACTTACATTCCATGCAATGGAATGCTTTAGAACAAAGCTTGGTATTTATAGACTACCAAGAAGGTATTTCTATTCACAATTACTGATATGCAACAGACACATAAGGTATTAATGGCAGAGCTAAAGGGTTTGCCCTCAAGATGCTGAGCTCTCTGGACTGATTTCAGCCATGTGTCTACAGTCAAGCTAAGGAGTAAACTCATTGCCTTCAGCTTAACTATCCTAATGAGTAGGACAGCAGACCCACAGAGCTCAGGTAACTTGGACAAATTAGATCTTCAATAAAACAATTATGAGCAGTCAGGAAGAAAGCTGAAGAGGAGGGGGCAATAAGGAAATAAAATTATATTGGGCTGATATAGAGCTTGGGTAGGGCTGATATTGGACCAGATGTAGCTCTGATCTGAGAAGGGGAAGGGACTGGGAGACTTGGTACAACCACACAATGTGAATTGTGAATGCAAGTGTGAAGTTGTTTATATTATATTACATATATGTGAAGTTATTTATATATATTATATACATGTATTCAGATACATGATGCCTGTACATATGACAAAGTAGAAATGCTCAGAGTGATGGGAAAGGAAGCAGTTTGACAGATACCCTAGTGACAGATGAGGGAGTGCTAACAACTTTGTATCTGCATTTCATTAAGATAGACTGTGTTGAAAAGGAAAATATATTAATAGTTATATTTCCACAGAATCAATTTCCTGAATAATTTAGTGAGAACAAAACTTGACTAGCTTCCCTGGTAGTTAAAACACATTGGATTTCTGAGGCATTGGCTCTGTTGTTTTAGAGGGGAACTGCTTACACACAAAACTGGATGTGTATAACAGGAATAGTAAACACACAAATAGTAACACCAGACATAGTCTTATGCAACTACACAGTTAGCTTGCTCAGGTGGTTCAAGTTGCTCAAAAGTAGCCCAACAACAACAAAAAGGGAATCAAATCAACACCTTAACTTGGTTTATGATGCAACTGCTGAGTGCAGTTGCTGACATGCAGGGAGGGTGCAGCCGTATGGTGGCCCAGGCTTACCTTGGCTTACTCTGTTCTGTAATAATAATAGCTTCAGTGGCAAACATGGTCAAATTAACACATACTCTTAGCATCATGCTAGAAAGTTGTATTTCAGAAATAGATTTGGATGTGCGCTGAATGAATAATGCACAGTGACTGGGAAAAAATGTACATCATGCCTTGTAACTGACACCAGACATTCAAGAGGGAATATAAAGATTTTCTAATGAGATGCTTTCTTATGAAAGCAGAGTGCTTGAGGTAGCTGGAAAGTAGAATTTCCATTCTGTGAATAATTTGTTCCATTTTAAATTGTAACAAAAAGTAAAGCTTTCCAGTGAGACAAAACTCTTCAAACGTTAAAGTTCATGAATCGTGGAGTATTTGATGTTGAGAATATCAGATAATGATGGTGATCATAGTGAACAATGACATTTCAGGAGGATAAAAAAAAGCTGTTCATGTTCATTGTTCAGATTAATTAAATTATACATTGTGGCAGTTTTTTGTAATATTAATGCAATACAAACCTTAATAGTCAACTTGAAATACTTCTACTGTCAGTCCTACATATTTTTCTTTACTGAAACAGCAATATTAGTAAAATGCAAGAAAGTGGAATTCCCTACTGTAGAGAAGTGAAGACTGACAAAAAAAAATATAATTGTCCTGAATATGTAGAAGATTGGGGAGATATCCTGTTCTAAGTACCCCTGAGAACCTATCTAATGTGGCAGGCCTAGATTGTAGCAAAGGAGTTTTATAATATACACTCGGAAAAGATTTTGGAGAACAGAGCAAAGCAAGAAAACTTATTGTTATTAAACTGCAGAGATTTTCTGATTGAAGGTTTGTAAGAACAGGTTGGGCAGACATCTGGCCAGAGATCATGGGCAGGAGCAAGCAGTCTCTGCAGGACCCTTCTGTTCTTTGTCTTCATCTGTAATTCTGTGACTCCAAATATAGTTTGGAGCAGCTTCACTGACAATTTTCTCTTTCTCTGTTCTCAGTCTAGCTCCTCAGTCTCCTAGAAAAGAAGACAAGGCCCAGTCAGAGGCAGACATTGATGCAGAAATCAGTTTTGAGTGAAGGTATGAGAGCACAGGCTAAATCAAACCTCAGGTTTGCTGGAGACAGGAAAAGGATAACGTCAGCTTAGAAGTTGTGGCACCAGCAGCTGTACCAGGAGCATCAGGAGTGATAGTTGAGTGTAGTTGCAGTCGATGTATTTCTGCAGCTTTCATGAGCTGCTGTTGCTGCTCATGCTTTTGTTTGGGCTCTGAACCACACTACAAGGCAGATGGCCAGTCAGGCCTTTTTTAACTGTGTGTTGCCAAACAGCTCATGGTGTACGGAAAGCAGGTATGCTAGCTAGCCTTTCCCCCTGGTTTTAATTTGCCCTGTTTCTGAAATACCACTACAAACCAAGAATTTTCATTAATGGTAAGGTATTTTTTTCTGATTTAGATGGACAGCAAGTTTTCTGTTTAGGAGATTCATCATCTGTAAAATTACTAGGTGAAGGGATATAAAAAACATTGTTACTGTTACCTTGAGTACCTGTGAGCTTTGGTTTTAGGAGTTTACCCTAGTAGTTTACCCTAGTTATGTTTTTACTTCAGTTTCACATTGTTTTCTCTTCTATGTACAGATCATGTAAAACAGAATAAACTTTGTGAAACACTGTACAATGTGTAGGAAAGTTCCCTAAAGGATTCTTTTTTTTTCATTTTATGACGCTGAATATATCCCTTTCAGCAAGGGCGGGAGATTTTATGGAGAGTATGTGAGAAGGAATACTTTAGTTTCCCTTCATAATGCTCATTTGATGGTTTCAAGCTGAAGATTTCCACTTAGTACTTGATAATTAGATAGACAGGGCTTTCTCTTATAAGAACTGCCATGAGAATGTTAAGATATTCAGATGGTGAAAATGGACCTCTCTCAAATTCAAGAAAGTCATGTGTTGCAGAAGGCCAGATTTGATTATTAGCAGAACAATTATGTTGCAATATCCACAGTTTAATAATAGGAGCTGGATAGCTACTGAAGAAAATTCCCGGAGTCAGTCGTCTGTATTCCAGGAAGGTTGGCTATTGGTCCAGGATCACAGTGGAAGAGATTATCTCTATAAAGATTAAGATCCAAAAAG
>JAWMRA010000090.1:56580327-56613088 GCA_035584735.1 Pseudotriccus pelzelni | reverse complement strand
GTCATTAGAATAATATTTAGAAGCTTAGCCACAACGGAGTCTCATCATAGTGACTTAAATAAACATAATTTCCCTGTTTCTTGCACTGCAGGAGCTGGGAGCAGGTGCTGGTACACTGCAGGGACTCATAACCTCATTTCTTCTTGTGTTTTTTATTTCTATTGGAACAAGTGTCTGCTTTAATCCTGATATAATTCATACAAACCTGGAGGGTGTTCTTTGAATGAACAGAGTCTAAGGCTGTCTGTGTTTTGCCTGATACTAATTATTTTCTCAGTTTGTCTTGACAATTTGCTATGATAATAAGTGTTTACCTTGAATTCCCTGCTGGCTATGCTTTGGAAAGAATGGGCACACAGACAAGATATCAGTAGCAAAGAAAATATATCAAATTAACTACATTCCATCAGTAAATTAATTTCATTAGCATAAAAGTGCTGTGACTAAAATAGAAATTGGCCTGATGAATTTGGATCTCGTTTTTAAAACCCCAATATTTATTGTTTGAATGACTGGATATTCTGGTTCAGGTTATATCACATGATAAAGATTGGAGTCATGTATGAAAACTGGATCACGTTTTGGTACCAGGCTGCATTACCCAGCCCAATTTTATCAAACAATTCCCTGGTTCTGATCTTTTTATTCAGCTTTGGGTTTTGCTTTTGTGAAGACAGAATACATGAATTATTCAGTTATGACATATGTTTTTCCTCATTTTGTTGTCTTGATGAGAGAAACCTAAATAAAAAAATTTTTAAAATTATTAATAATCTTGAGAATTCATAATTTTCTGTGTAAAAGTTATTGTATAAAACATTTTTCTAGCATCAGAGCCTTCCCTTTAAAAATAAAGTTTATTACAGCTATTGATACTGTCTTACACTGACATATGCATACTAACACAGACTCATCACAGATATTTTTCCTGTAGGTAATCAGTGGACTTCTCTAAATTACCTCCATTTATGTAGAACACCCCAATTTATAACAGCAGTTTACAGATTAGATTATTGCATTGAAATGAAAAGTGTCAAACTGGAGCTTGAAAGATAATTTTACTTTGTGGCGATGTTGTACAGACAGTAATATCTAGTATGATTTAAAACCTCAGTCAACAGACGCACTTCTAAGATACCAGACTGGTCTTGTGTCATGCATAATGAAGCCCTATTCCTTATTTTCCTTGTAGAGTATTTCTGGGGAAAGGCACATATTTTAAAGGTGGAGACAGAAAACTTTATATTTACTGTGCTGCCACTTGTTCAGCTGTGAATCACTTTCACTGCATGTGTAACACATTTTCAGAGAGACGAAGTGAGAAAGCCAGAACCAGAATCTGCAGCAAAATCAGAGCCCTATCCAAATCAAATGGAACTTTACTGAATTTTATGGCTTTTTCCTTGTGTTGTCTAGAGTGGCAAAGCATTTTAGTTGCCAATTTAAGTATTAGAATCAGTCTTGTCCTCTAGAAACTACACTTAAGAAAAACTTGGATGGAGAGAGGCTCTAGCACTCCAGTCCTGAAGTGACAGTCATCTCATACACGCTGGGCTGTCTGTTAACTAATCTTCTGGGGTAAATATATTGCATATGTATTCCAAGCGCTTCTCAGAAAGCAGTGCATGGAATGTCTTAGAGCCCCAGATGGACTCAAATGGAGATTTGGAAACTGAACACCTACCATCATCTCCTGAGCTCCTTAGGTCATCCCAAACATGGAATGAAAAATCAAGACAACCAAATAGGGAGTCTGATTTCAGGACACATCAAAATGATTACTTAGCATCATCTGCACTGATTTGACTTGATGCTTCTTTCTTGAACAAGGCACTACTCAATTTAGACAGTACAGGTGCTGCTAAAGCTACGTTTTCCTCCACAGTTTGATGCTGAGGAGTAGCCACACTATTATATATGGGTCAATCATAAAAAATAAATCATTGAGGAACTAGGTGCAGTTGGCAAAAAACATGCATTCAGTGTACTCTATGTAGTTTCAAACTGGAGAATTATTCAGAAAGAAAAAAATGTCTTGTGAAGATGACTGCTGTATGAATACATAAGAGACCTGAAAACTGTTGAAAGAAAAATAATTAAAATTTACTTTCTCTGTTAAATTAAACAGGGTAATGGTTCTAAACAAAAACTTAGTTTTCATAATATTTCTACATAATTTGAGTTTTTCTAATGATCATATGCACTGAAATATTCAAACAAGGAGCTGTGCAATTTTGAACTCTAATATGTCTCACTTGTTAGATTTTGTATCCGAGTCTTTCATTTCAAGTGCACTTGAAAGCGTGTCTCTGCAAAATTAAACAATAAATAATCACTACAGAAAGCAAGGTAAAGTAGTTTAAATAGACACCTGTGAGAAGATCTTTTAAGTTAGCTTAAGACTGAGGGAACAGTTGGGTGGTTCAGTTTCATCTCCCTCAATCTAAGACCGTGATTTTTCAGCTGAATTTATAAATGCACTCCCATAGTAGCTGTGGCTGTTCATTGTAGACTAGTTTGTTAACAAAATGATGCCAGCTGACCTAAGGAAGACCTGAGAAAAGTCTTCTGAGTTTCAAGAAAAAACAGACAACAACCAGGTTTCTCTAAAATCATGCCATTCAATACCAGATACTGAATGCCCCCTCTGTGGTAAAATACTGGACTGCATTTTTCCTGTTTTCCTTTTTCACTGTTGACTAAAATATTACACCACAGTGCTCCACTTAAGTTGAGTAGTCACCTCCAGAATTGGGTTTCTGCTGTTTTCATGGCTGAGCGTCTCTGAAAATTAGCAAGAGGGTACGGGGAGGAAAACAAACCAACCTGTTTTCAGAAATCAGTTATATTGCTATGTTTGCAGTATTTTATTACTATACTTGCAGTATTATTTAACATTTGTATGTTAACTGCACTCATTTGTGTATCAGGTATTCAGATCAGAAAGCCTAAAAGAAACTTTAAGCATTGCAATTCCAACTACTTATTAAAAAATATCCACTGTCTTTGGTATGATGGAAACACAGCCGGAAAATTTATCCTAAGACAGGATGACAGTAAATTTAGAGAAACCTTAAAGATATTTTCAAGACATTTTACACAAAGCTGCATTCTGGAGGACTTCAGGTTGTAAAACTAAGAGAGATAATCTTTGTTTTAAAATACACTGCATATAAATGTTGTTACCTTTTTTTTTCTTCTTTTTTTTTTTTTTTTTTAATGAACTGTATGGCCGAGCTTCAGCAGAGCCATGACTGTCTGGCAAAATAACATGACAAAGTAGCAGTAATGACTTATACACTGATATTGATGTGTATGCATTTTTCAAGAGATATGGAAATAATGGTTACACTGGTAGAAAGCTCTTGGCAGCTAAGGCTACAAAGATAAAAAAGAGCAGAAAAAATTAAATAAGTCAAAATAGCTTTAGCAGGGATGGAGAAGAATTTCTGTTGGAATGAATGTATCTTGACTTAGAGGGCTCAAAATACCCCTCAGATTTATGGAAGGAAAATAATGATTGGAAGTGTCACTTTGGGAGATCAAAACTGTATTGCTGACATATGCGTTTGTTGGAACAACCTGCTCACTTATACATGGTTTATGTTAAGAAAATTTTATCTTGTCCTAGGAATCTTAGACTGAATCGTTATGAACTAATTTAGTTGAAGTGGAGGGTAAAAGTAGCATTTTAGCTATAGATTTTTCATCCATTCAGGCAGATTTTTCAACCACTTAGTCTGTGATACAATTGAAAATGAGCCAGTTTCCATCCGTAGGCAACATCACAAGCTTAGTGTGGAACAAGCTCCAGTGAAAACCTGGACAGTGTTGGGCATATGTGAAAGTGAGTTAAATGAACACCCAGAAATTAATCGAAGCTTTGTCTCTACAGTCTCTACTTTCATCCTTTCCTTTCTATTTCTTAACTTTTTCATGGAATCAGAGGATCATAGAATGATTTGAGTTGGAAAGCACCCTAAATATCATCTATTTCCAAACCCTCTGCCACGGTCAGGAACATTTTCCATGAGACGAGATTGTCCAGGGCCTCATCCAACCTGGCCTTGATTCTTTCTCCACTTATTTTGTCACCCACCGTCCACATTTTTATTTATTTTTTTCCTCCTTTTTTGCTCTCACATTGCTGCTTTTCAGTATGTTAAATCAACATCACGTGAGTTTGCAGTGAGGCTTCACTTCAGACATTATTCTAAATAGAATCAAGAGTAGGCCAATGCTGTATAGTAATCCAAAATGAAAAAACAGGAAGAAACCCTCTGAAATATGCCACTCTCTGTTTTGTAAATCTTCCTTAGATTGTAGTGGCTGAAGCAGACATTGCCTTGTTTCAGAGATAAGCACCTTCAGTGTTTCTGTCCTTTCCAGGGAAGAATACTGAAACCGAATTACAATTGAATGTTAGTTGTAATCCCTGTTCCCATTAACACTGTGTGTTTGAACATTGTGCTTTAAAGGATTACTTTGTCTTGTATAGCCCTAGGATATATAGAATGACACTGGATTTACATGATAGTCCTGAGTTACAGCCTCTTTTACAAATGAGAAGCCCAGAATACAGTGCAAGCTAAGTTAGAGTGCCACAGTCTCTACTAGTGCATGTAGATACATCTCCAGTGTTTTCCCAACAGTTTGATAAAGAATGGGGCAATATGGGATGAATTTTCATACAGGAGAAGCGTTGTGAACTCAGAACAGGTTGCTGTTAGCCTCATTTGTTTGGATTAAAATCTAATTGTTGTAAGAGAGATTTACATCTGCTGTTGAGGAAGGCATGTTTTTCCTTCATGAAAGATTTTATTTCAGATCAGTAAAAGGCAGTTATAATTTTCTTTTCAGCTCTAGAGGACAAAATCCAGTTCTACACACCAGTATTTGCTATGATTCCCTTCTGGTTTTTTGGTGTTACTGCTTATTTTCCTTGGAGTGGAGGAGGTGTTTCATGTATGTCTTTTACTCTTTAACAACCCTCTTTGGTGACAAATGATCTGTACAACACTAGATGTTTAATGGTCCACTGGTGGGTGCTTTCTTCTAAAAATGCTTCTGGTGACCTCCAAGAAGCCATAGGAGAAACATGCCTTTGTGGCACCAGGGGTGTTATTCCCTGTGGCATTTATGCAAGTAGACACAGGCCAGCTGGAACTCTCCAGAGCCTGGGAACATGCCAAGTGGGTGAAACTTCTGTTTCACCTCCTCCACAGATGCTGTCTGTGTGACTCATCTGGCACCAGGGCTGCATCTACAGTCATCTATGTCCATCTGTGTTATTCAGAAACAACGGGCATGCTGAAATATAATTTTTATACTTTGGTCAAAAAATATAAAGATATATACATATCATGTAGTTAAATGTCAATAAAATATTTATAACTTTTTAACTGATGTAAGGTACAACTTACTATCTTTTTATGTAGAGTATAAAGATTGGTTGAAGACATTTCACTCTTCTTCAAAAATACATCTTTTAAAATATTCTTCAATTTCTTTATTTATTTCATTGCAGCTTTTTAATCTGTTGGCAGCTATTTCAAGACACAGAGAAGAGTGCCTGGAACACACTGTATTTAGTGTGAATGTACTGAAGAAGTAATTCCCAATTAGAAAAGAATACTTCAGCAGCAGTACAACTCTCAGGAAGGAAAAAAAAAAGATCAAAACAGAAGTCCTCAAGCAAAAAGAAAGCAACAAGCAAAAGAAATAGCGAAAACCTAGTGATGGTGATAGGAAGATTGTTACTTGTCCTTCGTGACATCTAATGAGATTGCTTAAGAGGATATTCTTTTAATGATCAGAGATTTTGTTATTGTTAAAATGAAACCTAATTCAAGTAGTGAAGAGGTAGCATAGTAACAGCATGTTCTCTTTTCAAAATGGCTGAACTCTGTAAATGTGGAATATTGGTATGAACCACTGCAGGTAGAGGCAGGATTTGTACCAAAACAGCCCTTGTGCTAGGGACCCCCATATCCAGACAGTAAGTGAGAGCATGTCACAATACTATTACAGTACCTGGTTATTGCAATTACTAGTGATATATGGTACATTGATGAAAAGAGATTGTATACTTCTCTAATACAAAGATAATTGAGGTGAAGTTTTTTTATCTATGTATTAAGAAGGTTAGTCCATTTATTAAATTATAATTATTTTCTTGCAAATTACCATAAGATACATCCTGTATAATTTTCTATGACTCCAATCTTAAAACTGCTTCATTTCTTAGTAGTATTACATTTCAAATGCCCTTAAAATACGTTGATATGCTTGCAAAAATTGAAACAGGAGATTGACTTTGCCATATTCTTGCCTTTTCTCTATTGGATTTGGTTAATATAACTTAAATTGATTTTTCAGTATTCAGAAACTACATAGTCAATTTTAAATTGTAGATTATACTTATTTTCTGCTATGCTTTGAAAAATACCCTAGACTCAAACATTGTTTCTTCCTGTTCCATGGTGAAATCTCTGTGGCACTGCATTGCACGGATTACATTAGTTATAGCTATTCAAAGTAATATTTAAAAACAAGCAAGTACAAACCAACACATTCCAAATGGGTTTTCAGTTGTAATGTCTCCAAATATTGTACATGTTGACAATAAATGACTAAGATGGAGCTATGATGTGCTCTGGCAAGTGCATCCCACAGGGCAGAGGTAAAGGCTCAATAAAATCTTTTATCTTAATTAGCACAATACCTGCACTGGCTGGTTAAATATCCTCTCAGACTACAAGGCAAGCTCTGCAAGGTCAGGGTACCAGCACCACAGTGGTGTCATTCTTGACATCAGTGTACTGCCTGAAATGACACTGTTGGAGTATTGTTTGTGGATAGCCTAAGCTGAGGCAACTCCCAGAATGGAAAAGGGGACATACATTTGGTTGAGGAAGAGAGTTTAGTCCCACAGATATAACCTGCTCAGTATTTTGTTCAAAATTAATTTTCTGGTGTAGGTGAACTCTAAATGTATGAAGGTGTACATCTCTGCCCAAATTATCCTGCTAAATAAAGGGTGCCAGGGAGCAGCCCCTAAGGCCAAGTGGTGCAACTACTGTGTATTCATTCTGTATAGGGATAACACCTTCTGCAACCGCTACGCGTGTCCATGTAACATAACCTCTGTATCTCTTCTGGGCCCTCTGTCATACCTTTGCAGCCCAAGGCATTATTTAATGTGTGCTTTTCCAGTTCAAACTGTCTGAGAGAACACGAGAACTGTGCTGCAGGTCACCATTACTGTGCATTACTGCACAGAAAATGACCTCACGTAATTCAAACCTCGGGGCTGTGGCATAAGGGAGCATAGGAGCTGGTAGGTTCAAAGTCTACCCAGACAGGGTTGAGGGAGTGTGGATAGTGTGGTAGAGGCACCTAATCTCACAATTTCCATGCAGCCTTGGAAACAGTCCTTAGGGTGAGCTCTTGATAGAAAACTTTCCAGGCTGTGCACTGGAGAGAATAAAAAGCACTACCAGATAACTGGTGTGAACTAGCAAGGTTCTGTGTTTGCTACCACCTCTGATTGACCAAGACAGATACATCCAAAGTGGTGGATACATCTGCTGGTGTTACAGTAGAATAAATCATGTGTATTGAAAGAGGGGAAAGTGCTCTGTACAATCTTCTGTATAATGCTGCTTCCTTCACACAGGATTGCTGATTTCCCCGGTAGCGTTGTCATATGTCTGAGTTTCCCAAGACCTTTCCCCCGGAAGACTTTGAATTTTTCACTTAATTATGGAAATGCACAGAGGTTGTGTCAGTGCAGTAACTTTTCCCTAGCTGCCAAATATCTGCTGTTGTCTTTTATGTATCTACATATGACAATTCAGCTTACATAAAAGTGGAGTAAGTTGGATATTTCCAGGAGATGGTGACTGTGCAGCTCAAGCACTGTGTTTGCATACGTAGAGTCCTCCTGACAGGCCCCAGCTTCCAGAAAGCATTAGAAATCCCAGGCAAAGCCATGCTAACTCTATTTTCAGAGAGATGAAGCAGTGACTGATGAGCGTGCCTGATGTCTTAATCTTTGCATATGTTGGCTCTTTTCTGTTTATCTTGATGCAATTAACTGAACAGTCCCCATATTAGCTCAGTTAGTGTCATGAGAACTGGTATCTTCCTCTCGTATCAGTTGCAGCTGTCCTTTCCTGATTTGACTCCAATGCACCCACTGTCCTTCTTGCAGTGACTCACATTCTGAAAAATGTTGTAACCACATGAAAACTCAGAAGTGACCTAGAGAAAGCACACACATGCACTCAGATATGCAGTGGTAAATAATGCTTAACACAGACCAAAAGAGCTCAGAAAGCAAATAAGTTTCACTAACAGTGGAAATTAATGGGAGGGAGTTGAGCTATTCATTAAGAAAAAATGACCTGACACGTATACATCCTTCTAGCTGCAGATTACTCTAGGAAGGAGTTGTAGTGAGGCAGGTGATGTTCACATGAATTTGCAGTGTGCCTCCTGTGAACCAAATTCAAGGCTGGAATTGATCATAAAGCTTGTTTTATTTATTAGATGCTTAAAACTGCTCTTCATTATCCATAGGAAATCCACATTCCGCTGGCCCATGCACCATCAAAGATAAATCTGTCAAATTTTGTCATCAATTTTTCTTGCCTGAAAATTTCATTTGTATTTTCATATAACAGTAGGTGTTTGTTTAGAAACTGAAGTCTAGCAGATGATGTATCTCTGCTTCAAACAGCAACATGGTCTCTCTGCAATCATTCAAATTTTCTTGCAAATTCACATCTCATGCAACAACCTGCCACAGTGTGAAACCTCCTTACAAACTATAGAGGGCAGGTGAGGATTGTGAAGCTGTGGCTGGGCTTGTACACTCAGTGTTTGAGTGCCTCATATGAGGCCTGTTTTTACATGGACCCAAGCCAGCTGTTTCTTCCAGGCGGTGACTTGTCCTCTCTCCCTCTGCTAAGAGACAACTTCTTAGTTTTTCAAATGCATTCAGGAGTTCATAATTCAAGATAAGAAAAAGGAAACACAGGCAGCAGTTGCTTAGTAGATGGAGTCTAAAATCAAATATTAACAATGAAAGTTATGTAAATGCAAGGCTATTGTTTAAGTTTCTACCTTTCTTTTTTTTCTTGCCATCAGAATTGAACATGTGTCAACAATTCCAAAAACATTAATAATTTCACTGTTCGCTCTTGTCTCATGTATGTCATACAGTTTGCCTTGGTCTCAATACAGTGCATTGTGTTTTTTGGCAGATTTTGGTCTTAATATTTAAGGACTGCAAAATGCAGAGCTCTACAGATAGATGCAATTAGAGTACTGAGTGGGAAAGCAGCATTGTACACATTTAGTCTGCCTTTTCCAGATGGCTAACAACAGTTATTTTGGAATAATTGCAAATATTGTATTCAGTGAAAGAGTGAAATCAGACCTATTATTCAGGTTTTGTGTGAGCATTTCTTTCTAGTACAGAGTTGGGGGAAAAAGAAGAAAAAAAAAGGAAAAAAAAAGGAAAAAGAACATGGGTGTTTTGATCTTTTAGATAACACAAAAATTCTCATGCATAAACTAGCTAGTGCAGTGGGTGGAACATAATCCCAAAATAAAGGAAAAATATGTTAAAATATAGATAGGGGGTTTTAGATTAATGTCATAGGGAAAGTGGTAATGGTGTAGGACTGAAGGTTTATCCTTTCCCCATCTACTGCATGATGCCTTTTTAACAAAGACCATAGCCAGGTAAAATCTTTGGTTTGGATTTTTTTTTTTAAATTGTAACTTTCTAGAATGTTTACCAAGGACCATAACTAGGTAAAAGGAAAGGTTTTCATCTATACTTTTGATTTGTTTAAACTCAAAATTAAATTTGGAAAGTAAATCCTATATCCCTGTTCTTTAACATCATTAACACGGAGAAAAGAGAGAAAACAGTAATGAAGTGTATTTTCATGGTACCTAAACTTCTTTTTAAGAGTTTTTAGCTGTATAGCATATTAACCCAGGTAGATGGTCTCAGAAAAATGTATTGTTTATTTATTTAATTACGTATTTTTATTTATCACTTCTCAAGTCTTTGATTGTCAGATAGCCTAATTTTGTTATTAAAACATGGAGTAAATCACTATTGTACAAAGTGCAAATGGATATATTATCTTCACAGATACCACCTTACCTAGCTAAGGTTTATCCTCAGAGGACAGCATTTTCATTTCAAAAATTTGATGACTGCTAGGGACAACATGTGGATAAATTAATTTTCTAAGCACAGAAAAGTGCATATTCAGACATGTAAATGTAACATGTATTTATGGGAGGTGTTAAAGTCTCATGAGTGAATTATTAAAATCACAGGGGAGCATATTAACTATTCAGAGCAGATGAAAACAAATCCGGTTTTTTTTCCCAGAGATTTCCTTATTACTGAAGCTGAGAAACTAAGCTCATGCACATGTCCCTTCCAGGGCTGGTATGCATACAGAAAGTCCCAGTGCTTTGAGAAAAGGTATTTGGCAGCTACTAATATGTTAATCAATTGAGTATTGGATTAGCCCAGCAGTTCCCCGGAGCAAGTGCATTACTGAGAACAGCAAGCCAATTGCCAACTTGCTTAATTTGCTTCTGCAAGAGTTTCATAACCAATTCTATGAATATTTATCTGATTTTTCTCTCAGAGAGTTGATCAGTCTTCCAGGCTGAAGGCATAGCTTTACTGATAATTTATTGACCTGAGAGTACGGCCTTGTCTTAATAAGCATAATTTATTTGCAAGTTAGCCTGAAAATAACCTTTTTGTTCCTTAGCCTTTTCCCAAGAATTACAGACAGTAGTCACACTTGGTTTTTCTCTCTTTTATGTATCATTATTTTAGATTTGTTTTTCATGTCTAATGCTTTCAAAAACAATTGGTGAATAATGCAATAGCATTCAGAGTTGTTCTGAGACTATAGCATGTGTAAAATCAACCAAAACTACCATTTCTTTGATTTAAAGTTACAGTAGAAGTTATTTTTCATTTCTGAAGTATTCAGGCACTAACAAAGGCAGCTTAATTTGTTCTGAACTGATGGGCATAAAAGACGCAGAGGTTACAGCTCCTCACCAGTTTCTACTTCTGTTTTTCAAGCTCAGAACCATACGCCCCAGGCTCTGAACTCATCAAGCACTTCACACAGAAAACATTTTCTTTTCTTTCTATAGACATTTCATGAACATGATATTTCCTCTAGCACCACCCTTCTTTGTTGTTTTGTTGTGGGTTTTTTTCCTTTCAATGGCAAAAATTCACAAAAAGGGGATGTTTAGAAGCTGTACTGGATAGTACACATGAAATATGGGACAACATCAGCCCTTGGGTTTCACAGATTGAAACTGCAGGCAGGTTCCCTGCCGAGCATTGACCAACCAGCATATTTCTTCTTGGTGAAGAAAAGCTTCCTTCTTGAGACCATGTCCTGTGCTCCTGCAGCCAAAGGGAGGAGTGAACTTTAGGCACAACTATAGTTTGCAGACACAGTTTGGGAAAGCAGCTTCAAACTTATATTTGTCTGATATTCTAGGTATCAGAGTACAACTTACCCCAGATTCAAAGCTTGGCTTTGTCTACAGGTTTTCCTGATTGGAAGCAGGCATGACATTCAGGAGCAGGGGTTTAGGTTTTTTGTGACAGTAGACTGCTAATTTGGCTTATGTCATTTTAAGGAACTCTAATGGTAATTAGGAGGAATGATAATAAGGAATTCTAAGTGGCAATATGACCACTTTGTTCTGTAAACTGGGTAAAAAATCACAGGCAAATACTGTTGTTTAACCTGTTTCATTAGCATTTATGATTGTAATTAAAGGAACAAAAGCCTTGAATCTGACAGTAATTTTAGATGCTAGTTATTTTCGTACTTTGAAACTACTTGGTTTAATTTTTGAGTTAAGAATTAGATCAGTCCTTCCTGCTTTTATTTTTTTTCTCCAGGAAGATTAGTTTATCTCTATTAGATATATAGTTCTCATAAGCCAAAGGAAAATTGCCTTAAGAAAACCAATGAAGCATTTTAGAGTAAATCCTATGCTACATTCTGTGTCCCTGGGATTTTCACTAGTGTAGGCAACATAACCTGCATTTACTATTTTTTGTGAGCAAGATAATATTTGTTTTTGAAGCTTTCTGAAGCACTTTCAGATCTTAAATAGACCCTCACATGGAAACAAACCAGAACTCACTCCTTTGAAATCCCTGAGGTTGTCTCTGCATGGAAACAGAGAGAAGTAACCCCAGCAGTTATCAGGATTGCTAATGGGGAACGGAACAAAACACTGTCTTATTTAGAGTTAGCTTTTAGCTGACTAGCTAAGAGATGAGTCAAAGTAAACTTCTAAATTCTTGGGTGCTTCCTTTGACGTATTCACTACAACATATTATTGAGCAGCAAAGTAATAGATTTCCCTGTTACCTGAACCATTGAAAAGTGTCTGTCTTTATGATAGACAAGAATTAACAGTTCTTTCAACCACAGGGGTGCGGAGCAGGCCAACATGTGGTGAAAATGGGGAGGTACAGTTGAAGGCATAAAAATGTGCTTTCCTTCCTACAAAGGAAGACTGCAATAGATTGGAACTCCTTGAACCTTCTTACCTGCATTTTGCAGAAGTGGAAGAAAACCCCACAAAGTCCAGGTAACTTTGTTAAAGCCAGTTTCTGCTGGCTAGTGACAATGAAAAAAAGTAATGCTGTAGTTGTTTATTGCCGTACTGATACATGGATCTAACAAAAACTTGGTTTGAATTAGCAGTGTTTATCTAAAATGCAATGAATCATGATGTTTACATCTGAGATACACAGGGAATCTAGTTTAAATGGTTGTATAATTTTTTTATGGACACTTGAGTGGTGAAAGTTGCCAAGATAATAAGGCTTTCATAAATGAAACAATGAGAAAATCTCTGCTAGAAAGTGATTAATTCAATTGAGAGGCAGAATTTCTGATTGACGCAGAAGCCTCAAAGCTTCTGTGGCAGATTATGTAAAGCTGACACACAAAGGAAAAAAAAATACAAAGGGCAGCACAAGAGGGTAGAAGTGTACAGACAAGTACTAACCAAGAATTAAATTGTGTATCTGACAGAGAATTAAAGTGTGTATCTAGTAGATTGTGCAGGTTTAGGATATTTTCTCTATAACATCTGACTGACAAATTTAATTCCCAAAATGAAGATCTGTTAGGGAGAGAAGTACCACATAATGAGTATCAGTCCTTGGGGCTGGCCAGCCACATCACTCTTGAGCTGTTAATAGATTTGTTCACCCTGGCACAGAACCTGAGACACTGAAAATTGGCATGTCAGGAGGGAAAGGTCTCTGTGTCTCCTCCTTATGTGTCTTAATTAGGAAAGACCAGATTTTGTGCTTTCTTCACATCACTCAGCATCATACTCCTCAAGCAGATGTCAGTGGGAGCGCATGGGAATAAAGCTTCAGGCAATGAGCAGAACTGCTGAGCAGCATCATGCTCTGTCATTAGCTCAGTGAAATAAATAAATTGTTTTACAGAGGATGCATTTGTTTTTACCCGTTGCTTATTAAAGTTGTGTTTATAAGCCTATCCTCATTCAGACTCCTCAAATCAAGCATGGCGTCATAAATTTGCAGCAAAAATGTGAATGTGTTAACCTGAAAATTCCTTTAACAATTTTCTACTTCAAATAAATGAATATAAAATGGGAAGTAATTTTTAAAGTATCAGAGGGAGATTTATTAGGCATGGGTCTAGTGTTTAAATGAGAGAGACAGGTCACATCTGACCACTCTTATTTTTGTCATCTACTTTACTACGTCTAGCTGACAGCAATGTTGAACTATAATAGTGCTGTCACAATAGACTGTATCTCCTAAACAGTTTGAATTGCAATTTAAAATTATATAATATCTATCTAGTGAGAAGTGCATTTTGTATTGTGGTCTGCACGTATTATCAAATGTTATCTGAGGTCTTAATAAATTAAGATATAGCTTATATATCTTAATATAGTTTTCATATTAAGATGTATTATATCTTCAAAGAAATCACCAATCTAAGACAGCAAGAGTTACTTAGATCTATTTTGCAGTAGCATTGAGATTCCTGGAGTGATACAAAGGAAGACTGTGGAAGGCAAGGGAAGACATTATACTTTTCTGTGTTGAAAAGGAAGGGCAGCCATTTTCATTTAGATCTTCAAAGTGAAGTTAAAAGATGTAGAAATTAGAAATTACTTACCATCTCTTTCTTCAAAATGGGGAAGAAAACAGAGGTAACATCAGATTTCCAAGAGTGTAAAATACAGCTATGCCTCCAAATGTCACTGATTGCCAATGGAACTTGAATATTTAATTTCTGTCTTCTTCAGAAAACCTCTCCCTAAGCTAATTCCCTGTGTACGGATATGACAGATCAAAGGATCAAGACAGAACTCTTGGAGACTGTGATGAGATTAACTTTCTTTTTGCCAACACTTTACTACTAGTCTAGACTAAAACTGTGCTGAGCTATGCTAACCCCAAGCAGAGAGGAAGAAGAGGCATGTGACACTGAGCTATTAGGCAAAACATCTATTGCTCTCAAAGACTTGGCAGGCCTCTCTTTAGGAGAAATGGAGAAAATATGTCTGGAGAAATTTCTTGTTATACTGGTATTCCCCATGTGCCAAAGTTTACTCTATCTCTACACCCACTCTGACACCAAAAAACATAAAACTTAAGTTTTAAAAATGTCTGAAGGAAAACAAGTTTAAAAAGGATGACCTCCAAGCACTTTTAAATACAAACAAATGTTTATAGGTGCCAGTCTTAAAGTTTGTGAGTTTCTAAGACTCCAGAAAGGAACAATTAATTCCCTTTAGCTCATATCAAAATGCTAGGATGCATCCTCCAAGTTTTATATCAGAAGTAGATTTTTATTCAGCATCCCAGGCTTTTTATTCAGCTGTGGTCTAAATGGAACTGAAACATTTTGTCCTTACTGATTTACTGATTTATTTTCATTGTTCTTTCCTGTAATTAAGGAAGTCTTCTTTTCATTCACAAAATAAAAGCAGTCCCTGCTATGGGAAGCCTACAATTTAATAAGGAAAGAGTAAGAGTAAGGAAAGGATTCTAGAAAGGCAGAGCACTGAACTTTTTTTTCTGCTTTGGACCCTCAGAACATACTCTGCAAACACACAGAGAGATTAAAAACAAGTATTGAGACAACTGAGTCCTACTCAGGCTGAGACAGAAACCTAAGCCAAGAGTCAAGCCTTCCACTGTAACCAAAGATTCAGTGCAAACGTGATTGTTTTCTGCACTAATACATGATCTCTCTCTCTTTTCCACTAAGGTACAATTGCATTTTTGCACCAGTAATTACAATGAAGCTGGAAGGAGGGTTGGTTGTGTATCCCTCCTTAAACACTAGCCTTTGAATCTCTCCGCTTCTTGTGGAAGGAAAAGCAGACCTATGAGGAAATGTAGAGATCTCCCAGCAATCAGGACCTTTAACAGTTGGTTCTAAGCCAAGGTGGCTTAGAGAAGCTGACACTGATGAAGGGAGAGGTGGAAAATGAGAGTGATGTAAGCCTCAGATCTTCGTTACTGAAGAATTCCTGAGACTTTGTGAAGTTACTAATAGTGAAAGTGTGCTCATGGCTGGAAAGCTCAAGTATTGAAACTAAGCACTCTCTACTTTCTTGATTGTTTGCAGTGAGTAGTAGGACTGTTTTCTGCAGTCAGGTTGGGTTTACAGAAGCATATGTAGAATGACCTCAGAGAAAACTATGGAGCACTTTGGAGTGTCAAAAAACGGTGGATGTGTGTTTATAGATAAAACTTCAATCCTCTAAGATCCTAAGAGAGAGATTTGAGGATTTATATTGCTCTGAAAGTGTGAAGTTGATAGAACTTGGCCTGGAGTTATCCAGTTTAAGGTAATGTCTGGAGCATGAGTGTTGTCTCCTGTAGTATTCACCCTATAGCCTTAGATGGATGGACATATGGAGACATTTGCAAATGTGAGGGAAGTGGATTGAAAGCCAGATTGCCTGTTGTCTCTTTGTACATAGCTTTTGGATTGGTTGTATATGTGCTGCCTGGGATGCTTGTATTCTCATGAATTTACTCTGATTTCAGTAGGAGGGGAAGTAAATTTAGAGGTCAAGGTGAGGCTTTTCCTGTTCAGCTCTAAAAATGTGACGTTGGCAAGTGCATGTCTGAATTCTATTTCTGTATAATGATTTTGGGAAGCAATCACAAAGAACAATCACACAGAAGATTTTCTGCTGTCAATTGCCTTTGGTGGGTCAAGATTATGTCAGGCACAGGGTTAGGCACTATTCCAGAGTGCTTTCTCAGTGGTTTTGTTCTATACACACCAGTGGCTGGAAGCTGGAAATGAGTTAAAATCTAGCTGCTTTGTTTTCCTGTGCAGTCTGTTTTTCTGAAAGACATTCTACCAGCAACTTACCCAAAGTTTTGCGTATATCATTTTACTTTACAGAAAAATTCTATTAATATTGTAAGGCTGTGTGTTCTTGTCTGATTGGGCTGATAAAATGAATAAGCAGGTGAATACAAGTTAATGCTTGTGGTTGGTTTTTTTCATTCAGGTTTCATTGGTGAGTGAAAGGGTATCTCATTTAATAATTGTTATGTTGCATCCATTTCTTTTTGTGCTTTAAAAGAGCAAGGTAATTGTTCTTTTTCCACTGTTAGCACTATGAATTAATTGAAGAAATGTAGTAGGTGTCAGATATAGTAATCGATTTGTTGGGGACTGTTCTTGTAAAGAAGTTCATCTATTAAACTGTGGAAAATTGAGTTTGAAACTTTCCCCATTTCCTAGCCTTTAGAAATTCAAAGGAGTTGATATATTCTGAAAACAGGTAAGTCAAATAGAAGATTAGCTGTTCAGATGCAGATTTCTTTGCTTTTTATTATGTTGCTGTTCAGACTCTTTTAGCTGTTGTGAAACTTCTCTCTTTCGCCCTCCAAATGGTCATAGTGCACAAAAGACTCAACAGGGAATACTAACCTATTTTCAAACTCAAACAAAAATATTTTCCTCTAATAACAACTGTAGAGAAGAAACAGCACTGCAAGGGCATTGCATTTTGCAAGAAATGTTTAGAGTGCAAGTTTGGCAGCGAGATCTACTATATATATAGACATTGTAACAGGGTAGTCAGCTTTGATTAATGGAGGGCTCTAAGCTTAAGATATATTTTAGTTGGGATTTTTCTTAATACACATCTGTAGTCAGGTGATCATGAGAGAATCTAGGTTTATTTGTTTAAATGTTTCCAGCTCTTGCTGTCAAAAGACTGAGCACTCCAACTCTGTGCACTCCAAATGTCCAAAATAAAAGTTCAGAACATGAGAGTCCTTAAATGTTCTATTGTTTTTTTTAGTAAAATGATTTTCTGAATACTGGAAGTTGAATATGTTGGATGAGTGTCTCACAGAAACCTTGTTGATACAAGTAGGCTCTATTCCTTAGAAGAATCTGTCTATTATATACGACATAAACTTACAACTGCCATTGAACACAAATGTTGCTATGGATATATTTGGTTTCTCTTCCCAAAAGAGGAAAATAGAGCACTGAATAGCCAAGACTTCCAGCCTTTTTCCTCCACTGATGTCCCATGTAATTTGTCCCTGAAGCAATGAGGATGTGAAACAATGCAAGCTGGTTGTCATTTACCTCCTGCAATATGACTGTGCCTGTTCACCAGCAGCAAGTGCCACCCTTCCTTGAATGCTGTGGGAATGGCACTATTTATCATGCAGTCGCAATGCAGTGAGAGCTCTGTTCAACATCAGCTGAAACACAGCCTGTGAGAAGCACAACACTGGGTTACCAGGTCACTCCCTCTTTTGTACGTAATCAGCACAACATAAAGTCCAGATGAATATTTTTCCCTTCTGACTTCTCATAAAGGGATATTGGCATTTCCAAGCAAGTAGAAGCTACTTTATTTTTAAATACTAGTGAGACAGCTTATAAGGGTAGAGATGTTTTTATTGAATGCAGTTGTCTCAGGAGAAGGGATTGGCATAGGAATAAGCAACTGTGGTCACCTAAAGTAAAACTATGGTAAGGTGTCTTACCTGTGGTAAATAAAAGCTCTTACATGGAGAGTCTTTGGAGCAACACCAGAGCTATCCTTTGTATGTGTTTTGTGCCTTTACCTCTTGTACAATTTTAATCAAAGTTCAAGGTTGATTTATACAGCATGCCACCCAGTAGATAAAGATATTCCCTGGGTGGCAAAAACCAGGGCACTGTGGTTCCTAGCTTAATACACCTCATTTCTCAAGAAAGGTAAATCTCCTGGACACAGTACCATTGACAGCTTGCTGGTTGTGAGTGGAGCTGGAGCTGGCTCAGACTTGAGGAACCCCATGGCAAGGCATGAAGTACAGTAATGCAAGATAAAGAATTAACCCCAATTTTCTAGAGCCTCATTAGACTGGTGACCTCACTTTTGTCACACATAAATTCAGTGAAAAGAATTACTTCCATGTAGCAGTTAACTAAGGCATCCTTTTCAAAGAAAAGGCCCTGGATCCAACTGCGAGTGAGATGCCCAAGCCCTGGGGACATCTAATACCACTTCTCTGTGCAGGCCTTGTACTGTAATCAATCTGAACAGATCACAAAAAGTTCCCTCAGCCCTAAAATGATCATCGTGAATCCCATTTTGAGATTCTGTCCAAACTTTGCATAAAGCTCACCATAACAGCAGGGAGCGGATTCTCCTTGGGATGAATGAAGGGGGAACCAGTTAGGATTTTGGCATTGCAAGGCATGACTTTCAGAAATGCTACATCATACTACATTGGGATGACACTACTTCATTCTGAAACCATTTATATCTACTTGAAAGTACAGACATGAAATTCTCATCCTTTTCACTAGGCTGTGTAAAACTTTTGACAAATCTTCTTGTTAGACTGGGCAATGAAAAATAACTATACATTATTTATTTCAAATTTTATCACTGTTGAAGGACTATTCAATAACTAGATTAAATATTTTCATGGAGTCACCTCAATATGAAAATGTATTTGATTACCGTCCTTCCAGAATAAGTCTACCATAGGATATTTTGTTGGTCAAAATGGACTTCCAGCATTTCAGAGTAATGCACTAAAATGATCACAGATGGCAAAAATAAATGGTCTGACTGGTGGTGACAACATTTCTATTCACAGATATCAACATAGTGAAATGAGGAAATAGAAGGCAAGTGAGTTCAAAAGAAAATAGGTCATTTAAGTGGCTAAGTGAAGGGTAAATATTATGCCACATAGTCTGGGAGATAGACAAAATGAAGTGACTGAGTGTTCAGAAAAAGGAGGCAGAGGTTATTTTAAGACAAAAATGTGAAACTTGCCTTTCCATATGAGCAGGCATATAAGGATGTAGCTTAAATTAGCTGAGATTTTGTGGTTGCAAATGGTGTTTACTCAAAGTTCATTTGTAATGCTGGAGAACATTCCTGATCACCATAGAGTATTCCTGAGTCCATAAATATTCAGGAGATCCTGTCATTCATATTCAACTGGTGCAAAGATCAAATATGTGCTCAGCCCACTTGTCCCTGAGAATCTGCCAGAAACAGTCACCAGGAAGTGAGAGTCGCTCTGAAAATAGCCTAGGAGAGAAATGTGGGCATCTGAGTGACTGCACCCTTTTTTTGACCAGGTAACCACAGTGTTTTCTTGCGATGCTTTACTCCAATACCCCTTTTTATCTGACGCTGAATCTCTTGATATACTTAGACAATAATCTATACTGGGCAAGAACTTCTTGATCAGCAGATGTCATATGGGCTCAGCACAGCATATCCCATCTTAGCATTCTACAATAACAAGGTTTTAAGCTCAGATGAGCTGATTTCTTTCCCATTAGAGGATTTAGTAAAAAAAAAAAAAAAAAACAATAAAAAATGAAGTTCTGTATACTTGGCTACAAAGTGATACTTACTCATATCAGAAAAGAAATTACCTACTGGAAATTTTGAAATTAAATATTGATGATCCTGGCCCTGATGCAATTTTTTTGCTATGTAAGAATTTAGCTGATTTATATCTTGTTGCCCCTTGTGAAATTTTTAATATGAGTTAAATATTCACCTCCACAAAAATTCTGAAGATTTACTTATGAGATTTATTTCTAATTGCTTCACTTTACACATAAAGATTCACAAATTATGTATTATAATACAGAACATGAATTGACTGGTTAAAATTGGGGGGGGGAATGAAAAAAAATAAAAGACATATTGATTTGATATTGTAGAAATCTGGAGAATGTCAAAAAGAAAGAAAAGGAGAACAAGGTAAACCAGCAGAGGAGACAGATGGTGGGGATTTTTCTTGCTCTTCCAGTTTCCAGTGTTCTTACGTTAAACCTCATTAAAACACATATACTTCTTTATATCACATTTTGCATTAATGGTGGTGATTGTTTACTAAAGACTTCAACAAGCACAGTGTTATTGGGCAAGTTCTTATTCTTAAATAAATCAAGGGGATCCAAAGAGTGATTCACGCATGGGAAAAAAAAAAAAAAAGAGCATGAGGGTCCAAGATATGTTCCTCAATGTGATAATTTCAACATAATCTGGTATTTTTTTTACCAACCAGACATATGTCTAGTTATCTCACAAGAAGAAAAGTTCTGTAAAGAGGCAAGCCAGACAACCAAGTAGAAGACAACGAGCTGAAAAGCGCTCTACTAATCTTCCAAACACTGTGATTTACCGTAAGCCATTCAAACATACTTACGAGGGTTGCTTGTGGGAAAAATCTCTCTTAGCACGGTAGCCTTTGTGCCCCCCTGCTCGAAACCAGGAGACAGAATATTTCTGTGTTTTGCTATGGTACTGAAAAATGGAGAGTTATTATCAACACAACAACTTCTGCTACCTTAGCACATGATGTTCTTAAATGAAACAAGAAAATTATGTTTACGATGCCTACAACCGGAAACTCTTATTGTTGCAGTTTCAAATTATTTTATTTTGGTGGTTGGGAAATATCCATTTCAAATGGAAACTCTTTTTTGCTTTTATTTTGTCTTTTACTTTGTCATTTGTAAAATCAGGAGAATGAGGTAGCTATTTGCTAATGTGTTCTTAATAACAGTTATTGCCAAGAATTTCTTCCGGTATATTTGCAACTGATGTTTCCAAAACAAAGTGAATTCAAAATGAAAGTTGGGATGACAGAAATTCATGATTTCATAGAGCAAAACCTTCCATGGCGCTTTGTTAGCTGAAATCTTTCTCATTCATTTTGCATCCTAATTGTTTTCTTAACATCCTTGCTGTTAAGAAAGAAAATTAAAATAGGCGCTAGCTTTCCTTTCAGGTTTTTATCTGCTGTCTCATTGTGGCTGACAGGAAGAATGTTTATGAAATCCAGCCAGAATTATTGCCTTGCCCAGCTCTTAGAAACCTGATGTGGAAACAGCTCTTTCATAGGCCCAGGGGAAATCTGAAAATACAGGGGAATATTGTATGTGTAATAGCAGGAGTATCAGATGACATGTTGGTACTCTGTTCATATCATGGTAGTATCCTTGCATTAAATATATTTCAAATTGCCAATCTTTCTACAAAAAAATTAAGTAACAGTACTAGATAATGTCTAGTTCCCACTGAATTAATTAAAGACACAATATATGACTGCCTAATTTTAATGTTTGTGGGGTTTCCATGGATTAAACTCTGAAATATGTACATTGAACTGCATCATCCATATATAACACAGTGATCAGATAAGTCAAACATCTTCATTTTTTAGAATTGTTCTCTAGAGTCTGACAAGAAACCTTTTTAAACTATTTTCTCTAAAAACATCAGATAATTTCCAGATGAATTTGATTTGCTATGCTGAGCAAGACATAATATTAGTACAAAGTGGTACAGCTTAGGTATTCAGATCAGCAATTCATGACAGCTGTCTGGTTATTGAGGAAAATAGCATACAAAGATGGTTGTGTAGTGCCTTATCACAGTTACAAAGATGCTGGAAAATGTCAGCAATGGGCTGAAGTTCAAGGTGCCCATTAATAATATTCTCAATTAATAAATCACTACTTAAGAAGAAAACTACACTTCCCCTTTTTATTCTGAAACATATTTTTCTTTATATTTGTTCTTTCATTTATTTATCCATGATATTCTGACTGATATGATAATGCAGAAATAGCCTGATCAGGTGGCCAAAAAACCATTTTCTTCAAGGGGATCTCAGTGGTAAAGTGTGGGAAGTCTAGCTCCTGACAACAGAAAACCTGTGCTTGAGCAGGGACTGGCTTCTACTTCAAGGTGTTTTAGTAGAAATCTATGAAAAAAAAATCAAGGGTTTGTTTGAGGGTATCACAGTAACATAATGGAAATGTTACTGTGAGAGCTGTGGAAAATCAAGCTAGGCTGAAATTAGAAACCACATTTGGAGAATGCTTCCAGAACAGGGCAACAAACTAGAGGACTTACCAGCCTCTTAACAGAGTGTTTCCATCTCTAATGCATATTCTCAGTCAGTGTTGTAGAATGTTTATATCTTCTAGCCATGTACTTACCAAGCCTAACGTCAGGAGAGTACATAACTAATGCAGGAGCTAGGTTGAAGTTATATTAATGCTTGTTTATAAATTAGTCTGACACACTCAGAAGGGAGAAATTTTAGAAGAGTAAAGCATTTCTGTCTGTGAAGATGATTTGTGAAGCAACCTCTGCCTGCTTCTGCCTTGGTCTTGATATACTGAATACTTGATACACTGAATACTTGATACACCCACCTGCAAAGTACTTGAACCCCAGAAATAAACATTTTTCTGAACAACTGAAGCAGTGTTTAACAACCTTTTACTTTGAAGATTAACAATGTCACATTTTAAAATATTTTCTTGTTAAAAGGGCTGTGTGCCCTCTTCAAGCATTGATAACAGTCATGGAAAGGAAGGGGATAAAAAAATGAACAGCTCTGTCTCCTGTGTTTGCAACACTCCACTATCGTGTTGCAAAGAGATGTTCAGTTTAACAGGTTCTCTCTTGAAAGTAACAGCTGTGGCCACCAGCACAGTTTCTCTGGAGGTCTTAGAGCTGTTGCTTGCAGCACATTTCTTATGAGAAGTAGTCTTGCACTTTGGCATTACACGTGGAATTTATTAGAATTTTCATATTAAACTAACATTACCTGGATGAATATGCTGGTGTTTGGAATAGGGCCTCTAGACACAAGCTACCTGAAGAGCTGAGTTCTTCTCATGGTGCAGAAACAGACCATGTTGCATGCAGGGAGAAGTCCGAACTGGTGAGGAAAGCTCGAGGGCTCAGTGAAACCCCAGAGTAAAAGCTATATGATGTTGGTATGGTCCTATTAAGAAGAGAACAGATTTTTGGTTTCCCTCTCTCCCACTCCCAGCAAACCTCCACCTCTCTGCTCATTTAGAAAGAGGCCTTCAAAAGGGGTGGTCATGTACCAGTCAAAACTTATGTAACTATTCTTTATTTAGTTTTCTTTTAAGGAAAACTTGAAAAAATATGTTAATTTTTAAAATCTTCAAGGAGGTTTCCTCAGAAGTATGGTCCCCAGCTAACTAGCAATTTCTTGAATCTCCCTTTCTTTCACCTGGTAGTCCCATTTATCTAAAGCATAAACACTTCCATCATAAAGAGAAACTCCAAAAAAGGATGGTAATATTTATTTCTTTTTAAGGTTCAACCTTCTCTCCTTGGTGTCCATGAGGATTTCCTTTTGGCTTCAACAGTATGGGGACTGTAGCCCTCAGGGGAACTACTTGTATTCTCAGGTTTTAAGAAGGTGTGCTCAAGGCTGAAAAGGAAGGGAATTTTTAGATTTATTGCTTGTCTTTGCTCCTTACCCCAATAGTTACATGTTTTTCTCTGTCTGCAGACCCCTGCCATTGTGGAGGAAGGCCAGGACAGAGATACAGCTCTTCCTTCTGTAAGTCTCCAACCTGCTGCTATTTAAACTAACTGCAACTCTAAGCTTCTAAACAAAGTCCTGTCTGGGGAGAGATTGAAAGCACAAATTTACTGTTATCAGCAATTACTTCACTACAACAGAGATTCCTACTATTAAAGCAACAGGCTTTATTTATATGTCATTGATTTATTGATTTTTTTAATGTCTAAAAGCTCTGCTGAGTTACTTTTCCCTTTCAAAACTGACAGTAAAACAGGACGACCTTCATTTCAGTCACCTGCAAAATGAGGCCTCTGCATAGTAAAAAAAAATCATCAAAAACCACAGATCATAGTTTGTAGTAGTGAACTACTGACCTAGAAAGTACTTGAAGAGCTAACAGTGGTTTTTGCATTAAGTACTTATTACCAATTATATTTATCTAAACTCTGATAATATCTATGCTACATCTAAAAATCATGTTTCTAAATTGGCCATGATTCTGAAAGTGTTTGCAAGATATGCTTATCTGTATGCACACAAGTGGGCTCAGGAAAAGCCTTTGTACTGTAGTTGAAGATAACCCTGCAAGCAGTCAGGTATTTGATTCTGAATTACGGTTTCAGTAATTTGACATGGGCATGCAAGATATATTTACATGGGAGAGAAGCCCCCGGTAAGAGGACTCATTAAAGTCACTGTTGGTTACCCACTGTGAAGGTGTTTATTTTCAGCACTACCCTTTGGCATAGTAACAACAGTGCTGAAAGGATAATTTTTCTCCAGTGGTGGGAAGATGACTAGGGTTTCATTGTTTTCTCAAACCAAAGACCACATGGTTCCTAAGTACTGTCTGACTTCTCATCAGAGGCAAGAGCTAATATTTCCACCTTTCAACTGATGACACAGAGAGTAGAGACATTGAACCTTATTATCCCTTTTAAGAAGTGAGGTAAAAAGACACTCAGATAAATGAAGCAACTTGTACAAGGACAGATTGGCCAGATACTCATTTCTTTTCTGATTCCTGACTTAGTACAATAAAGAGGATGAACTGTGTCCTCTATAAATGTCCATACTCATGACTATACAAAATCTGACACCTTTTCATAGATGTAGGGTATATTTTACGTACTATGAGATGTCTCACAATTACAAGAGTTTGAGGAATCACTCAAGAAGAGATCATTCCTAAAAGATATACTAACATTTTAGGCAAATAGAACCTCTCCTGTTTCACTTTTTTACAGATTCCATTTTCAAACAGATAATCACAGTGTCCTTATTTCCTGTTGTTATTATCTGTTTTACAAATCAGAGTGTTTGCTGGAGGGATTTCTCAGTAGTTGTATAATTCTCATAGAGTAAGAGAAAATAAAGTTGTGAGAAGAGGGCTAAAAAAAGATTTCAATAGATCAACTTTTTGTGCTGGGTCAGGATTAACTACTTCTAAACCAATCTAGACTTAGACATATAAGATTCCTGCTTCTCTTCTTACAGTTGTTGACAGAGAGATTTGGCGAACTTTTCAGTTTGCCTGTTCCTAGCTATCTTCCCCCTTACAAGGGTTGGTGTCTAACTCAAATGTACTAGCTGCTAATTTAAGACTGTTGTTTTTTACTCTATTTGCAGCAAAAGTTATTTTCTCTCCTTTTGCATTAGCCTTCTGCGTGTTTGAAAGCTGTTATTATTTTCCCTACAGTTCTTCTTTAACAGTAAACAAATACAGTTCTTTCCTCATAAGTCATGTTCTCTAGACCTCTGACCTGTTTGTAGCTCTCCTCCACACTCTCCACTTGATCTGTATTTCTCTTGGGAAATTAAGGACTTGCCTGCAGCCCATACAATGAAAGGATTATTCCTTCTGCCTCAGATATGAAACTTCTGTTTGGATATGGCAGTAAGTTTGGAGGGCTTTCTGCTTTGGGCACAGTTTATGACCAGTTTTAAGAACCAATACCTTGTCTGGAAACCTGCAGCCTATCGTTCAGTTTCCAGGTCTTCCTAGTGTACTATTTTTGTAGTATTTTGCAACTAATTCCCAAAAATCGACTTGTCAGAAACGTTTGTTGAATGTGAATGCTGGTTCTCAAATAATTGGAACACTGGCTGGTGTTAAATCCCAGACAGACCATTTTGAAATCCTACCTCATACATAACTACACAGTGTGACAGTAAATCCATGATCAATACATCCTAGGCTCTCCTGTTAACACAAGACCTTGCTTAACAAATACTGAATCTAAGTTTTTTACTAATGCAGGTGGTTCAAAAAGATCCTCCCAAAGTTAATGTATCTCTCTTTACTTTGTTATTTTTGTTATAGATAAAAATAAGATTTCTGTGATTGTTTTTGACAAGTCAGCAATACTTGCTATTTATTTGAATGTTATCTTTGGGATGCTTATAATAGATCAATTTTTTATTTTAGCTTCTTCCAAAGAATGTATTGTAAACTGACTAATCACCAATCTCCTAGCTGTGCCCATTCTATTTTTCAAAACCAGCCATTCATTTGCTCTTTTTCATCATCTGGAACCTCATCCGCTCATAAATTGTTCCCTAAGTGCCCCAGGATGATTTCACTCCCACCAAACCCAATTCAAACATGTAGCCCATATAAATAGCCCCTTTTCCTAATCCATACTGACTTTTTCTCATTTTGTCACTCATCTTAATGGCTTTAAGGTGAAAGAGGGTAGATTTAGATTGGATATCAGGAAGAAATTCTTAACTGTTAGAGTGATGTCCAGTAAAGTTGTGAATGGCCCATCCCTGGACAAGTGTTCAAGGCCAAGTTAAAGGGAGCCATGGGCAACCTAATATTGTGGAAGGTTTCCTGTCTTAGCAGTGATATTGGAATTCAATGATCTTTGAGATCCATTCTAGCTCAAATCATTCTCTGGTTCTGTAATTCTATGTTCTTGAATACATTAGCTTTCTTACTTTGTCAGTCTTTGTGCTGAAGGCATACTACACACTTTCATTCGTTGTGTTCACTGCTTCTCTTGCTACGCTTTTCTCTGTGATTTATTCTTTGCACTTTGATTCTTAATTTTGTGTAAAAAAACACCAATCTCTCATTCATGGCTAGAGGTCTTGAGATAGAACCAATTTTATATGTAATTAATATTCATGCTGGTTCCTACAGGCATTTACCTTGCATCCCTCATGCTGGAGTCCGATACCTCAGTTGGGCAAAGTTGCAGGAAGACTATTTGCTTTCCCTTTCTCTCCCTTTACCTTCCCCACCCCAAGCTCTTTCCAGTCCTGAGTCTCTTTTGCAACTTACCTCCTATTCTACAGTAGCAGTTAGTATGCCTTGAACACACCTGTCCGACTCCTACACACCTGTTGGCACTCTTTATTTAGCTCTGCAGTCCACTCTGCACAGATTAGGGAGGATTCTGAAATAGAAAGGATAAAGAGTAATTCCGGTGGGAAAGGAGAGCTCTGGAGCGTCCAACCTGTTGTTCAGGAGCAAGGCCCATCTCAATCAGATCAGTCTGTTTAGGGCCTTACATTGTTTTTTTAGATCTCAAGGAATAGAGTTTCTGCAGCTTCTGTGAGCAGCTGGTGCTTGTGCTGAACCATTCTTCCTGTGAAATGCTTTTTCCTTATGTCTGATTGGAATTTCCCTTGCTTCCATTTGTGTCCATAGCCTCTTGCCCTTTGTACAAATGTCAGCAGACAAGACCTTATTAACTCTTATTGTGTGTTGAGAGGTGTTAAAGCTGTAAGGATATGAGAAATCAAGGCCTGATCTGTGTGCACTTGTTAATGATCATTTCTTTCCACTCTGGATATTATTGCCTTAAGTACTGGTGGTTTTTCCAACCAACTCATCAATATGGAAAAAAAGGAAAAAGTGAGGAGGCATGATGTGGTGATACTTCTGGCTAGTGCAAATATTGCTCTGAAGGTACAGAGATAGAAGGAAAGAAGTACCATTTCATTGTAACAGCAAAAACATGCAGTTTTTCAGTTAATTGTTTCTGCAAAATTTTAAACAGACATAGAAACAAAGTAAAACAAAAAATACTGCAAAAAACTCCAACCAAAGAACCAAATGAAACCTAAACAAAAAACCCAAACAAACAACCACCGAAAACTAACCAAACAAAAAAACCTAACCAAACCTGTAAATGTGTAATATATTACATAGGTTGGATATCTGGATATCTTATTTCAAACATTTGACAAGCAACAGAGGTAGAACAGGTTTGAACAACAAGTACTGATGATGAAGGCTGCTTTGTTAGATGAGAGACTCTTGAGCTTCAGAAAGGAGGCTTCCTGGCATTATGTCAAACCTAAGGTTAGGCCCCATGTTTTGCGCTGAGTGGCAGTGTATTAAGAGATGGTAACTACTACCTAGCAGGACCATGAGAGTGAACTTTAACAGCACTTAGACATCCTGTCCTTCTTGTCCCTTCTCTGAGGGCTAAGAATGCCCTGCAGTAAAATGGTTCGTGATTTTCAGTTAATTTACTTGATAGTAAGTTAAAATACTATATACAGATATTAATGTGTAGATCCCAGAGACAACACACTGCCATTGTGTTTCAGTAAACATAGCAAGCTCTGGGGAGCTGCAGGGAGGTATTGATGGGCTTTTATAAGAAAGTCGTACTGTGGAGAGTCCCCTGTTGGCCAAACAGTACTCCAGAAAAAAGTTAGGGCATTTCATGGATCCTTGGGCTCTTCTGTAGCTGTTCAGTTCTCTTGCCTAATAACTCAGATTCTACAACTCCTGCCATTGTGGTATGTTCAGAAGGACTGTTATCCACATTAATCACCACCAATGCTTCAGTTTTTGACCCTTCAGGGTGTAGGCTTTATGTCTTGGAGCTCTTAGCTGTGAGGCGTTATGCAGATGTGCTGCTATGAATTTTTATTTGAAGTAGACCCCTAGTGACATTTTTGAAGACCTTGCATAGAATGCACTGCATTGCAAGAAGATAACAGGTAAAATAGCCACGAAATTTCCCTTAAACCAAGCTGCCCTGTACTACAGGCCTTTGAAATATGGGACTTCTGAGTATTTATATGACTCTAATAGGATACGGCTTGATAGAAAATAGAAAAAGCTTGGAAAAAGAAAATCCCTTCTGACTCAAATGGGTATAAAAATGCAACGTTTCCATGAATTGTTTTTTTACAAAGAATTTCTAAAACTTACTGTTTCAGTAAGGTCAAAACACATGATTTTGATTTTACTATTTCTGATTATTCCAAGTGCTCCTTTGGGTCACATCCACGGAAAATTCAGCAAACAATGAAAACACTTTATTTTATATTTTTGATGGAAGAATATTTAAGAAACATATAAACAATTTGAGTTGAATTTTAAACAGAAATACTAAGAGCACTCGGAATTGTTTACTCATGCCATGGTCTTGTTTTTAAAACCCACCTTGGGAAAATAATAAACAGTTTGAATGACAGTTCCATCATCTGTGATCCCTTCCAGGTAAGTAGCTACCTAGAGAAATAATTGATCAAAGACATTTATATTATACCAAAAACTGTTGTTGTAATGCAGAAATAGTGTTTAAACTGCTCCCAGTCAACAGAGCACATGCTTCAGCACTCATTTTTGGGATAAAGGTATGTATAAGGAATACATAAAATCTACAAGATTTCTGATCTTCCCAAACTAAGTGTTAATAATTAACATGTCTGCCTGATTAAATAAAAAACAATCCTGCTTGGCCTGATCTGTTTTTGCTAAGCATATTTGATATGAAGCCAAACTATCAAAATAACAGTACATTTCTGAGCATTCCTGCCCAGACTCCTGATCTGTCGCTGATGACAGGCATGTCCAAAAGTGTGTGGATGTGACATCTGCAGAAAGGATTCTTGTGGAAATGTGGCACTTCGCTGGACATGAATTTCAAAACAAATATATCTGCCTCATTTCTACAAACCTGGTTATGGAGCTTTTCAGCTTGCTTTCTATTTCAAACAACATGTCAGATATTGCTCCTTTCCTGCTGGAAATGGAAGAGTTCCTTAGCTACTTTGGAAAAGAGAGTGTGTTCTTTTCTTATAAATTGCATTTTCAGCAGTGGCCATTACTCACATTGTCCAAACATGCTGAAAAAGAGTTCTCAGTAGGTCTGTTCTTTGTACTCAGGTGTCACTGAATGACTTCCATTTGTGTAGCATGAATGCACCCCAAAGATTTCAGCTTATACTGGCCAGCATCAGAATAACTGACGTTTCTACTCCTGCCTCCATCTGCATTGCTCCCACAGAGTTTCTGAGAAATTCAGATTGCTGTTCACTGATGTAATTCTCAAAGGATAGAGAGTATGGAAATCATCCCTTGCACTCTCAGAACTGCAAAAATGCAGATAATTTACATGGAAACCGGAATCTAGAAACTAGATTTCAGTTTATAGTGTCGTCTCCACATTTGCTTGTGTTTTTATTAACACAGAAATTAACTTGTAAAAGTCTGTCTAAGAAGACACTCTAAGAAGAAAAATGAATATTAAAAAATAACTGCTAAAGCCTTTGGAGGGGCCATGACAAGTCTTGAGAGAGGAAAAGAAACTACCAAAACCCCCCAAAACAGCAACAACAAAAACCCCACACAAAATAAACAAACAAAAAGAACAAAACAAAAACAAAACAAAACAAAAGATGGAAAAAAACTTAAATGCTGCAGAAAATCATTCGGGAAAGAAAAGGAAAAGGCTGTCTTGAAGAGAACACTAAACAGAAAGCAAGCTGCAAAGTTCAGGAAGGATTAAAATGTGAAGACTCCTTCAGCAAACAGAGTATTTGTGCAGATGAGGGAGTCATGGAGAAGATCTGCTTTGGAGAAAGATAAATGCAGGAAAAGAGGGAAAGAAAATGCCAACATCTTTTCCAAAATATTGCTCAACTTCTTGTAATTTGGGGACTTGTCTTGCAAAATATTAAGTCAATTGAAAACTCTTTTTTCTTTCCTCCAAGAACTGTATAAAGAAACCGCAGCAAAAAGCAATGAATAGAGCTTAACTCTAGAGTTTGGATGCAAATCAGGATGTGGTGAGCTCTGTCTATCAGAAGCTCAGATGTCTGATGCTCTCCTGTTACATTAAGGATATATTTGAAGTACCTACTATGTAAGGATTGTGCAATGACTCAAGTGAAGTGACCTTGGCAATCTCTATTCTATTCCTCTTAGGCTTTGTCAAAAACTGCCTTTGTCCCATTTGGCGTGTAGTGAAACCAGCTTGAAGTTGCATTTCTCATGTCAGCTCAGCCTGCTGTACCATCAATGTGGGCAGGTCACTTCTGAGAAGGGCATTACCTGGAGCATAGATTGATACCTGCACATTTTTGATGTATGTATTGAAGGAGGTGTAAGAAGTAACAAGTGCAACTCCTGTTGGGTGAAGAGACCAGAGAAAATAGTGGTGATACAATAATGATGACACCAGGTATAAACTCTCTTTCTTACTCTGAGCCTACATATGAAGCAAAGAAGATAGATGACTTAAAAAGTCATCTTTTCTGTGGTTTGCCAGGTCTGTCATTTTTGATCAAGATAATATCAGAATCAGGCACATTAACTAAAAAAATTTTTTTTTTCAGAGGCCTGTGGATTTTTGAGAATAGTTCCTTTCCAGTTGAATACCAAAGCTGTTATTTTAATCTAAAAACCAGAACTGTTAATGGGGGAACATTTACTGCTTCTTCACTAGAAAATCTCAAGAACAAATTCCAGAAAACAAGTCCAAAGAAAGGTGGATAAACTTTTCGGTGTTTTTAAAACTAGAGATCATACAGTAAGAAACATAATTTAGCAGAACTTTGGACTGTGTCGCTGCTTGACTTAAAAGACTACTATTTCCATGGCAAACACAAAAGGTAGTTCTGCCCTTTTCTTAACACAAGAATTGATTTACCTTGGGAGTCAGGTGGCTTCTCTTGCAAAATTTCTGTCTAGATACTGTACCGCTGTGAGCTTTGTAACATCTCAGAACTTCATCATGATAACAAATTTATCCACAAAAATTCACTTGGGCGTTTTTTGGAACAATTGTTCCTGTTTTACACATATCCCAGATTATGTGATCTAGCCCATCTCATGCATCATGTCTGAAGGTGATCAAGAAGCAGGTTTTGAGAGCCTTGCTGTCAGTCCTGACCAGTTTGACATAGAACAGTCATTCTAGTCTTCCTTCCACTGCAAAACAGGCTGTAATACCACACAGCACTCTTGAAAAAATACATTAATTTGTCGTAAAAGCCATAGATAGGGTACTGGAACATGAGAAACTCATATTGAGTCACTATACTTGACATACAATGAGTTTCCTGCACTGGAGACTGATCTGCATGAGATCTACATCAGCCAGATAGTCTATATAAGAGCAGACTGCAGTTTTATTAGTTTATGAAGTGGCATTTTATTTTTAGAAGCTGTCAGCAGTCAGTCAGAACAGTAACAAATATGACCAAATGTGATACGGTTAGTAGCAGCTGTTATTTGGAGTCCATTTGTTTCTCAGTCATTTCCTTTATATTGTTGTTTCACAAAGAATAGAAAGACTCTATGCATGACTCACAGGTCCTGTGCTTAACAAAATCCCAAAGCATGGAGGACGTTGACTTCTTCACAGGAAATAGCTGAAATCTGTGCAGCTCAGTCTGTGACTGGCTGCTTGACTCTTCATTTCTAACTATATATATATATTATAAATATATATATACAGAGACAGAGGATAGATAGATAGATAGATAGATAGATAGATAGATAGATAGATAGATAGATAGATAGATAGATAGATAGATAGA